>JAJTWR010000113.1:1965000-2282500 GCA_021613335.1 Whitmania pigra
AGTGAGTGAGTGAGTGAGTGAGTGAGTGAGTGAGTGAGTGAGTGAGTGAGTGAGTGAGTGAGTGAGTGAGTGAGTGAGTGAGTGAGTGAGTGAGTGAGTGAGTGAGTGAGTGAGTGAGTGAGTGAGTGAGTGAGTGAGTGAGTGAGTGAGTGAGTGAGTGGAGTGAGTGAGTGAGTGAGTGAGTGAGTGAGTGAGTGAGTGAGTGAGTGAGTGAGTGAGTGAGTGAGTGAGTGGTGAGTGAGTGAGTGAGTGAGTGAGTGAGTGAGTGAGTGAGTGAGTGAGTGAGTGAGTGAGTGAGAGTGAGTGAGTGAGTGAGTGAGTGAGTGAGTGAGTGAGTGAGTGAGTGAGTGAGTGAGTGAGTGAGGTTTATTTGATTGAGACACCGTCAAAATAAGTGACATTCGGACAAGCCAATCCGTTTCGCATGCAACAAATGTTTTTATTTAAAAACACTTTCGATTAATACTTTCAAATATCCCTAAATATGAAATTTTGTTAAAGTTTTTTTAATAATTTTAACATTGGAAATCTGAAATTTTTAGTAATAGTAACATCGATTAATGATGTGTCGTCATATAACATCCCATGGTTATTACTTGTAAAAAAATTTACTGACAAGGTCAGTGGAGCGAGAAGCAGATTTAAATTTGATTGCAACATTATTATAAAATAAAATGTATGCAAGACTTAACTAATTAATTAATTATTATAAAATAAAATGAATACAAGACTTAAATAATTAATGCTACACTATTAATAACATGTTCAAAATTTCACATTTTCATTATTTTCTTAATCAGTATAATTTAGTCCCATCATACTTTTGAGAAAATATGATGACAAAACAATACATGGAACATAATAAACATTTTTTATCAAATTCTATCTATTTCAGAGGTCATTTTCTGATCTCTAAACTCTTATATCTTATTATATAAATTATTATGTATTTTATGACTTGATTTTATAAATAAAATCTTTATAATTCAAGATTTTCCCACCAGGGATTAGCATTGGAATCAAAAAGACCAGACAGTCATCATTAGCGTGTGTCATCAATATATTTTTTTCGATCAAATTTCATAATTTTTTTTTAATATTAAACCGACTTCCTCTGAGAGAGAGTTAATCTCTCGTCACGCATGACTGATGTTTCAGCATTTCATTGTAACTGAGCATTCTGAGGCCTTCCACGATTTGATAAACTGCTTCGCCATGCCAATGGAATTTCCGTCCGCTCTATTTTTATCTACGAGAGTCTGCGCATGCGCGTCTGTTATTTATTGGCCACTCTCTTTTCATTCAAGGTTCGTTCACTCGTTCATTCTTCATTCTTCATCCAATCATTCATTTGATATCTTGGGGGACATAATAATAATAATAATAATAATAATAATAATAATAATAATATAATAATAATAATAATAATAATAATAATAATAATAATAATAATAATAATAATAAGAAGAATAATAATAATAATAATAATAAGAATAAGATAATAAGAAGAATAATAATAATAATAAGATAATAATAAGAATAATAATAATAATAATATAATAATAATATAATAATAATAAGAATAATAATATAATAATAATAATAATACTAATAATAATAATAATAATAATAATAATAATAATAATAATAATAGAATAATAATAATAATAATAATACTAATAATAATAATAATAATAATAATAATAATAATAATAATAATAATATAATAATAATAATAATAATAATAATAATAATATAATAATAATAATAATAATAATAATAATAATAATAATAATAATAATAATAATAATAACAATAGTAATAGTAATAATAATAATAAATAATAATAATAATAATAATAATAATATAATAATAATAATAATAATAATAATAATAATACTAATAATAATAATAATAATAATAATAATCATAATAATAATAATAATAATAATAATAATAATAATAATACTAATAATATACTAATAATAATAATACTAATAATAATAATAATAATATAATAATAATCCTCATCATCATCATCATCATCATCATCATCATAATCATAATCATCATCATAATCATAATATTAATAATAATAATATATAATTCATTGGATATTACTTGGTGAAGCGATGAATAAAAATTTGCGTGATTTCTGTTATTAATGTCTTTAATAATTAACAAAAAAATGTAACTAGGAACGTGGAAGAGATTTAATAACATTTTCATTTACTGAGTATGTTAACGCTAATTAATATTGTATTAGTTAAGCAGATGATTATGATAATGATTGTTTCGTGTTTCATAGAGGCAGGAGTGAGATTGCATCTTTGCAAAGGTTGCATGAAGTTCGTTGACTCGGAAGGGTAAATCAATGAAGCGTGAAATATTCCACCCATGAGGATTGAGGCTGATTGAAGCAATCGTTGTTTTGTGAGTGATTGAAAACCTTCAATCAGTCACTAAAAGCCATCAATCAAATGGGATGACGGATTTCTGAAGGTGACGTGCAGTCTTGCTAACAATGATGATGATGATAATGATGTTTGTGCGATTTTAATGTTCAAAATATTAAAAGCATATGTTTTAACATAAGTTTTTTATTTGTACACTTTATCATCATTTGTAATTTATCGTTTAGTAAAAATGACGCCAACCTCATCTTCGTCGTCGTCGTCATATTCACCGTCATCATCATCATCGTCATCATCATAGTGGTGAGAAAGTAGATCATCATTGCACTCATATCGAAACCTCGATTACTTTCATGAGATGAATCACATACGCTAAAAGGAAGTATCATCACCTCGGTCAGGCCGTCATCATCATCATCATCGCCATCGTCATCATTATCATTATCATCAATCCTAACGATTATCATCCTATTCTGACTTGCATTCACTGCTATTATAGATGATGATCATTCGGTCTTGTTGATGTACCCTTCTAGGATCACCAAATTCATTGTTACATTGATGAATCCCAAGCAGCTACTCATTCATTCACTCATTCCTTCATTCTCTCACTCACTCACTCACTCATACCCATCTAGTAATTCTCTCCATAAGTCGAGTAATGGATGGATTTTAGGCACTGGAAGACTGGAGATGTTATTTACGACTTTTTCATTACAACTCTAAAACTTAATCACCTCTTTGCGACGACGACGACGATGATGGCGATGGCGATGGCGATGACGATGACGATGACGATGGCGATGGCGATGGCGATGTCGATGACGATGACGATGACGATGACGATGACGATGACGATGATGATGATGATCAAGATCAAAATTCTTTGCTTTCTAACCTCAGAAATCAAAGTGACTTGTGTGGAAGTAGAAATATTCGTTAATAATGAATGAGCGTTAATTAATTAACAATTCATTATTGTTCAATTATTCATGACTCTTGTATTGTTGTGATTTGCAGGTATAAGATTTATGAGGACCACAGCGCGCATGTACTTAGCTTGTAAGGTTGTAATGTTCTGCAAGGATAAGTTTTTTGATGAATTGAGGTAGTTAGTACAAGTTATTTATTATTTATTAACAAGCCATTGATACTTTCGGTCTCAGTAAAAAAATGTCTAATGAGAAAAAAAACAGTGTTAAACAGAATATTAATCGACATATGTTAGAAATTCGATAAATGAGATTAATAATGATTTTAATCGGAAAAGCGTACCGGCACATGAGTTTGTTTATTTATTCGAGCAATCCCGATGACTTGGACTGACACGCACTGAAAGTACTAAGTACTTTAAGTACAAGTTATAAGAACTTTACAAGTACTAGGTACTTTAAATACAAGTACTGATAAGAAGTACAAGTAGGAATTTCTAAGTACGTACCACATCAAGTGTTCTTCAAAGAAGTTTTCAAATAAAGAGCGACATAAAGGATCAGCTGGTAATTGACTAATTTGAATTAAATTTCCTGCTGAAATAAGAAATTAATGAAATGAGGTCAGGATAATTGAAGTGTTGAGCTTAAAAGCATCAGAACATTTTTTAATTAAATAAGTGGATATAAATAAATTTATATAACTTGTTTTTTATTGATTAATAAACATACGCTTATTATTGATAACCAGGAAAAGAAAGTTTCCCAAAGATTTTTTTATTTATTTTTTTTTTTCAATTATTTATTATGTTAAATACAATATTTAAATTATAATATTTATTACGTAAATTATTACACAAATAATTTATTAATTTTTTGGCACGATGATCTCAAATAAAACAATTGAAGATAAAATTATTTTATCTCTTATTTCTTTTACTTGATTAAGTTCGCCTTAAAATCTAATTTCATTCAAATTTATATCAGAAGTGGTTCGAATATTTAATTTATTTCCAAACAAATCGAATTTATTTTGTGTTTCCTTCAATTACAGGAACATCCTGTTCAAGATATCTAAAGCGAATTTAGAAATGTAATTAATTTGTTTTAGCACAAGTTAAGACAATGCAATATAATAATACAATCTCAGGCCATGAACAAGCAGTCATATGACATTCAGTATTATTTATGTAAATCCCACAATGTGCAGACTTATTCATGAAGACACAATCGTCTTCAACATCATAACCATCATCATCAGCATCTACATCAACATCATCATCAACACGTACATCAACATCATCAACACCAACATCAACCAATGATGACTCCACTAATGAATGACAAGTCACAGTCATCAATGTGACGGATGTGACGTCACGATTTCCTCTCAGGTCGGTGTTAAGAATCATCGAGTGTCTTTGTCCGCAGTTCCGAGATTTCAATCTTTCCTCAACCGTTCCTTACCTTGTTCAGAGATATCATCGGTTTGCACAATTATAGGACAGTAATTATAACAATTATAATATAATTAATAAATAATTATAACAATTATAATATAATTAATAAATAATTATAACAATCATAATATAATTAATAAATAATTATAACAATCATAATATAATTAATAAATAATTATAACAATTATAATATAATTAATAAAGTAAGGTGTAAGGAAGTGCATGATTCTAATCGTTTTAATATGCATTAGCACATTATCAACGAACAATTACTGACAATAATGAGGATGTTATATTTAAATATTTTCATTTGCATCAGGCAAATGTTTTATTAATTTTGCATTTTTACTTCAGTTAAAAGAATACCAACCTGCAAATATATTTTTTAAGACTTCAAATAAATAATTTGTTAAATTTAAACAGTTCGAAATCGACATGTTGCATTGTTTCCTTGCAATTCTTGTATATGCTTAAGAAATAGCTTGTTATTCAAATTAACTTTATAATTGAAGTGTAGGTATATTAATAATAATAATATTAGCAATAATTGCAATATAAAAATTTTATTAATTTGAAGCTTTTAATGAGAACAATTAATAGTCTTGCATGAGAAGTAAAAGCGAGCAAAATCTGCGGTTCCATCCTTTTAAAAGTGTCGTCAGAGGCCTTGCTTAAGTTGCTGAGGAATGAATGGTATACGATGTAAATATATGCATAGTCATATATATGATGTAAATATATGCATAGTCATATATATGATGTAAATATATGCATAGTCATATATATGATGTAAATATATGCATAGTCATATATATGATGTAAATATATGCATAGTCATATATACGATGTAAATATATGCCTAGTCATATATATGATGTAAATATATGCATGGTCATATATACTAGTCAAGTATAGCTTAAATATATGTGTAATGGTGTCTAACATGAATATATAATAATTTGTAGCATAAGTGGTATCGGTTATGTGCTTGATATATATCATAAATTTTACACAAAAGTATCAGTATAAATCGTTTATTGCTAAAATATATATATATAGAAATATTCAGAATAGATTGCAAAATAAGTATTTACAATTTACTTTATAAGGTTCTTTAATTCTTCTTAAATTGAGATTCCTTAAAACATTTTGTATTTACATACGTGCTTATTTGAACGCATGGGTTGTATGCAGTAGTAAGAAGCAACTGTCTGTTGTTGTATATTCTTCGTGCTAATTGAAAGAATAAACAAAACTATAAAAGGTCGGTCTTCAAGGGGATGTATTACGTGAAGCTTTTCAATTATTCAAGCTGCAATCTCGGTCTGCGAGACGATTTTCAAGTTACGAGATGACTCTTGCTCCTCTAGCCGGCAGATCTAAACCACCGTTCCTTATCGCCATTACACCTTAATTTCCGAGTCATACATATTTATTAAAACTTTTGTTAACTTATTTATTAAATTATTTAATAAAGTATTTCTTAGAATATTTATTATAATATTATATTAAAAAGCTATCGTTTAATATTATTGTTTTATTAAAATACGCGGAGAGCTGAACAGGTAGCGCACAAAAGTGTTATAAATGATCTAATTCATTGATTACTACTAGTCAAAATTAACTACTCATAATGATGGGGAATAATCCATTAACAACTAATACAAACATTTGCCTGGAGACATACTGATTGATTCGCATACATTCAATTTGTAAATTATAAATAATTTTAACATTTAAATTATCTAAAGAGCAACAGAAGTAAAGGTTATGAAGACAATTTTTTAATTACGTTTTCATGAATCTGTTACATGAAATTATATTGCAATATTCATATGAAACTATTTAACTAATTAGCACACTGCTGCACCTGAACATTATAAACTTTGAAAGTCTAGGCCTTGAAAGAATAACGTGTCAAATAGTTAAATTAAATTAAAAAATGCTCGCCAGATGTCAGCAACTAATTTTATTTGATTCAAGCTGTTGCTATGAGATTGCTATTTGACAAATAGTATTTGTAATTTATAATCTGCATTTCAAATCGGAAATGGTTATAAAATGGTATGCTTACCGAAATTACGGCATAATTAATAAATTACCTTGGTTGTTGTGCTACGATGTCTTATATCTTCTTTTTATTATGAAATTATTTATATTTGGATTTTATTGGCTGTCATTTAAATTAAAAACAAACAGTATTATTCATATTAACAATAATTACATTAATAAAATCAAAGAATCACAACAATTAAATTACAAGTTCGATCAACTTCTAAAATAACTGAAAACTCATAAAATAAAAAACTGCACTAAAAATATATAATGGAGAAAAGGACAGTTTTCTTCTTCATTTGGAAGCAATGCAAACGTTTTAATGTGGTTAATTAATTAATTTTAATTGGGCCAATTGAGCGGTATGATCAAGAAGTTAAACAATGTTTATCTGATGGCTCTGATTCAGCCAGAACAGCATTTTGCCATTACCTGTAACACCTACTAACATCTACATCACATACCACAATCAACAGCATGTACTACCTCAATGGTAATGGGCTGAGATGAATCGATGGGTTAAAAAGCCGATGTGAATTCTAGAGGTAGGTGCAGTTTGAAGTATATACCAGTTATCATACAATATAAGGTATACATATTTTTGCTTAAAGTGTTGATAAAGTAATTGTTAAATGATTGTTGAAATGCTAATACATTTTTAAAATATAATAAAACTAGTTGCTCTGCCCGGCGATAACCGGATGGAATTAGACGTTTTGTGAGAATTCATTAACACTTTAGCGATAAATCAAAAGTTTTGAATTTGAGTTTTAAAAAAGTTAATGTAATCATTCGATTAAATAGATAATTGTTAGTAGATAGATAATATTTACGATTTCCATTGTTGCTTTTAATAATTTTGTGGGCAAATTTTGTTTTAATCCAATCAAGAACGCAGCACACAGCACAGCTTCTTGATTTAGTATGCACGGCTGAGGAAGCTAAATTAACTTTTGAAACAAATAAAACTCTAGTATAAAGCCTAACAAATTATTGTTATTTTAATTTAATTGAAGCAAGTTGAAAAAACGAGTTAAATCCTTACAATTTGCTCTACATGTAATAGGAATGTTTAAAACATATTTCACATTAGATTTCAATGATTAAAAAAAGACAAATACTAGAACAAAAAACGTTTATTCGATTTCCATAATTCATGTTTTGAGTGACATTAATTCTTTATTGCATTAGTCTTCTTCGTCAACCTCATAAACTTCATGCCTCAGGCAGCAATCATATTCATCATAACTAAGTGTAACCGCCAATTCTTTCCTATTTAAAGGAGGAAAAGATTTTCTAACTTGTTCGTAGAAAGATGAGTCAAAATTACACTTCTTTAAGTTTTGAAGCTGCTTTGCCATTGGAACGTAATGCCATTCCAATTGAGCAACATCGTGAAAACCATTTAGTAGGAGATAGCATGTCGTTGTTTTAAACTTTCGGACAAATATGCGATCAATTACATATTTGAAAAGCCTCGGAAATACCCTCCAACATACTTCCAACTGTTTGTTCATATATCCAACAACTTCATCGGCGTATTCGTTGTCTTGACCAACGTCTGTATCATCGTTTGGCGAAATGATGAGACTTAAGGACATATTGGGCAGAAAACAGCCAATAACAATCTGGGTTTCTTTATTTTTTATGACGGCATAACTTAATCCTTTCTCCAGCAGCTTTCCTTCTTGTTCGTATTTTTCGAAAGACAAATGTTCGATTCCGCTTATTCCGACGTATTTTGTCGATGATGATTGGGTCTTACAAATAAATTCGATAAGTTTAATCCATTCCTCAGTAAGTTCTTCAAAATATTCCTTAACAGAATTCAAAGGATTAAACACGCATCGCTTGTGATCTTCCATTACAGCTTTCCAATGTTCGGTCTTGCAAACCGCCTGTCGGCTGAGTGTCAATATTTCATCAGATTTCTTTCTGCACATCGGACATCCATCCCTGAAAACGTAAAAATTCAATTAAAAATAATTTAGGAAATGACACCAAGATTCGCAAAGCAAGTTAGATCATTACCTGATATTCATATCTTGGATGCAATTTTCGCAGAAGACGTGATTGCAATTCTTAAGCCAAGCTACTTTCCTTGAAGCGATTGATTCAAGGCAAATTGGACATTCCGATTCTTCAACAGTTTCTTGCGCATCAACTTTCAGTGGAAACCCTAAACAAATTTCTGCCTCACAGTAACTAATCACGTCATCAGAAGGTGATGCCTGCGTCTCGACCACTGTGTCTATCTGTGAATCCATTTTCTCGGAGAGTGCCTAAATTGAATGTCGAATTCTCCTTCAACAAGTCATGAAAGTACTATTTCAAAGTTTCTTAAACGTTAAAAATGTTTTAAAATTTTATTTTGTAAAACATTATTTTGATTTAAATTGTAAAATCTTTATATTAAATTATTCATCAGAACTTTTAAATAGAATAATCAAGAATATAATATTGAGGTAAATTACAAAACAGAAAGCCTTTCAAGTAAAAGTTCATAATTATTAATAATTATCAATTATGACTGGATGTTAGATTGCTGAGATATTATTAGTTGCTTCATATTTTCAGAGTTCTATAAAGGTTTTTGTTGTGACGTCATCTTGGTGTATAAAAGGAACAGGCCTCGGGAGCGGGAGAGTTTATACGGGGTTGGTACGAGAGTCGAACGATAGGGTTGCGAGTTGTGCGACGTTACATGCGAAAACGTACTTGTCAGCCATTAGCGATATTTCCGTTCTTATTTCAGTTTCTGAATATTTGACAGCCAATAAAGTTTTCTGTTAAACTAGTTATTGTTACAAAAACCCAACAGTTTTAATTCTCAACAAAAGATCATGAATAATGAACGTTGAACTCGAAAGAAATCTCAATTTGATCCATAGCAATTTGTACGCTCAATCATATAAGCACCAATTAAATCATATAAGCACTAATTAAATCGTATAAGCACTAATGTTAAGCTAGTAAATGCCTCAGGGAGAAATAGAGCATGTTCAGGACCGCCTATAGAAATTTAGGGATCCTAAAATAAACTAAGTCCCTAAGCAAATCATAATAATTATTAATCATGTAATAATTAATTATAGAAACTCTTGCTTGCGGCTAGGAATTAACCTGCTGACGGAACCCCGCCAAAGCGAAAGCCTTAACCATTCGGCCATCGACCGATTTATGAAAAAAATTAAAAATAAAACAAGTCATCGATCAAATCTGTTTATTTATTTATTTATTTGATTGCATCCGTTGCATCAAATCTGAACAATGTAAGCTATATAACTGGTGCTTGCTCACTATCGATTATAATTGAGAAATTGTTTCAGTTAAATCAATTAAAAAGTGCGGTAATGATAAAAAAAAACATGTCACGTCAATTAGGTAATTTGGGACAGTTCACACTTTGCCTACTTTATTTAAATAATCACAACGTTTCGCGATTAGGAAATCCAAGTCATCAATTGAACAATGAGACACCCTTCAATTCACAACAAAAATGGGACTCATTGCCAAGTCCAAATCATCTGAGTTATGCAACGGACTATAATCAAATAAATAAATAATAAATAAGGGACTCATTGCTTTTCGTCCCTAATTGGACAGGCTGTTTATTAGAGTTTTATTTTGATCACATGCTTCGCATAAAATGGGACAAGATTGCGCCACGGAGATGATCTCAATGACATAATGATTATGATAACGTTATTGATAGCAATAATAAAAATACTAATAATTTATTATAATAATAATAACGAATAGGAATTATGCTGAATTGTCGCTCGTGTAAAGAGGTCTGCTGTAGCTTTCCTTAAATTCGCCATAAAATTCATTTCGAAAGTAAGTTGAAACTAATTTGTGCTCAAAATGGAATTTGTTCTGTTTGAAGGACAATTACGGACATTTTGACTACGAAAAGTTAGGCCGGTCCGGGTAAGAAGAAAGAGGCCGCAAATGAAAGAAATTAAATGCGTGGTCTTATTTTGTAAATAAGTTAGGAGTACCTTAAGAAATGGTTTTGAATTTTGAAAAACTATTTTTTTTAGATTTTTATCTTTTCAGAGTTGTTCTTTCTAGTGTCGGTAATATTTGTTGTACATGGAGATGTCGATAATTAAAGCCAGTCAACAAAATATAATTGTCCATTAATGTCTTTATTTAATAGTTTCGAGGGTTTACAACTCTCTTTTCTCTTGCGCTTTATCCGCATATCTTTATTTAATCGAATTTTATGCTATTTTAGTTATTTTTTAGTTAAATGTAATAAAATCGATTTCGTCATGTTTAATTGGATTAAGGTTATAAGCGATATATATTTAAAAACATATTTTAAGAAACAGAATTTAAATGTATAACTTATCTTTCCACGAGCCCCCTTCCCGCTTACAAAAGTTGTGTTTTTATAATTACATGTGGATTCAAATAAAATCTCGAATTAATATGAAAACGTTATAGCTAAAGTTCTACGTACTACATGTTTGTACTATTTTTCGTAGTTATGACAAAGCGATTGCTAGTAGAACATAAATATGTAATCGTTGTTCTTTTTTTAGCAGATGGGCAAGAGTTGGCTTTTACATTAAAAAACGCGATCTTATGTCATTTTTCCACGGTTCAGTCGCCATTAGATCTCAATCATCTTAATAAGTTTAATTATGCAAGAACCTGAAGTTATCTTCAAAGTTCTATTCTATTGAGTCTATCATGTTCTTTCGATCGAGATTCATGAAAGTTTGAAAATCAATATAGAGACAAGTTCCTCCAAAAACATTAACAGGATGCTTCTGGGGCAGAAATGCTTGAAGATGGGGAAACCTTTTTAAGAATCTTTGTCCAGACTGAGCTCCAACGCCCATCCATCGCCCAAGATGATTGAGAAGGCTCAAGAGTATCGCGATATGTAAATATGTGAGCAATGTAAATGAACAATTGATTGAAATCAATAAGGAGAGTTTATTTGACTAATTAATTTGATGCAACATTATCTCATTTGCAACATTTGGTGTCAGTGTATTTCTTGGGAGTTTCCATATTCGACCTTTCACACGGAGGAAAGGACCTCTGTATCGGTCCAAACAGGGAAACATCAAAATTGCACTGTTTCATATTTTTTATTTCTTCCTTCATAGGTGTATGATGTTGATTATAAACTCCGTTATCTTGGAATCCCGAGATCATCAGAGAACACGTCACAGTTTGAAACCTTCGGATAAATATGCGATATAAGTACCGATTGCCTAACAACGATTGAAATGCTCTCCAACAGGTCTCTAACTGATTGGTCACATGCCCGATAACCGTATCGGCGTATTCGTCATCCTGCTGAATGTTATTTATTTCGTCGTTCTCAGTAATAAGAAGCTTCAATGCTGTGTAGGGCATCAGACATCCCATAACAACTTGTCTTTTTGTCCCTTTCTTAACGATCGCGTAATACTTTTCTTTTTTCAATACATTATCGCAATACTTTGTATCAAGGCGCAAATATTTAATTCCTTTTATGCCATGATACTTTTCGCCTAGTGATTGCGATCGAAATAAAAATTCCACGACTTTCAGCCAATTGTTGTTAAGATCTCCTGTAAATTCTGTGATGAAAGGATCACTTTTGAACGAGCATCTACGATGCAAATCAAACAGTTCCTGCCAATCATCATCACTACATGCTACTGATGCGGTAAGAGTCACATATTCGCTGTAAGATTGCCTGCACATTGGGCATCCCTTATCCCTGGAAATAAAAATGTGATACTTAAACATCTGGTATTTGCTAATAAATTAGATAGAATAGAAAGAAGTATAAGTACTTGGTATTATATATTTTTATACACTCCTGACAAAACATATGACGACATTTATCCAGCATCAATACACCCTTTGAGTTTAGTGATTCGAAACAAACTGGACATTCCTCATTATTTCTTTCCAGATGTGCGAACTTTGGTTTAATTCCGACGCATAATTGTTCATCGCAGAAGCTCAAAAGTTCAAAAGGTGCTTGCTCCTTTGCACTGCCAATCACTTTCTTCTCAGAATCTTTATTTTCTCCCATATCGTGCGTTTGAAGAACTGCAGAATTAAATTACAATTATAGCCGACTTCAATTAAGCATACAACCGAGTATTTCGAAAACACTAATATTTACTAAAGCGTTTTAAAATTTTCATAAAATTTTATTAAAATTATAATGAAAACAATAAATTTTCAATGCAATGGCGAGAGACATTTTTAAAACCACGGCTTGTCATTTTTTTTTATAGAAATTCTGAAATGGGCTCATAAACATCAGCACCTGCCTTCAACACCTCTTTATTTTCTTAAAATTTGGCCTAATTGTTAATCCAGATGCCTAAGTTAAAAAATTAAAATTTTAGTTTTTCTGGTCAATCGGTATCAGAAATATGAGCAATGCAACATCTCGCAATGATTGAGAGGCATTAAGTTTGTCCAAAAATTAAGTTTGTGAGGTCTAAAATTCAGGACTGTGGTTTGACTCCGGTAACATAACGTTCGGTGTTTTACCTGCATTTATTTATGCATCACTGCATCAGTAAGATGTCTCTCTTTCATTGCTTCATCCTCCGCATTAGTATTTTAATTTGGAATCGTTAACAGTTAACGTCTGGTTTTCATTGGTGGATTCTGAGCCGAATCTTACGTTTTAACTGTTTTAACAACTAAGGATGTTTTAACTAATTATGAAAATATGAGATTAATGAAAAGGATGATTTATGGCTTTTGTAATTTTTTTTATAGTTTCCACGACACACTTTCATAAATTATCTAAAGACAAGACATACACATACATATACATATACAGATACATATTCATATGTATGTCTTTCACGTGGAGTCCATCAGGAAACGTCGTAACATAAAATATCATCTTCAGACTAAAAGTAGCAGAGACTTTGCAATGGCAAAATCTTAAAAGATTGAAAGACAGAATTGTGCGACGAATAAAAGAATAAATGAAGTGAAAATTATTTTTAAACTTTCTGAGTTCAAAGTCGAAAGGTCAGCGTAAGATATTCTTAAAATAATTAAAGCAATCGCTAGTGAAGCCTCAACAGTCAACCTGACTGTGAGTTAAGATTGGTTATTATTATTTTTAACATTATTATTACTTTTATATTTTTTTTGTTATTATTTAATTAATTAACTATGTAACGCAGAATAACTGTCATTGTTTGTAAAATAAAATAATTTATTTGGATATTCCATTATTGTCTTTGCAAAAATTCAAAAAAAGTTGTTAAATATTTTTAGTTTCATGCTAATTTTTTTTTAAATATTGATATAGTTAATTTACACTTATTTTTTTAAAATTAGACATATTGGATCACTATTGTTAAAAAATTGGCAATTTAATAACAGTAAGTAATAAATGCTTGTGCTTATTAGCTTACATTAAGAAATTGTAGTTAATTCAATAATTATTAATAATTCAATAATTAATTGAATCAAATCAAATCAAGAGATCCCCGAAATGCCTGTCTTTGAAATGTTTGTTGTTGATGCTTTCTCAAAAGGACCTTTCACTGGCAACCAGGCTGCTGTCTGTTTGGTTAATAGAGAGGTATATAGAGCTCATTAATTAATAATTAGAACAATTTTACTCACTTTGTTATAAAAATATTACATAGAATATTAATATAATAATATAAATATACATAAAATTTATGTAATAGGGTATTATCGTTCATAATGCTATTTTAAAATCTGTTTATATAAATATCTTTATTTTTAGCAATTGTGTAAGCCAATAATTGCATAAAATACAACAATATAAACATTTCAGGATTGAGCATTAAAAGTTGTTGACAATTGGCTTGGTAACATCAGCTAATTAATTACGTAATTGATAAATTAGCATCATTTAACAGTTAACATGGCCAGCCATGTTTTTTTTTATTTTGAATTTGGTTTTCAGAAACTGACATACGAGGATCAGGTGAGGATAGCATCAGAGATGAGACATTCAGAAACTGCTTTCATTCAACTCATCAATCAATCAGACTCCTACGATAAAAGTTACCTTTTACTTAAGTATTTTAGTCTATTTATAGTATATTAATTAATTAATATTCTTTTAGTATATTAATTAATTAAATTTATAATTACAAATTTGAAAATTAATTTTATTTTACTTATTTTACTAAAGATAAAAAAAAAACTTATAAAATATGATTTCTTAATAACTTCATACATGAAAATATTTGCCTAAGAAATAATCAAACAACCTCGTTAATGCAACAGTTATTTAATAATATTTCACAAAATAAAAATTATCAACTTCCTAATTACGCACAGTTGCGCAAGTATTTTTATGAGTGATGAGTTAATTTCAATTATAATAATTGATAACTTCAAGAAGATAAGATTAGAGACGTTTTATTTTTTTCTTTTTCTTCTTTCGTATAATTTGATCTTAAATTTTTATTTATTTTACCGTATATTTTTAAATTGAATTTTAATGCAGGTTCAGAGTTCAATCTGAGATGGTTCACACCGACAACTGAGGTCTCTTTGTGTGGCCATGCAACATTGGCTTCTGCAGCTGTCCTCTTCAATTGCATCGGTTAGAATAATTCCGTCACACAATAATAATAATAGTAATAATAATAATAATAATAATAATAATAATAATAATAATAATAATAATAATAAATAATAATAATAATAATAATATAATAATAATAATGATAATAATAATAATGATAATAATGATAATAATGATAATGATAATAATAATAATAATAATAATTATAATAATAATAATAATGATAATAATAATAATAATAATAATAATAATAATAATAATAATAATAATAATAATAATATAATAATAATATAATAATAAATAATAATAATAATAATAATAATAAATAAATAGTAACAATAATAATAATAACACAATTTAAAAAATAATAATAATAATAACTTGATTTATTGAAAGTAACTATATTAAAAATAGTAACAATAATAATTATTTTACTAAAAATAACGAATATTATTAGTAAATTACTTGATTTCTTAACTGTACATCAACAAATAAATGAGTGATACGAGGCTTAATGTTATAATTGACGATGGTGATTAATATTAAGATCCTTTGTTGCAATTAAGTTTTATGTTCCAAATAATTTATTTCTACACAAAAATTTGTTTAATAAAATTATTATTCTGCTATTAATTTATTATAGTTAACTAATCGACTTGTCTATTAATCATACCAAACATTTTTAGCAATTTAAGCATTTGTATAACATCAAACAATCACAAACAGGTAACCAATCCGATTGTATTGAATTTCATACCTTGAGTGGCCAATTATCAGCAAGCAAGAAGTCATGTGACTCTGACGTCATCAGCCTGGATTTTCCTCTCAACCCTCCTGTGAAAGTTGAGGTGATCATTTTAACTTCTGTGGTTTTTTAATTATTTTAATTTAAAATCCTTTTTCACTTTTACACATTCACGATTAGTTTATATGTAATCTAATAAATAATTTGTAAATGTGAAGTAATTTTTTATGTAAAAAATTTTATCAACACATTTTTTTTTATTTCAGATTTCAGTTGGACTCGATAACATCTTAGAAGTTAACCAGCTCCAATCATTTACAATTTTAAAAATTAATTTATCGTTTAATTACTTCTGAATGATCTTTATGTACAACTCTGTTAACAGTTAGACAAACTGAGTAAAATTTGTATAGCTCGATTTTATAATTAAATGATTTGCAATATCAACAGGAAGATGAATTTAAACATTTATCATTATTAGTTGGTTACCGGTGACAAATCAACGGCGGATGTTCAATATTCGGAAACAACCCGCAAACTTCTCATCAGACTGGAAGATTCAAAGTATCCGTGAGTTGAAATCAATCATTCAATCAATGATTCATTCAATCGATCGATCAGTATCTCTAAATCATATTTTTAGTATCGATAATAAAGTTGCTAACATAATTTGTATGTAATTGATTCACTCATACGTTAACAATTCATTGTTCTGTTATTATTTCTTAACATTTAACTTTAATATTTTATTTCTGACACTAATTAATATTCAACTGTAGGTCCTCTCTCCTCAGATCAATCTCTCCTGACTTCAAGAAACTTCTTGAGTGTAAAACCGACGTGAGAGGCGTTATTGTGACTGCGAAGAAACTGCGAAAACCTGGCGGAGACGCTGACGACGACGATGATGATGATGATGATGATGATGATGATGTCAGTCGTCCTGATGATGATGGTAAAGAGGAGAAAGAAGACGATGATGATGTTGATTTTTATTCGAGGTATTTTGCTCCTTGGTATGGCATCGATGAAGACCCAGTCACAGGTGATTATCGCTGGGATGTTTTTTAAATTAAAAAATAATTTACAATTAATTAATTAATTAATTTTGTAAATGCTTTACCATTTCTTAGATATAAATGATAATTATGGCACCTGTAAGGCTGTATTATATATTCGGCTTGCTTATGATCACGATACAGTAAACATCAATATTTAAATAATGTACTTACATTCGTTCACTGTTTTTATTTAGGTTCTGCGCATACGGTGTTAGCAGCTTATTGGGCAGGTGTCCTTGGAAAAAAGAGTTTTAAAGGTTACCGCATTAAAAAAATTCAATTGAAAATTCATAAAAATATTATCTGATATTCGATAGGTCGACTGGCAACCTTTGATATAATGACTTCTTAAGTAGAATATTGATCTAATGATTCGTGACATTAAATTTTATTTCAGCAAAACAATGTTCAGACAGAACAGGCCTTTTGTGGCTGAAAGTGAGAGACGAAAGATGTGAAATCATGGGAAGCTCTTTTGTGGTTCTTCGGGGATCATTTACATTTTAAATAAAATGATAAATCAAATATTATTTTGTTTTTTTTTGCTAGATTAAACAAATAAAAAGTTGATTTGAAAAAATTTTGATATCGTTACAATGTCTTTCAAAAATGTTAGTCAGAGATGCACTGCGAGCCTTAAACCGTCATTTTTAAAAGGACACCTCGTTGTTTTGATCTGCTTATTCGAGATACTTATTCCATAAATATGGCACGACGTCTTGCATGGATTTTGTTTGCTATTCTTTTTTATCGAAATAAATTTGTAAAATGCGAAGATCTCGGCTTTTGTCCTATCGCTAAGGATGCAAATGCCTGTAGACCAGATGTTAGGACCGATGCCACTGAGGAAATCCAAGAAGATGACGGAGGCTGGTTAGCCAAGAATTGTCAAACAATTAAGAGATTTTAAAAGATTAAAAGATTTAAAAATTAAGAGAATTCAAATCATTAAGAGATTTTTATGGGAAACTTTGCAAATCATTCATGGGCCGGGCATATGTTGGAACAAACATCGCAATGATATATAATAACGATCATCTATCCTTAATGCTAGAGTATTACTTATTTAATATGATTTGCTTGATTAAAAACAGAATGGTTACTACTAATATTTCAATCAAGAATACATAATGTTAAGGACATTAGGATGATCTGTTAAGACTTATTAATTGTGTTATTATAAACAGGTACACAGATCAGTTAAAAATCGTGGCCACACAGGGTCCATGTAACATTGAGGTTCTTGATTTTCTTCCTCAACAAGAATTTCTTGAAAAGTATGTTTGTTTAGCTCTTATGATGTTAACTCTAAAAACTTAAAATTCACACATTTTATCACTTACACCATTAATAACATTTCTTCCAGATTTTAGTCGAAGTTTAATTATTTTTTTTGTTGCTAAATTTAATTAAGGATGCATTATTTTGTCTCCCATTTGCATTTGAATACATCTTACAAATAAAAATTTGTTCTTTTTGTTATAATGCCTTAACTCCTCATAAACCAAACATATTTTTATCAATTTTGAATATGAGTGCTAATCTGCATATTTAATGATAATTTTATTCTAAGCTAAAATGTTATTTGTCCAATGTAGGTATGCCTACATGAAGCCATTCATTGTTAAGAATCCAAATGATAACTCTGTTAGTTTTTAAAGAATTTATGGTGAGAATAATGGAATGATAATAATAATAATTTTAATAATTATACTACTACTACTAATAATAATAATAATAGTAATTATTAGTTATCAGTCGCTTTGATTATATGTTTATTTAAATACATAATCAAGTTTCCTGAAGATTGTTGGAATAATGTTATTCAAATAAGGATGTCTGAAATTTAAATCTCTATAAGGTGGTGTTATTATTTGTGAGTTTTATAAGCAGCTATTAATATTAATCCTACATTTTCATTTTTTTGTTTTAAATTAATTAATTTTTTATAAAATTTGATATTCTAATTTTTTTTCTTCAAGTGCACAGTATTTGTTTGGTTTAATTGTAATTAAGTAATTGTTAGTCACAAAAATATTGTTAATCCTCAGGAGTTTAGAAAGCATTCAAGAAAAGAAAACATGTTGAAAGAATTTGGAGGAAAAAAGATCAGATTGAGTTCAGCAAACACTTATTCTTATCAGAAATGTTGGTATAATTTTATAAATAAAAAATATAATTACATTTTCCACTATTTTTTTTTATCTTTTGATGTTTTTTTTACTAAAATCAAGAATAATTAAATGCCTTTACATTTTGAAGATTCGTTACATTTTTCTGAAAGTTTGAAAGATTATTGATTACACGAATGTCGACAAATACAACTTATTATCAACAATTTATCATGGCATATAATCATGACAATCATGTGTTTCTCAGTGGATGTCACGTTGGAACAATATGTCACCAAAATCATGAAACCTCAGAACCTGGACACACCTGGAAATGGTGAATTTTAAATTTATGCATTGAAACAAGAAGTTATTTAATTAAGAATTAAAATAGGCTTTAAAAAGACATTATTAATTTATGCATTAAAATAAAAATTAATTTATTTATTTAGTTTATTTCTCAAATAGAAAGTCTCTGATGCCACTAGAAATGTTTGCAGTTTAATTCAAATAAATGCTTTTAACATTCAAAATTCAAAGGAAACAACTTAAAGTAATTGATTATCTGTTTTAATTAATTATTTAAATATTGCATAAGTTTTATTTTGAATATTAGGAACACATGATATTTCCACATCTACATAATATTTAGTTGTTGACAATCTCTCTCAATCATTCGAGCTAACAATGAATATTAAAGATGACCATTTAATAACAATGATGATAATGTTAAATTAATGTTAAAGTAAATGTTAATGTTAACGTATGACTGTTAAGAAACATTTTACTGGTTCGGCGACAACAACCATATCGAGTGGGATGAGGTGTTCTCCACTTATCGTCCGCCAGACTTGCACCTGCCTAACCTCGGACCTGCTTACAGTTACGGAGCTGCAGGTAAGACTCGTGGTGACATACAAACATCTTTACATGTTAGTATGATATTATAATGATATGTGGTGGCAGTCATGATATTATAATATTATAATGTGGTGACAATCACGTGGTGATATTATAATGTTTATTTGAAGATTTTCTTGTGGTTTTAAAAACATTAATTATTTTCATAATTATTTGTGACACAATTTGTTCTGCTGTTATCATCGTCATCATCATCATCATCATCATCATCATCATCATCATTATCACTCTACTGTTTCCAGATGCAGGGACTGGAGTGCCATTCCATTTTCATGGACCTGGATTTTCTGAGGTCATCTTTGGGAGCAAGGTGAGTAATGTTCATTAAATTGTATGGAATGACATGATGATGACGACGACTACGGTGATGATGATGCTGATGATGATGATGACGATGACGACGACGACGACGATGATGATAACGATGACGATGATGATGATGTCATTATGAAATTAACAAGATTTTAAAATGTTAAGTTGCTTTCTTGTTGAAAACTTTGAATGGATGTGGTTTTTGTATATTTCATAAAACAAGCTGCCATTCGATGTTAACTTTTTGATGTTTTGTTTAATTCATTAGCGGTGGTTCCTCTACCCTCCGAGCGAAGAACCTGTCTTCAATCCAAACCTGACGACGCTTCACTGGTTGGTTCGGGAATATCCAAAGCTCGCTTCCAGCAACAGCAAGCCTCTGGAGTGCACCGTTGGACCGGGAGAGGTAATAAGAATGATGCAGAACAAGTTCGGTATGTCAGTCGCGTGCAAAGTCCATTCATGTGGCATCGCAAGCCGATAGCGTTACTTTGGCGGGCGGAAATGCAAGCCTTTCAATTAATCTTCTTGCACAGTCTTTTAATGTTTTCATATTCTAATGATTTAAGATCGGCTTTGGTAAGATTAGATTGTTGAGGTTAGGGTTAGATTGTTTTAGAATTCTGGAGCTGTGCTTTAAACGATGTCGATGAAATTATAGGGTTTGGGCTTAAACCAAGTTTCCAAATTATTTGCCTTCCCTTTGATCAGGTTATAAACTAAACCTTAACTAATAATATTCAAAATTCATGTTAATATCATATTTATTGAACAATTACATCCTTTAGGTAATTAAATTACTTATGCAAATACATTATTCAGGCCCTCTACTTTCCTGATCGATGGTGGCATGCCACCCTCAATATCAAATCCAGTGTCTTCATCTCCACCTTCCTCGGATGAAATTTACGAATAATTAATCAACCTGCTGGATTATTTATGATTAGTAGGTTTGTTCGTCTAGTTTTGTATTAATAACTCAGTCATTTCAATTCCTAGCTAGCCCCATTGTTTGATTAATCAGAAATAAATGTTCTCAATGTTCTGAATATTTTAATTTTAATGTTTTGGACAAAATAAATATATATTTTGTTACTGTGATGACATTAATTATTAATTGTACTTATTTTGATGGACACTTTAAATTTGTTTGCACAATTGGCTTCTACTGCATGTGGAATTTCGGAGCAACCAAGGATATTTTTGGATTTGTTCGAATTTTTAGCAATGCTTTCACGAAGTCAACTTCAAATGCTAGGAACTTATTTTGAAATTTTATTGATTTAATTAAATATTGAATGAAATATGTAATGAAAACTGTTCTTTTTTGGTGGAAAATTTGTGTAATTGGTAGTTATCACCATTACCAATTTGAGAAAATTATAATCTTGATGATTAGCTTCAGCCTTTGCAATTAACAAAAACGTGTCAGAATGATTGTCTTCTCAAAAGAATGGAACTCTGTTTTCCTTTGCATACTTCTTCATCGCTCTGATGATGTACTCCACTTGAGGGTTTTCTGTGTTCTGGAGCATTTGCACGACATCTCTCAATGATTCTCTGAAATATTTAAAGTAATAATTGATAAATTTTCATTAACAAACAACATTAAGTGAGTACTTTAAATTGCGATGTTCAAATGAGATTGGTGAAGAAATGAAACACCGACCTGGGTTCGTGGCCTCCGATGATCATCTGGAAGGCCCCAACGCATGCACCCCTTTTGCCCTCCCAAAACTCAGGGTTGGCGTCGAGTCTTTCGAGGACGTCGAAGGCTTTTGCAGAATAGAAGAAGAGTCCCATCTGGTGTTAATTGTCGTTATTATCTTTATTAGGAAATTATAAGTTATACTTTTAAATTGCTTCGCAGGAAACTCTACAATGATGATTTTTATCGCGATTATTATTGTGCCAAAACGACAAATTAAGAATCTCAATTCGATAACCAATGATTCAAAAAATTTAATTAATCTATATTTTAATGTAGTTTGTAAATATACTTAAAAAAAGAAATAAAGATAATCTCAAATCCAAAAGGCTTTTGTTTCCTACTGGTTTGACTGCTTAATTAACATAATTAACGAAGAAGCTCAAGAAAGTAAATGGTAATTTTAATTAAAAACAAGACAATGCCAATTTGCCTTGTAACAGTCGTTGGCAATGACTTGGAGGAGGTTGTACGACTCTGTCGATGAGGACATTCTCAGGTATAATTCCCATGCCATGCGTGGCTTCTTGTTCATTATGACTGCATAATGACGAACAGAATGGCAATTTATTAATGTTATCAAGTTAATATTAATGGTAATTTTAATGGGTCGATTGTGATATTATTAGTCAACTAGAATTAAAACATATTGTTACCTTGTGAATATTTTGTAATAACAATGTGTAATAACAATTAATATAGCAAATTATGCTTGTAATTTCAAGAAGATAAAAGCATACTTAGAATGGCACTACATTTAAATAACACGTGCTTTTAAAATTGTGCTTAATTTAATAATCATGTTCAATTAAGGAATTACTGATTTAATGGGTTTAACAGAAAGTATCATCTCACAGCATCTTGCAAGCCAACTAAGGTAGACATAGTCATTCTTGAGTTTCTCACTTTGAATCAGAAGAAAAGCCTAAATAAACAAAAATGATTGCGATGAAGTCGGTAGTGATGATGATGATGATGATGGTGGTGATAACAAAAACAATGATCTGGGTGTTCTTAAAACGGTGATGATAACAACAACAAAAATATCTGACTGAAATTTCTTCATCATGTAGTTACCATTATCATTTAACTCCACCATCATTACCATCACCATCATCATTATCACCCAAGATCAAAAATAATCACCTCCTCTGCCTCCTTATATTTCCCAAGAGCAGCTTTGGCCTGTCCGTACATGAAGTTGAAAGTATCCTCATTGAAGAAGTAACTCTGATGTTGTGATGTAAATAATCATTTCAATTCTCAATCAAGATTAATCAGGTATTATTGAAGAATGAATTTTACCTTGATTGAGTTCAGGTAAATCATGACTTCTTCAAACTGCCTCAGCAGGAAGAACCTCATAGCCATGCACTGGCGACCAGGGATGGTGTCTTCATTGGAGAAGGTTAAGTTAATGTTTTATACTTTATTTAAGCTATGTTAAAGTTTCACAATATATTTAAGTCAATATTGTACACTTTATTCATCTATTTATTTATTTATTTATTTACTAGCCTTACCACATTCACTGGCTGAACTGCCAACCAAATCAAACAACTGATGTGCAGTTTTCAAATGGTCTTTCTGATGAAATGTATTAAATTGATTAAAATGCATTGATGAAATGTATTAAATTGATTAAAATGTATTGATGAAATTAAAAAGTATTATTAGTTAATTCAATAATTATCAAACATTATCATTTATGTTCAAATTACAATGCATATTTTTTCCATGCTTTCTGGTAACTAATTTATAATATTTCACTAGAAATACTTATATATTGCAAAATTGCACTTCTTCCTTTAATTAAGTTTGAACTACATGTGCATTTCTTCCAGTAACAACTTTGTTCAATAAAATTCTACCTTAAGCCCATAATGCTGCCACTATGCTATAATGGAGCACTTACAATGTAATACTTCTCATTGAATTAAAGATAAGGTGAGCATCTAAACAATTTTACACTAAATATTTTTTCCACAAATAGTGAAAACCACATGATGATTGTGAAGATATAGGATTAAGATTAATGCATGGCAATGCAGAGCATCTCACCGATTGCTGTTCCTGCCCGATGATTGCATTCACAATGCCCTTGAGAATGTAGTCTTGTGGTGTCACTGGTTCAACATCCTTCATCAGTTCATTGGCTTCCATGATTTCATCTGATTGGTTGAAACAAATGGTTTATTAATAGATCATTGAACACTGTTAAATATTATGCTCATATTACAAACGACTTTACTTTAAGCCATTGAAAATATCAAATAATTGAAATCCATGTATATTTGACTGGAATGTGGATAAATTAATAAGAACTGTTGTTGCACCAACGACATTTCATCATTAAAACTAAATGGAATTATTTTTTAAAATGGGTGGAGCCTAAAATTGACCT
This sequence comes from Whitmania pigra, assembly GCA_021613335.1. Classification (NCBI taxonomy): domain Eukaryota; kingdom Metazoa; phylum Annelida; class Clitellata; order Hirudinida; family Haemopidae; genus Whitmania; species Whitmania pigra. The sequence continues at coordinate 1,989,687 of JAJTWR010000113.1, forward strand.
TGCTTTAAATAGTGAATGACAAGGTTGAGCTTAGCTTCTGGTATTATATCGACCAATGGCGGAAGAATTTGCAATGCTCCTTGACCATTTCTGAATACTGCCTGCAGATTAATGGCACAATCATTTAATTAATTTATTATACAATAATTTATCCAAGTAATGTTTGTTTAAAGTGTTTAATAATCAAGTTAAAACAATAAACATAATCTCACTAAGTTATGCTTAACAAGATCCCTGGCATATGTAAATGAGGGGGAAGCCATATCCTGGAGTGCTTTTAATTCTGCCTGAGTTGATTGTCGTTAGGTTAACAAATTAATTTATTACAATTGTATTTATTTAATGTATTTAAAACTATCCATGTGTTTTGGCCATTACAAATCATTAAGTAATGAAAAGTATCATGAAAAGGTAAAATACATCCAAAGCATAAAGCAACATTTTCCTAATCATTCGTAGATGGCTAACCTCTGCCAATTTTCCATTGTACATTCTGAACTGGTTGCAAGCCTTCAGATTCAAGGCTGTGGCACTCTCAGGATGTTGGTTCAAGTACAGGGAGAGATACTCCTGCATGGATATGATATCGCAATGCATCAATTACTGTGGAGATTCTATCAAAATTTTTAATTGCATTAATTTCTAAAAATTAATACATTTGAGTAAGTTGTCAGTTGTTCTAGAAATTTGTGATTTTGTGATGTTGTTGCTTTTAATTTAAACCATTTAGTGGATGGAGTTTGTTCAGATCAGCTTGCAAGGTTTTAATGCGGCCAACCAATCAGAAGCTTTGACGAATCTAGTTGAACACACTTTTTATGTATTGATATATTACAGATATTATATCGTGATATATCACTCAGTGTGTTTATTGTGTGAAGCAGTAGCTGAAAATGCTTCTTGATATTTACATCATATTCAATAAGTTATTGTAAAATTACTGTAATTGTTAGTCCAATTATTTTCCAAAGATTACAAGTTAAAACTCAGAATGTTAATCATCATAGCACAAATCATCAGTTTATAATCACCTGAGAAACATCGTAGTAATCAAGCTTGTATGAGCAGAGGGCAATGTAAACGTTCAAAGCTGAATATGATCTGAATGAATATTGTGCAACAATAAATGGTGTTATAAAATTCACTTTGAATGACTACAACAATATAAAATTCAATTCATGATAAATGCAATATAAAATTCAATTTGTGACAAGTGCATTAAATAACTTTTCTCTCTTCAAAACCATTTAACTGTCATCATACTTATTCTTTGTCATCTTCATAATTATCATCATCACCATCACTCACTCACTACCATCATCATCATCACTCACTCATTATTATCATCACCATCACTCACTCAATATCATCACTCAATCATTATCATCATCACTCACTCATTATCATCATCACCACCACTCACTCATTACCATTATCATCATCACCATCACTCACTCATTATCATCACCATCACTCACTCATTATCTCTGACAATCCTCTTGTAAATGTCAATGGCTTCTTGGAAGTGGTTCCTAAGGTAGTGAATGGAAGCCAAGGAGAGTTGGTCTTCGATGGTGTTGTTCAGTGATCCATGAAATTTCATCAGACGTTCCTCATCGGCCAATTTGTGCGAGAGGTGGAACAGCAGACGATTCTGGAGGGGGCTTTTAGGACCTGCAATGATGTCATAAGTGTGATGATATCTACATTGATGTTATTATTCAACATTGTAATGTATTAGGTAAGTTAATCAATGCATCACCTTTTTTAGTTATGTCATCTGCTTCCTTGTACATTCCCAACATGAAGTAACAACACCCGAGATAAGTCAAGATATTCGCATCTGATTTAGACTTTTTGGATAACTTTTCGTACTCCTACACAACATAAAATCATCTAAAAATGTTAATTTCAAACTATTTAAAAAATTACTTGTAAAAATTACATTTGCGATGATGTGATCTGATGATGATTTTATAAAATTTCTGCTGTAAAAATATTAAAACCATAATTTTCAAAGTTTTCATGGAAATATGCAGCATTAAAAACACTTTTACTATATGCAATTATCTGTTACATTGGATCCAAACTGGTATAAATGGCAAAAGTGGGGCACCTCCATTGCTGCTTTATAGTCTCCAAGATGGAAGGCACAATAAGCTGTCCACAAGTCATTTTCCAAACTGTTCTTGCCTGTGTTCTTGAAGAACTATAATAATTTAATTAGTTGTTGAAAGTAATTTAGATATCATGGACAGCAGATGTTAGATCGATGATATTTAAACTTCGAAATTCTAAATGTTATTATAAATAATTTAAATCCCTTTAAAACATTTCAATAAATCTAACAGAATTAATTATATGATTGCAACCAACCTCTAGTAGAGTCACGGCTCCTGTGTAATCTCTAGCCTTTATGAAATCCTCAAGAGATGGCATAGATTTTTTATCTTTTTCTTTTGAGGTTGAACCAGTTCCATCTTTTTTGGCTGCTGGCTTATTTCTAGATAAAATCTGCAGAATGAATGCATATAGCCATTTAAAAAAAACCACTAAGTAAATATATAAATATTATCTGCTCACCATCCTTAAAACTGATACAAATGACGCTTTTCAATTTAAATGTTTATAGCAGTGTCCGATGAGTCAAACGGTTGCTAGGCAGCGAGTGTCGATTGGGAAATTACACTAAATTTAATTCAAAATTTATTATAAATTTATTTTTAAAATTAAAGTCACATAAATATTTTATTGCAGATGATTAATTTATTAGTTTGCAAGATGCTTAATGTTGTGAACGAAATTAGGGAAGTTTTAAGTCCGAGATCTTGATCTGGCAATATGTTTGTGTTGGCCGCGTTGGAGGATATTGTTACGGTTGAAGCTAAATATTTTGCGCAAAAGTTTACAAAAAACATTTTTGATGCTTTAAACAAAAAGTATGCTAATAAGGTTTGACGACAAACAGCTTTTTGTCAAATTTATCATAACGTTGGTTTTACTTATCTGGAAAATACAATTTTCTTAGGTTGTGCATGAAGTCGGACTGTGCATAACTGTGTGGGATTTGACTCACGTCGGAGATTCGATTTTGTACCAAGGTGATGGAGCTGCGCATACGAAAGGTTTGTTGGAACGTTTTAAAATATTGATCAGTGCGATTTAATTAAATATTTCTTAACATCACAAATTGCATCTTCATTAATTATTATTTATTAATGGTGTTCGTATATTTCATTCATTTAATGTTTGCTAAGTTGAATATTTATGCATTTCCCGATACATGTTTTCTTAGTGCCCTTTATTTAAAAAAAATTATCAGCACATGATAATAACATTAATTAAGCAAAATAAAACTACAAATAACATCGCTAAACCTTTATTTCAACTTTTACAGTGTTTTTACAATTCTTAATTTAATTAACTGGTAGAATTTAATATTAACAAATCATTTTTCAGTGGAATTTCGAATGGTTGTCTTCCGCCCTTTTGTGGATGAAATACTGAATGGTAGAGTCAGAAAATCTTCAATAGAAGGAGTCCATGGTTGGTCCATTTGAATTAATTTTAAATTTCATATTGAGGCTAATTAATGTATTAATGTTAGGGATGCATTTCCTAAATTAGAAATTAAAAATGTATTTTGTTTACACATGAGTAAACATGCAAGGGAACTATTAGGATTCTCAAAAGAAAGGCCAACTTCATTGCTTTCAGCTCATATAAAAACATAATAACTGTTTAGTTAAATTATAATAAATAATTGTGAGTATAATAACTATTCATATTATAATAGACAATGTGGAATATAACATCTCTTTACCATATAATAAGTAATTCTAATAATACCATCCACTCACATCTCTTTACCATATAATAAGTAATTTTAATAATGCCGTCCACTCACATTTCATTTCCAGTCACATTGGATTTCTTCGAGGACATCTTCATACCTGCTGATTGTTTGCCACAACCATGCAGATTGTGAGTCAGCCTTATTGCTACATCGTTTATTTATTTATTTATTTATATGTTCTTCTTTGACATGGTTCACTTTATGCTTCCTTCCACAGAAACAATGCTTTCCATATTAAATCTTGGTATTTCACTAGTTAATAGTTTATAGACATTTTTCAACAGCTAGAAGTTGTATTTTATATTAACAGAATCAAGGGTTTAGTGGGATTAATATTCAAAAAGTTTTAATTGGCATAATTGTCATTCAAATGTTAACCTAAATACATCATATCAAATGACTTTGACTTTACCAGTATTGATTCGAGTCAGAAATGGGTGTGGGAATATGAGGCAGATGGGGCAAGGCACAACCTCCCCATCGACAGGGGTGGTGAGATCAGGTAAGGCACTTATGATGGTGATGATTATTAATCATAATTCATAATCACTGCTGTGATAATGTAAATTTGTCTTTGGTTTCGAAAAGAAATAGATAGTTTAAGATTAAATAGCAGTGACTCATCATTTCAATTTATATGAGATTAATTAGCATAGCTATTGATATTATAAACAAATTCTATTATTTTGTATTATATTGTCAAAAGTTGTATATCTGTTAGAGCATTAATGAGTTCTGATTTTGACATCCAATGTCTGTTTACATCAGGTTCAAAGTGACAGAGGAGGTCTTTGTTGAGAAGATTCCCACATCATGTGACCCACCATCGTCCAATCAACAAGCAGCTGCATCTTCCGTGGTCATCAAAAAAGATCCGGAGCACGATGACAATGTGCCTCCGTATACCGTCCTTGTATGTTTTGTTTTCCTGAGTTAATTGTTTAGTTGTTTTTCTAAATTAGTCACATCTTTATTGGATAAAGGAATATACAGCTCTGTAATAGCATTCTTTAAACATTATTGCATTTGTGATGTTATTAATTGAGATATTTTTAAAAAATAATTTGTTACATGCAATTTGAGCCTTTTGCATCTTATAACATTTTATTATAAGTCTAAACATGATGTCTGATTTTATTTCAATAGGGTTCCATAGAAGAATCAGGACTTGGCATGCTGTCCTGGTGGAATGGCTCATGATCAGCATCTTTGGCACAATTTCATTGACTGTTTTTACTAATTTAAATCTTTTCTCTAATAAAATATTAAAGTTACTTAGAAAAATTGTGGTTTTAAAACAAGATTTATGGCAATAATTTGTTCCTTTATGAGATAAACATTCAATTGCAATTTTCCATTGCAATATATTTATATATTATTTATAATCATCAAAAAAGGATTAAGCAGGTAGTTAAGTCTTTCTTTCTTTAATACTTAATTAGTTTTGAGATATTATAACAAGCCACATAAAAAAGGTCCTCGTTAAAAGTAATGTGACAAATGTTCTAGAGCTTTTTTGTTGGTATGCAAAACAAACTTTAATGTTTCTTTCACTATTGATAAGTTGTAACAAATAAATATTTTTAGCTAATAAATTAAACTTAGAAATGACAATTTTATGAGTTCTGTAATTAAGTTTAATTTAGTTTTACTTCCAATTATTAATCGCGAGAGATCATGCGCAATGAAATTTTATTTGAGAATTTATCAGCAAAATAATTAATTTAATTTTATATTGTGAAATGCGCTAAAGTCAAACCGAAATCTGACTTTCTTGGTGAACTTGCTGTTTGAGATCTTTAACCTGGGTTTTGATTTTGAGAGCGAGAGGAGCACATTTGAGGGATTGTTCAAAGTTACTTCGTTGGACCGACAGGTTTAGTCGAAGTTTGTTTTATGTTTTAAATAACGTTAATTTAACAGATTTTATGAGGGGATTTCAATAATAGTATCTGGAAGTAAGGTTCTTACGTTAAAGCAAGTTTTCGTCAAAAAGTTGCATGCCTAATTCTCTATGAGAACTTCAATAGGTAGAAAATGCAGGATAAAGTTGTTTTATTGATTGCGAATTGTCAAAAAATCGAATGAAATGTTTAGGGCCTAATTATATTCCTTTACATTGTTCTTTTGAATGCAGAGAAAATGCCTGATTCGCCGAAAGTCAGCGACTTTCACGTTGACAATTCTCAACAGTTGATAAGAGAGTTTAGACCATTTGAAGATGATTACATGAAGTGAGTATTTAAAATAAATTTGTTTTCAGCCTCACCTCTCATACATGTCTGCAATAATGACGGTCGCTGAATTTAGAAACACTTTTTAAAGCTTCATTTAATTGATTTTCTGTACGCATTTAGGCGTTTCAATTATTAGTCAAAAATCTCCACCGATATCAACAGCTATTAATCGTTCGACAGACCTGCGACTTCTTTTCAGTCCGCAGCTAATATGGAAGCGGTGATGACGGATTCTGGTGGCATCAGCAATAATGAAAACGACAAGAACAACATTTTGAGGCCCAGCTATGCTGACTTCAAATGTTCTCCTACAATTCAGCGAGTCGAAAAGACGCATCAATTCTTTGGTCACCTCGATTCTCAGTCATTTCAAGAAAGGCAACGCCTCTTTCAGCTTTCCAAAGATATTTTCCAGCGACGTTCAAACCAACAGTTTTCTCCTAAGATCAGATATGCCCCAGATCCAATTGAGCCCTTAAGAATGCAGCTCAGTCGTAGTTTCTCTGAGAACAAGTCCCTCGTCAACTACTGCAAGCTCAGCAAGAAGAGCGACTCCCGCGACATATTACAGGATGTCTCCAACAGCCCATTCAAGTTTGGAAACAGTTTCGGACTTTATTCCGGCGAACAGCAACTTAGCGCTTCAAGCAGCTTAACGTTCGGTGATCCTGGCATGTTGCACGATGACATCAACGTCATTGACCAGAACAAAGCTCAGAACAATCTTAACGAGACCTCATTCAAGGAAAATCTACCAGCGTCGGACGTTACAGAACTTTGCTCGCGTCACACGGATAAAAAAGGCTTCTTCTACTGCAGGGGATGTGAAATTGTTTTGTGCGGCGTTTGTTTGATGGAAGGATGCTGTGACACCCACGAATGCATCGACATCACCACCCTTCACAACTGTCAGATGGAAAGCCTCAAGTTGTGCGAAGTCAAGACAAAGACTCAACTGGCGAGACTTCAAGAAGAGGAAGTGGTCATTGACAGACTTCAAACTCAACTCAGGAAACGTTACGATGAAACAATCAAGAATGTGGAAAAGACTTATGCTGCGTTTCTTCAGGTCATTCGAATGTTTTTACATTTTTTATTTTTAATCTTTATTATGAAAGCAATGTTTATTTCATTGACTTTTACATTCTCATGGGAGCCTTTCAACTTTTGATTTTTGAGCGACATATATTTGTAATTAAATGTCATTTTACCAAAAATTGCATAATGAATCTAATGAGCCAAATAATTAACTAATCCATTGAACATAAAATGAAACCTCAACAAAAAGGCCCTCCATGAAAGAAAAGAAGACGTATTTGTTGAGCTGGAGAAGAACTATACGACCAAGTTGACTCGTATTCAAGAAGGCAAGAACAGCGTCTCAGGCAACATCAGCGAACTGAACGATGCCGAAGTACTCATAGAGACACTTGTCCCGCTGCCCTTCAATTCCAAACTGGTGCCGCTCAAGTTCGAGGTCGTTCAAAAAATCGACGAATTGGTCAGCTTTCGACTCGACCTCAAGGAGCTCAGTGATGCAGTGGCCAGTCTCAACTTCTACTCGAATCGTCAAAACGTCAAGTCAATCGTCAAGAATGCTTTCGGATTCATAGGTTCGGTGGCAATCGGTGAAAGAAACGATTTCTTCGAAACTAGACATACTCTGTCAAACAGGAATGCTCCTGTTGAACCTATAATACCCAGTCAAAAGAGCACCTTTTACAACGAACCGATAGCCAAGCCAAATTCAGAACTCCAAGGATTTCAGCAGTCTAATGAATCTGAAAGCAGAAAAATGATCAGCAGTTATCCGTGCCTTCCAACCAGTCGTTCTTCTTATTCCGTAGGGGGAGAAGGATTGATGCCATCGAAGCAGTCCAAATTCTTCGGAAATCAACTCCAGGCAAGATGTCCCTCGCCGTCAATTGAAGCCACAAAAAGCGACTCTTGTTCCTCTCGATCCTCTTTGTATCAGGGTTCAAACTTCATGACTTCCTCCTCGCACAACCTGGCAGTTGGTAGCAATCTCAGTGGATTGAGCTCAGACGAATTGTCAAAGTGAGTAGTGATCTTGTCTCTGACATTGTTTTATGAGGTTTGCCAACGCAGGCTTAACTATCAGGCATTTGTTAGATTAATTTTATTTTATTTTTAAATTTTTGTAAAATAAATTTTAGAAACAACGAATAAATAATTTATCCTTCGATTCTAAAAATCATTATCCACTTGCGATGTAGGTCCATTTATCCGACCGTCAACATGGGCCTGGAATTTCGCCGCATAAAGATGGAGTATCATTGTAAGTTCGGAGAGTTTGGCAGCGAACCAGGTCAGTTCACAGAACCGAGTGGAGTTGCCGTCAGTAGAGACAACGAGATTCTGGTTGCAGACGCCAACAACCACAGAATACAAGTTGGCCTAATAAGAACTTGGACATTTTAAATTATTTGATTAATAGTATTATAATTAAATATTCATGTTTATTTCGTTAACATTTGTCTCATTAATTTTGTGGCTTGTTAACAATCTTATATGAGAAATAAGTTGATTTTGTTATTTTATTTATATTTAAACTGTACTTGAAATTATAAAAAAAACTATTTCATAAATGAGCATATATTTAATGCCATTAAATATTTAAAACTTTAAGTATCATTGAAGGTTTTACGTCGGCAATATTATCAACTCATTTCGACATATTTATAGCTACATTCGAATTATAATATTGTATCAGGCTTTTGACTGCACTGGAACATTCAGAAGAATAATTGGACAAGAAACTTCAAGGACGGGCCAAGAGGGAAAAGGTCAAAACGAAGGTGACCTTGTTTACCCCAACAGGTTGGCTGTCAATAAGACAACAGGTGATATCTATGTCACAGAACGAAGTCCCACACATCAGGTTGTGTTCAGTTAAATTACTTTTAAGTAGGAATTAAAATTAAGCTAACAGTAGCTAATAATAGATATTTGGATTTATTTTACCCTTTAGCTTAAGGGTTAAGGTTATATTACGTTTATTAAACTAAAGTTTAATGGTTTAGGATTAGGACTTTTTAGGATAGGATTAATTGTTGCAACAAAATTTCAGTTATTCATAAATTCATGAATATTAACGAAGCTGCGGGGAGTAATTTTAGTCATAAAGATATTATACAATTTTATGACCATATAATTGTTACACCTCTCATTCAATTTATTATGTTGTATAAAAAAATCAAAGCAAAACAATCAATGACATTAAAAATAAAAACTCATTGTAAAAGTTAAAATATCGAATGTTTAATAACTTTAAATCTTTTTGCACATGAATAGAATAAATTCTTAAAACATTGTAATACATAATTAGCATTTAATAATTCTCACCAAATCTCCAAAGGTTCGTGTTTACGACGTTAATGGTCGTTTCGTGAGGAGGTTTGGAGCTCATGTCCTCCAACATCCAAGAGGAATCACAGTCGACAAATTGGGTCGAATTGTTGTCATCGAATGCAAGGTTTTAAATTCGTTCATTATTTATTTTTCAAACAGTTTACTTTATTTCCGACTTCAATTGCAATACAAAACCAAATATCTCGATGGATATTGTTCAAATTTTAATTAATAAATTTGCATTAGTCTTCATAATCAGACATTTTCAGCACTTAAGATTTTGTAATTAAGATATTTTCTTATTATTAAGACAAATAGAATAACATTTGGAACTAGGTACTCCTTCATAAGTAATAATAGGCGTTATTTGATAAATATCTAAATTATTTTTAATAAAACCTAATTAAACTCTACATTATGACGTGAAATGGAATTGAAATGCAAACACCATAACCAAGGTCATGAGGGTGGTGATATTCAACTCAACTGGATCGGTCCTCAACCGCTTTGTCATCGAGAAGAAGGTCAACTTTCCGAACGGGGTTGCAGTCAACGACCGGGAAGAAATTTTCATCAGCGACAACAGGCGACACGGAGTCGTCGTCTTCGACTACCAGGGCGCCTTCCTCAGGAACATCGGAGGCATCGGCGTGACCAACTACCCCATAGGCGTCGGCATCAATTCGGCTGGTGAAGTGATCATAGCCGACAATCACAACAACTTTAACGTCACCCTTTTCAGCCAGGTTTGCACCTGCATTTTTTCATTAATTTGTACTGATGTTTAATGTTTTATGTTCATTTGCTGAGAGTTTTTCTTGCAATAAATAGAACTGCTTAAAATGGATTATAAAAAATTAACATCATTTGTAATAACGTTTATTAATGTTGCCAATAAGCGTTTTTTTCTCTGAAGGATGGCAAATTGATCAGAGCGTTGGAGAGCAGAGTGAAACATGCTCAGTGCTTCGATACAGCCCTCATGGGTGATGGATCCATCGTGCTTTCGAGCAAAGACTTCAGGATTTACATCTACCATTACGCCTCCTACCAGATGCAGGCTGCTGACGAAATGAATGCTGGAAACTTCTTCTGAGTTCCACCAAGACATTCTCACGATTTTCTTCCTTTTCTAATTAATTAAGGTGCTTAAATAAAAGTTATTTAGAGATTAAGCTGCTAGAAGGAGATCTCATAGGGCGTCGATGAAATCATTCTGTCGTGGCTCTTAGATGCTTCTGGAATTTTTGGCTGCGAATAGTTCAAGATTGTCGGCAAAATCCACAATGTTTAATTTTCCATTTTTTTTCATTGCATGAGTCTACAATTGCACTTATATTTCGTGAGCTTAAAAATTCAACTGACAACATTTTATTCAAGTGCTTCGGCATGTTGTTGAACAATTTTTAAGCTAGCACAAGTCACACATTTTCAAACCCAAGAATTTGATTTAATAAATGATTTGTTGAACCAATTTTCGGTTTTTTGTTGTCAACACTTTGTTTTGTTCATGTATGCTAGTTTATTTCTAAAATATCCTTCAATTTTACAGGTAATTTTAAAATTCTATAATTTGTAATAAGAAAACTTGTCCAAGTGTATTTTGTTGGGGATCCATTTAAAATGCAAATAGTATATTAATATTATTATATTCACCAAGCCACTTCTTTGGAGGTTTCATTAATTTTTCAAGGAAATGCTTCAAATGATTCCCGTTCAAACTTTTTCTAAATCATTTTCATTGCGTTTACAATATGTCAACCGCACAATATTCATTGCATTGCTACGTTATTTAACATGGTCGCAATATTATTACAACATCATTTTTGCACAACGCGACTTCAATGTTATTCATTGTTGTTTGTAAAATAAAACATCTTCGAAATTGTTTGTTAAATTGGCTACAAATATGTAAACTATTATGTAAACATGCAAACTAATATGTAATTAATTTCCGTAAAAGCATATAAATTTTATGAAATGTCTTGAGAGAACTTAATGCAGAAGAAATGGTTAAATGAATGTACAAATACGGCTTTTACAGCTTAATTTAAACCAAAGAAGCTTTGAAGATTCACATTGGGACCGAACGGTTCCTAGCTTTTGTAATAATTCGCCTCACTTCCTCAATCGTCGGAGATGTCTCCAATAGTTCCCCTTGAATGAAATTAATACTCTGGTCTTTGTTAAAAGCATTCATTCTAAAATGCTGCAAATGCTGCGGAATATCCACAAAAATAGATTTTTCTCATTCTTAAACCTCCATTTAAAAGTTATAAATATGGAGTGGAATAAGGCTGAAAACGTGATCTCTCAGAGATTTGCATTTGCTGCAGATGAACTTGTAATTATAGGTATTTAATAATTTGTTGAAGCAATAGAATTTTACAATCACTTTCTGATTAAACGTTACATCTAACGCAACACAGGTGAAATGCTGCCAACCCTGAATGCGAAAGAATTTACAAGTGGAAACCCTGTGGTTGCGATGCAGGTTGAAAATGACTCCTCACTTAAACTTTTTATAACAAAAATATTTTCACCTTATTAATACAGAAACACATTTTTCGTTAAATAATATTTTAAGTATTTTTTACTTTAGGAGACCAAAAAGGCGTCTTCCACAAAGAAATACATAATCATTGGAGTGACCTTATTTCTTCTCCTTGCTCTTCTGCTGACCGGAATCCTGCTTGGAATGCACATTTTCACGCGAGAAACTGTGGAGGTAAAAATAAATAAAAAGCACAGGGAAATAATTTGTTACGAAGTCACCGAAGTCAGAAAAGGAGTCACCAATTGTTACCTTACACCTTTGAACAAGACAAATGCCAGGCAACCTTCTGAAATTACCGTACCTGATAAAACAGATAACATCGTATGCGTTGTTCGTGAATTTTATCTAACCTTCCATTTAATCGATTGCATTTTTAAAATTTGAAAGGAACCCAAAACGCAATCTTCGATGGTTTATCAAATTGTTGGGGATCCAATAACTGACATTTCTTTCTTGAGCAAAGAAGCGAGAGACATGTGCAAACTCTGGTTTTTCTTCCAAATCATCTGAGTTATGCAACGGACTATAATCAAATAAATAAATAAATAGACATGTGCAAAGGCGTCTCAACTTATTGGATGTATCCTTCTTGCAATAAAGGACTACAGTCTGACAACTATTAGTGATGATTCGATTCCATTAGAATTCTTAATTTTTCAAATTACGTTTTCAAAACACCAGCAAAACGACCAGCAAAACGACGAAAACGCGAAGCTCCATATTGGGTCTACTATACGAAAAATGATAATGGTATCAATTACCCTTGCATCAACGGATGTTGCAAAACAGTTTGTGCCTGTAAGATTGACTACACTTGGGAGTTGGAAAGTAACGGAACAATTTACTGCAATTGGGTAGCTCAGAGGTGTTGTCCGAATACCAACTACTGCTTCTACCAAGAATACTGCGAGGATACTCAGTATCTCGAATGTAGTTCAGGATCATGTTAATGTTACCAAACTACCTTGGGATAACTAAATGGACCAATGCTTTATAATAATTGATTTATGACCTTGTTCTAAAAAGCCATTTAATTCTTATCATTTCTATTGTGATAAAAATATGTTTCTCAGTAATAAATTGTTCTGACTATTGAAAAATTTGTTTCATCTGTGTTAGGACAGGCAGTGCTTGTTCTAAAAGGATGAAATCTGATTGACTGGGAATCACTTGGTCCACGTCCTTGTTCTGCTAATTATAGAACTCTTCAAATACTGACCTAATCCTAAATATCAATTCTATCATCATTTGGTTAGAATTCAATCTGCTTACATTTATTACAAATGGATCATCTTATGATGCATCATTCAAACTAAAAGTTATTGAGTCAGCGGAATCAAGTATTAATTCGGCAGCGGCACGTCTTTTTGGAATAACAGAAAGTACAGTTCGTGATTGACGTTTTAAAATTACAGCGTTGTAAATTTACAGCTTCAGCGGGATGGTGTACACGCTTCATGAATAGGCATCATTTAATATTACCACAACGAACAAAGCTATCTCAGAAACTACTTAAGGATTTAGAAGAAAAAATCGACAGCTTTCACAGATTTGTAATAACATTCCGCAAAGAACATAACTATGAACTTGGTCAGATTGGTGACATGAACGAAACACCCATGACGTTTGATTTGCCAGGAAATCGTTCTGTTCATACGAAAGGAGAAAAAACTATTCTTGTGAAGACAACAGGGCATGAGAAAACTCACTTCACACTTGTTCTCACCTGGATGGCTGATGGCACAAAACTAAAACCAATTGTGATTTTTAAGCAAAAACTCTTCCGAAAAACGTAAACTTTCCATCGTTGTCAGAGCTCAGACAAAAGATGGACGAAGATGGGGTGAAATTTTGGATTGATGATGTCTGGTGTCGTCGACCTGGTAGTCTGCTCCGCAAGAGAGCACTACTGGTGTGGGGCATGTTCAGTGCACATCTTAAAGATATCGATAAATCAGCTAGCAACAAGGAACGCACTGGCATTGCCGTAATTCCAGGTGAATTGACATCACAATTCCAACCACTCGACGTCTGCCTAAATAAGCCATTTAAAGACAGACTTCGTCAATTGTGGGCTGACTGGATAGGTAACAACAACCAAGTCTGGCCTTCCTCAGAGACCAGATATATCTGTTGTTTGTCGTTGGTTCAAAGATGCCGGGGAGTCAATGCCATCAGAAATGATACAGAAGTCCTTTCGGAAGTGTGGCATAAGTAATGCCATGGATGGAACAGAAGATGACGCCATCTATGAAGATGATGAAAGTTCTGAAGAGGAGACAGATACTGATGCTACTGAAGGATTTGATTAGCTTAGACTAACTCGGTCGAACTATAAACATTAATTTTAGTGCTGTTTAGAGTTGCTCTGGCGCTCTGTTGTTTAGTCATTATATATAAATTTGATTAAATATTTATTGGTAGCTGATTACCTGGAACTTTGACCTTTTTGAAGTCAATTTACTTTGTGTTTTACAGATGAAAAATTATGAAATTTTTACTGTATTTTAATAAGTTCGTTGTCTGAAATCAGCCCTCGCGTTGTATTCGCGTCTTGAACTTTTCCTTAATTTATAGGGTGAATTTCCATCTCTGGCGTTATACTCGGGTGACGATATACTCGAGTATTTACGGTAAATACTCAAGTACAACAAATGTACTTAAATATTCGGCATCACTGGTTATAAGTAATCCAGACAAGTTTATATTGCACAAATTGCCGTCTAAACTTTATGTAAAGGTAAAATTTAAGAGTAATATAACCAAATTTTTGAATCTTTATTTTTAAAATTTTAATAAAATCAACAAAATTGAAATCAATTATTTCATGTAATTACAAATTTGGTTTTTCTAAAAAAAATAAATATAATAAATAGATTTTTTACATTTTCTTTGATAAGCCTAGCCTTGGGCAGTAACGAAAACCGAATAATAAGAAATTCACTTAAAATTTAATTTGTCTTTAATTATATTCTACATTGATCATATCAAATTTTTGAGCTTTAAATTTTTAACGAAAACGTTAAATTCAACAAATTTCTAGAAAATGTAAATTATGGTGGCATTCGAAAGTTACAAAGATTTTAATTAACGTGGTTTAACATGGTTATGATTGTCAGGAAATGCCTTTCTGTTGACATTCATTTGCAAATTCAAGCAAAGAAAAAGACGCTTAAATTATCGGATTGTACTGAGCGTCGAATCTGACATTTTGAACGATAACGAAGACATCAGAGAAAAATTAATTAATGACAAATCAAATGAACCAAAATTGCGAGAAAGTTGCACAGACGCCATGTCATCAACAAAAATTTCTGGCCCTTATTTTATGTCAAACTTGGTAATAGAAAAGCAAAACGTAAGTTTCAACACCAAAACCCACCAACAAATTGCACGGCACCGGGGTAATTCTCCTCTTAGAAACTATCAGTGGCCCTGACTGTTGCATATACATTGTATACTTCTCAATGTATCTGCATATACATTGTATACTTCTCAATGTATCTGCATATACATTGTATACTTCTCAATGTATCTGCATATACATTGTATACTTCTCAGCTAGCGGACAGCCATTACTTTTATTAATTTGCTTTTCCATTACCAGATTGACATGACATAAAGGGATATAAGCTTGGGCTTATCGCAAAAACATAAATAAAATAAAATAAAGCTAAAATTAACAACTTCAGAAACATGGTCATGTGCACGCGATTGTAAAATGGTCACACTGAAAAGTTTTGTTCAGTAACTGTAACTGTAACTGATAACTGGAAAGTTGTAACAGATAAATGCGAATACAGTAAAAAAGTAACTATAACTTTAACTGTAACTGGAAAGTACTAACAGTAACTCAGATTCTAACTGAAAAATCCTAACTAAACACTTCATGGTACCTGCATTAAGTATATCTAATTAGCATGTAATTTATTCTTTGTTTCTAATAACGCGAAAGTTCTCTAAATGCATGTTGATACACCTTTTCTATAACGGTGTTCAGGCTGAAACTTACATTATAAGTTCATGAGTAAGAAGTTCGTAAACGAGTAACAGGTTGTTGCTTCGGGTTTTACAAGCATTATTTTGAAAAATAAATTTCACATTTCTCAGAATCATAAGAATTCTCAGAATTGTAAATGTGAATGACAATCATAAGAATTCTTAAAAGGAATCTTTTTAATTTTGTTCTTGCTATAACTGGGCCTTTGTCATGCAATTTATTGTCAATCTTTTGACATTATGGGACCACAATTTGTTTTTAATGAAACTTCGTTATGTACCGCTTTTAAATATAATTAAACATTTTGCATTGATTAAGGATTTTGATATTTTTAATTTAGAAATAAAAAAATTTTTAAGATTAACATTAACCAGTCGTTCAACGAAACATCTCAGACAGAGTCTGCAATTTAAAATTTAGGACAGGAATCATTAGCAATAAACTTTACATTAAATGATAATTTATTACATTGACCAAATGTGAGTGAATGTAACTCAAATGTTAAAAATTGGTACTAAATAAGATCATAAATTAATTTTATCGACTGAATAAGAAAATGGATTGACTAAGTCTGCAACGCAGTACATCACGTCTATGCAATAGGAAAAAAGTTATGTGATCAATTGGCAGATTTGAATTCTTCAGTGAAACGTATTTCTGAGGTTCCTTGAACTTTACGAGTAAATTTATATTTATGAAAATTATCTACTAACTCAAGAAAACAATTCCACAGTTATGTTGTTTATCTCATCCTACATAGAAATTTCGGATGGTTGTTGGGCGTTTGATCTATTCAGAGGAGTAAGATAGCAATTGGATTTGCCATTTTTAAAAATCTTTATGGCCTTTATATCTTATTATAAATATAGTTTATTTGGTACTTAATATAACCATAATATTACATCACACAGTTGTATTTTTTATAATGATAAAAGTTCAATTAAACTAAGATTTATTGAGATATTATGAAGTTTTCCATGTTATAGAAAATTATTATAAAAAGAAAATTCATATTTGATACCTTGTTAAAATCACTGACAACCCAAGCCTCGTGATCCTTATCAGCGACATGGTATTTTACCACGTTACCGATCAAATCACTTGTCACATCTTGGCTACGACCTCCACTCAGTCTCAGTGTGTACTGGTTGTAAGTGTTGTTCAAATTCATAACGATTTTAAAACATAAATCCCAAATTTAAAGATATAATCAATAAAAAAACATTATAAAATTATTAATTGGTCTTTACTTCCACTGTTTCATTCAGCCCTTGTGAAACCATATGCATTTCAATCAAGACTGCTATCAGCACCAGACCAACGAAAAGAAATGAGATCACTCCGATTATCATGTATTTCTTTGTTGAAGGTTTAGGTTTCGTCTCCTACCGTCGAATAATTTGTTTCAAAAATAATCAAGTATATTTTAGAAAATTGTTTATTTCCTAATATATTCAGAGATTTTATTTCAAGCGATATCATCACTGAGTTTTCAATGGCTTTTTCGTCCATTGATGGCAGCATGGCACCTGCATTAAGTGAAATTATCATGCAATATATTTTTTATTTCTAATAAAATTAAAGTTATATAAATGTTAATTAACCCTTTCTAAAATTGTATGCAGTCCAATAGAAGAAAATACGGATATTTTCTGAAAGTTATATTATAATTTTATAAGAGTAAGAAGTTCATGAACGAGTAACAGGTTGTTGTGTTGGATTTTACAAGCATTATTTTGAAACAGTCAATAAATAAGTTCTCATGTCTCAGAATGAAAAGAATTCTCAGAAAGAAGTGAATTTGATATTTTTAAACTTTCTTTTCGCTACAACTCAGCCTTTGTCACGTAATTTATTGTCACATCACATGATATCCTTTTGAAGGTACAAGACAACAATTTGTTTTAATGGAACTTTGTTTTGTATTCAATTTATTAATTATTAATATTAAACCTAAGTAACCTCTAGCATTAAATATAAATTTTGGTAATTTCAATGTAGCAATTAAAGTTATTTTTTAATTTTAATATTAATTTGAACCTGTACTCCAATGAAACAGATGCACACGAGTGTCTACAAATTAAATTGGAAGACAAGACATCAATCGCAACAAACTGATGATTAAATGATGATTAATTATATTGGCCAAATGATAAAGTATCTTACTGTTAAAAATTCTTAATATCGTACTGAATAAGATCATAAATTTAGTTTTCATATAATGTCAATATATCATCGCCTGGACAGAAAATGAATTATCAAAATCTGCGACGCAGTATTGCGTGAATTTAACCGGAAATAAAAAAACCTTTGTGATCAATTGCCAGATCGTAACAGAGAAGTTGATTCTAATTATAACGTAGTTTCAGAAATAACAAGACAACAACAGGAACACTTCCTGCTTGAAAAATGTACAAATTAGCAAGAGAACTAACGTTGTAACACATTTGCTCTAAGATTTGTATTTGCTGCAGATCTTATTGAAAGGTAAATTGTCAAAATTATTTTCATGTCTTACCTAGTTTTTTGAGGGTTATGACCATTGTGAATAAATATCTAATTTAATAATATTTGATTCTCAATTCAACAGATAAAATGCTTCCAACGATTGACGGAAAAGAAAGTGTTAATCCGACGGTGATAGTTCAGACGCCTCAGGTGATATGCTTGTTGCAAAAGAGTTTTTAATTTAAAAAATAAATGCTAAAGAAGAGTATTACAAAATATTACAATAGCAGATTTATTTGGTGTAAAAGTCCACATATATTTTGGTCTACATAAGCAGTAATTACAGGAAACTAAAAAGATGTCTTCGACGAAGAAATACGTCATCATCGGAGTGACAACTTTCTTCCTGATTGGTCTTGTGATTGCCGCAATCTTGGTTGGAATGCATATCTTTACGCAGTCGCAGAAAGACATTTTGGAGGTAATAATTAATATTTCATAATTTTCAGTTCAAATTGCGCTCATGTTGGTTAATAAAGTAATGATGATGTTGAATGTTGTTTAAATGGTATTTATTATATAAAAAATATAAAAAAATACATTAATAAATTTAATAAATACTATTTACAAAAAGTAAATTAAATTAAATAGTATTCGTTGAAACTGAGCGGAGGACGTACTCAAGACGTGACGAGTGATGTGACCGGTAATTTGGTCAAGTACCACATGAAGGATTCGGAACACGAAGCTTGGATTGTCAGCGATTTCAATAAGGTACCAATATTTTAGTTGATACGATATAATTTTTTTATTTTTAAAAAATAGATTCCATTAATTTATTAAAATAATAACCATTGATTTGACAATATTTTCAATTATAGGATATAAAAGCCACAAAGATTCTTAAAAATGGTCAAAGCAACTGCTACCTTACACCTCTGAACAGATCAAACGCTGTGCAACCTTCTGAAATTACTGCCCCTGATGATAAAAACCAAGTAACTCTAGATTATCCTTTGATGACATAATAATTTTTACTTAACTAAAATATATTTGTGACCTTAAGGTCCTGTGATTTGAACTTATGCCATCTTAAAAATTGTCTTATTTAATATTTAACTTAATGTCGAAAATTTTTATCAAGGAACCTAAGGAGCATTCATCACTGGTTTATCAAACTTCTGGCGATCCTGTTACTGACATTTCATTCTTGAGCAAAGAAGCAAGAGACATGTGCAAAGGAGTCTCAACTTATTGGATGTATCCTTCTTGTAACAAGGATCAAGGACCTGCAAACAACCGTTAGTAATGTAATTATTAGAGACTGAAAACAACAACAACATCGAGACGATAACCCCTTCGCTCTTTATCTCATCCTATGTTTCTTGACCAGAGATTCCACGGTGTCACAGTTTTTTCCACATAAGTGGTTCCAAAAATGGAATGCCCTCCCCTTTCATATTTGAACCTACCCCAGAGCTCTTTGGTGCTCAACTAAATACTCATTTTTTATTCAATGTTAATCATTATCAAATTAATCAACTTTTATTATATTTATTAACTTACCACTGTTTTATTTCCCTATTATTAATTTTAATGTTTTTTTTCATTCACTTTGCTATCTTATTTTAAGATTGCCTCTGAGTGTTATAATATTGAAATAACCCCTTGGGTCCGCAAATTAGTACGTTAAATAATAAGTTTATTAAAACAAATATTCAGTTAACTGAATAACCGAAGTTAAGTGTTTAAGGATTTGAGGTACTTAAGGATGCAAATGAATATTTGGACTTCTGGCTATCTGGACTCTTACTTATGGTCAAGTTAGGTGATTAATGAGACGCCTTTTGTAGCAATAATAAAGGGACATTGTTTATGAAGAAGATAAAAAATTTAATTAAATATAAATTTATTTACTTTAGCAATATAAACTTAATTACTCCGCGCCAAGTTTTCAAAATTATGTTATAGTGCCTTAACATCCTAGGACTTAGGATAAAAAAGGAACATTACATAGTTGCTGAATTAATTTAATTTGTCCTATTTATTTTTCTGCATTTTTTTTTGCATAAACAGATACTTTGGCAAAACGGGAAGCTCCATACTGGGTGTACTATACCGTAAATGTCGGCGGAATTAACTACCCGTGCATCAATGGATGTTGTAAAACCATTTGTGCATGTTCTATTCAATACACTTGGCAATTGATAAATGATCGGATGTATTGCAACTGGGTCTATCAGAGTTGCTGCTATGTTTCTGGTTACTACAAATGTTTCTTTCAGCAATTTTGCCAGCGTACTCCGGGTCTTGTTTGCACAAGTGGTTACTGTTGAAAGGGATAAAATTCCAGGCGGATCGATAGATTTCATACGTTTTTTAACAAAGATAAAACTTATGATGGCTTGATAAAATTGATGGACTTGCTTCTAATAAACTGAATAATGATTTAACTTTCTTAACCTACTTTCTATTTAATTAGTTGATGCTAATAAAAACATTTTTGACCACAAGCCTTGTCATGAAAGAGTGAAGTTGAGTTTTAATTTTTACTTAATTTTGTGTTTCAAGAAAAACTTTCGAAAAAGCAAAAATATTCTTGAGGACAAAAACTAAAATCTGAAATTCTAATTACTTAAGATTGTGGGGACCTGAATTATTTTTTCAAGTTTTGGGTTTTACCTGATCAAGTTGGTGTGATTTTGGTCTTTTGAGCGGGAATACCGACTTTTGTTGGACAAATAAATACGGTTGTTATTAGTAGTTGTTGTTGCTAAACACAACGTAGACAACTATAACATCAGTGACTTATGCAAATTAACTGAATTGGCTTTAAATTTTAAGACAAAGCAACATTTATTTGCTTTTGTTCTAAAAAAAACCTCTACATCTTTGATGGCATATTGAAGAATTATTAAGAAGATGCTCAGAATTTTAGCAAAGTTTGGTGAAGAACAAACCAGAGAATAATAAAACATCTACTGGTTGAAAGCAAGTTGTTAAATTACTTTTGAAGGAAAAATTTAACTTAACAAATCGAACGTTATAATATTACAATCACAATGCTATTTATACTTTCAAGTACAGACATAGAACTATCTATAGTGCATATTATGCACTGGCTTAAATGTGGCCGTGTGTAACATCGACATATACAAGCAGCGTACAGCATAATGACGGAATAAGTACGTCTTTCCAGTGGAAATACCAATTGTTAAAATCATACAGAAAAAAAAGACTTGCTATGGTGTGCACAACTTTTTTGGCAGAAACAGAGTTCAGAGAATCTCCGGGGCCGAGCGAATGAGACCATGTAAAAAAAAAAGTGATGTTTTATTAACGTCCGTTGCATGTCTAGATGATTAGGACGGTGCACCCGCAGCGGGGTTTGAACCCCGTGCTGCCATAGTGAGAGGAGCAGCCTTAACCGTTAGGCGCACCGAGACCATGTAAAATATATTCACAATTTTATACCTCCTCAACATCAAGACACAATAACACAAACAATAAAATGCATGTACAGGAGAACACAGACAAAGATGCGAACTAGATGTGCTGATGTTCATAGCAATTATTGACAGTTTTAAGATAACGTACATATCGTCTGAGGCTGCGTGTCTGCAACAAGTTTTGAGACACCATCAGACTGTGCGTAGTATGCATAACGATGGAAAATAATCAAATATAAAAAATGGCGAAGGTTGTGGAAGTCCACTGAGTCGAGATATATGGAAAGCTATAAAATCCCGACGCACTCTAAGATGATTGGTGCGGCATAGTTGCCATGCCATGGAACTAGTCAGTAACTCGGATGTTTGTTAGTACAGTGAGAAAATATTTTTGAATTTAGAGATACATATCGGTGCTTCCTCCGCGTTCATTCACGAACCTTAAGAAAAGAGGAATTTCAAAGTCCAGCAGCAATCCCAGTTTTGTGCTCAGGTCTTTTAATCGTAAAAACGTGTTGACATCTCCTATTGAAGTCGATCAAATATGCTCTTCATACCTGCTGGTATTGTATCGGTACGAAGCAATATTGACGATTCGACGAGCAGTACCAAGCTAAGTCCTAGACGCATCAGCCAAACATTGTTAATGACCGACGAACCGCACGATTACAACCACCGAAGAAAATATCTCTTCAAAGTTGTATCAAGAATTAGTATTAAAATTAAAATTATCATTATCATTATTATTCTTTTTACCAGTATTATTATTGTTATTATTATTACTATTATTATTATTATTATTATTATTATTATTATTATATTATTATTATTATTAGTATTATTATTATTATTATTATTATTATTATTATTATTATTATTATTATATTATTATTATTATTATTATTATTATTATTATTATATTATTATTATTATCATCATCATCATCATCATCATCACTATTACTATTATTGTTATTGTTATTATTAGTACTAATATTATCGTTATTATTATTATTATTATTATTATTATTATTATTAGTGTCATTATCATTATCATTATCAGCATCATAAGCCAAAGTATAATACCGCATATAATAATTGTCAATCAAATTAAATCAATTCGAGAAATAAAACGCTTTTTGTGATTTTCTTGATATCATTTTTTTTGTGATTTCGATAATTATTTCGGTTCTTTTATTTTATGATTAATGATTTTTTTTGGTGACCCGTCATAACAGCCCGGCGACAAAACAGCCCAGAACGATTATTGTGAGGACGACTACATCGGAAGACAAAGAAGGAATCGCAGAGCAGAACCTCGGTTTGCCGTCACCATGTGGACGGTTCGCGATCGAGTCACTGGCGGTTTACCCAGAACAAACAACTCAGTAGAAGCATGGCATCGTAGTTTTCAACAAACAATCGATTGTCATCATGATCAGTCTTCAAACTCATTGAACAGTTTCGAAAAGATCAAGATAAGGTGGAGATTGAGATCACACGTTTCCAGGCAGATGAGACAAAGCCAGAAGCATCGAAGGTTAAGTATGTGAAATTAAATCAACGTCTCCAACCTACGGGAACGCAGAATCTCTCGATTACCTGCGCGGAATTGCTTACAATCTCACAATTTAACTGATTTGATGTGAGTAATTTACATTTAATTTGGTTTATTAATTTTTTGACAATAAATTTTATTGAGCTGCTTTTATTTTGACGGGGCTGTTTTGTCGGGGCTGTTTTGTCCTGGGCTATTTTGACGCCGGGCTATTTTGACGGGGCTGTTTTGTCGGGGCTATTATGACGGGGTGCCATTTTTTTTATTATCTATTCATGAAATGATTTTAAAATATATAACTTAAATATATATGTATTATCCCTTTGACATTTTTATCAACTCTTTCATTTTTTTTCTAATGATGATGATAATAACATTAATAATGCTGATGAATCACGTTAAAATAAAGGTTTTTTTATTAGTCTGAATATTGAGTCGTGTTAATGGATCTTTTAAGTTTAATATTTCAATTGGACAAATTGTCCGTTTTTGCTCCGAATTGTTCTTCGAAGAATTGTCCGGTCACATGAATAAAACTTGCACTGCAAAACTGAAAGAAAGTCCATTGTCTGATATAAGTAGAATATAAACAGAAGGATAGCTGACATGTCAGACGACTTAAAACTACGTGAATAGACTGAAGCAAGGTTATTTTGCAACACAAAGAACCGATATTGCTAATTAGACCTTGGTTTTCAAGAAAAGAATTTTATTTGGATGAAGTAATAAAAAATAAGTGAAACTGTCGATTTGGAACTGGAACATTTTAAAAATGGAAACTTTTTCTGTCAACCAGGTTACAAAAGGTTTTCATCTGTTACGTAGGATTTCAGCACATTTGCATTTTTACGATCCAAAATCTCAAGTTCCAGCTTCTCCACATTTTTAAAAACGTTTTCCAATTAGTGTTGCTACTGATATTACATTTACTTGGCTAGTAAGTGGATTTTCAAAAAATATGACCATTGGTTCAATAACAGCACACTGTTCAAATATTTTTTCAAACTGTTGTTAGTGTTTCAAGGTGGATAATAAATGATGGGTCAAAATTTCCACCATTAACCAGTTTCTTCAAATTTGAAAAATGCACAAGGGACTTAATTTTTAGATGAGATATCCATAAATGCAGCTTTAATTTAAATAAATTTACAGAGGCTATTATTGCAGCAATATGTTTTTCTTTTCCAAATTTAATGCATTCAATTTGTCCATGATATCCACGATAAACACAAATCCATGAATCAGGAAAGATCGCCAAATTGATCAAATTGATTTTTAGATTTCAAGAATTTTTTGGATTTCTTCAATCAAGCTTAAAAACCTTGCAAGCACTTTACTGAGCCATCGCACCTCTGCATGAAAGATAAGATCTGAATGTCCATCTTTAAAACCGTCTAGTAAGGCAGTGAACAGTCGGTGCTGTAAAGGCGCTGCTCGTATAGAGGTAACAATTTTTTTATAACTATCTTCGTAACGTGATCAAATGAAATAAAAACTTCGTGAAGGAATACAATGGTACGCCATACAGTTGAGAAAGCATCTTTACTTTTTTTTTAGGATAGCTCACATAAAACAGGTGGCGGGCATGTGGTTGGGGACTCCTGCTCTAGATTCTCTAAAACATTTTAGAGCTCTCTAGACCTTTCTTGCACTTATCAAGAACTCTTCAGAACACTGTAAAACTCTCTCAAAGCTTCTCGTTAGCTCATGTGAGATTTTCATCATCTTGAAACGAACTCCACAAGCTCCATAACACATACACGCACATCAAGCATCGAACATCAGGAACAATGTCCGGGTGGTCCCATGTGTCATGTGATCGAACTCTTAAAAACAGTTTAAACATCACTTTCGTATTTTTGGTCGTGCCTAGCTTCTGAGTATCAGTTATTGTCTTTCAAGGCAGTTGCGATTTTGTTACCGTTTGCAACATCATATTTGTGAGAGACAGCATTTCCAACAGTTACTAATATGAAGACGAAGTTTAGATCCAAACATGTCGTTGAAAGTGACAAGTGCTTGAGTGCTTGTCAAAATTACATTCAATAATTACCAATTTGTGCAGAACAAAGCAAGCATGACCATCTCATTGACTTATCAACATGAAATGATCATTGACGATGTTGCTGATTTTAGAAAAAATGTGTGTTCTATTTACAAGGATTGTATTGAGTGTATTTGCAACTTAGGGAGTCATCTGGCGTTGAAAGAAGGGTATGCCTATTATTAAATATTGGTTATCTGCTATATATTAATATTTATAACGTTTATGGTTCGCGATCTAAGCTTAAACAAAAATTAAGAGTCCGCACTGAAATGAGTTTGTAAACCACTGCCCTGGACAACATGCGGCCATCGACATAATCACATGCTAAATAAAAAAATCCAAATTATCGTAAAGTTAATATTAATAAACATTATAATTTTGTAGGAAAGCGTTTGGCTTAAAAACGACGTGAAAACCTCATTAATCTCATGTGATTGCAAGACAAATGAATACTGCATACATATTTATTATCTCAATTAATTCGCTAACTATGGGTGAAAGCTTAAATAAAGTTATTAATGCCACGACATATGAATGCAGTGGGTGCATTTGTAACAAACAATAATAACATTACTTCACATGTCATTTCAATGCAAACGAGTCAAATTAGGAGCATTAGCCAGCGAAACGATCTGCTTAGCAACGCCATCAATTTCTCCAGGTATGTGATTCAGGTGAAATCAGAGCGAAAATTAATTCTCAGTATCTGGAAAGATCTACGTAGTCCTGGGGTGATTGTGCAATTTCGCATTTTCGATTCATTCATGAAACAAGTGCATGGTGAATACCACTATACAAGCATTGAATCCATCTTGATTAAGTAATAGTTAACAAATTGCATGATCCAAGCGACATTTTGCGGAGGATTTGTTGCCATAAAGGCCATTCAACATATAAGCTTTGCATTCTCCCAGCCTAGAAACATTCTATTCAGACACTACAGCCATGCAATTGATTATTCTTACAAGCATTTAAAAAGAATATCTCTCGAATATCTGCTGCGCAATTCGACTGAACTGACACATCAGGAAGCTAAGATTAAAATTGTCAATTTCTTTAGGTAGAGTTTTTATCTTTTAATTCACTATCTTTTTTCTAGTAGAATTGATACTTTTGTAATGTTTCACTGGTAACATATACTTGTAAATAAATAATATTGCAGTATTTGGTTATCGACGAACCGATTATTAACATTAATATTTGAAGTTCTAAACGCTAAGAAACTTTATATTTAAAATTTTGTTAATTTGTTATTTAATAATATTGTTTAACTCATAAGGCGCAGTGAATTTGAAATAATTTAAAAAGCGTTCGTGTTGCAAATTGGCAGGTCAAGCATGGTTTTCAAACTTACTAGCATTGACAAAGAACCCATGGTGGAAAGTCCACCAATAATCTATCAACCTGAGGTAACTTGCCCAACCTTATTATAAAAATGATGATTACAATTTTATTTAATAACATGATTCATGAATACTTGGGCAATTATTTACTTTGAATATTTTTTCAGCCCAAACCACCAAAGACGAAGAAGTACGTAATCATCGGATCCTTCGTCCTCCTTTCGACTGCGCTCATCGTCGTGGCGATCCTCGTTGGAATCCACATTTATGTGGAAGCTCAAAAAGTCATCAAGGTTAATTTCTCACAAATTTTCGATTACTTTTGATTTGCTAATTTAATTTAGTTAGCTTAGTGTACTTACATTAAAATAGTTTTATAATGGCATGTCGTATGTCCAAAATGTTATAAACGATTTATTATTAACAACTTAATATAATATCAATAATTAAATTTTATCGAAATGGCTTTTTCTCTCGAATAACGTTATTGCTTGCATAATTATCTAACATACATGAAGAGGTCATGTCTGCTACCTGATATGATTATTCTAAGATAAGAAATATTAAAAATAAACACATGCATAAAATAAATCTATTCCTATTATCTTCAAATCATGTAAATTTTGAAATTATTATTTTTTATGAGCATTCTTTAAATCTCACCCTTAAAAGCTTTTCAGCATTGAAGGTTTGGTTAAATAACTCAATACACATTAAGCCACTTTTCCGTATATCAGATGCTTCGTATTATAATTTTTAATTATCTTTGTGTTTAGCCTAATTTTTATTGCTTAATGCATATGGCCGCAGAATGTGAAACAAGATGGCAAATGCCCAGTGGCTTGTCAGGATTTTAAAACTTTGTTCATTATCAAATTGACATAGCCCATAGTCGATCTGAATATGGACCCGAAATTTCTGTCGGCGACCCTGATTCTGCATTTGTGTCGGATGTATTGATGTGAAAAAGTTACATCGGTATTACGTAATAACGCTTCCAAAGGGCCTCTTTGTGGAAGTGTGGGTTACGACTGTTTTAACGCCGCACAAAGGAACCTTGCATGTTAATGCCCAAGACCAGCGGTTGTTCAAGTTAATAATAAGTGATTAACAAGTCATGCGATCAAATAATTACTTCTTTTTGTAGTTTACTTTGCTATTGGATAAAGAGAGATCTCAAGATGTGACCAGTGACAGCTCTAGCAACATTGTCCAATATCTCGTAAAAGATGGAAAAACCAGAGCCTGGATCGTCAATGATTTTAATACGGTGATTTAACTTATTATTGTTAGGGTTTTATTAATTAAATATTTGTAAAACCACCGCCGGTATTACTAGGTAATTAAAAAGTTCAAAAAACCCAAAGAAATAAACGTAGGAGCTTTAATGTGAGACCAACTGAAGAGGCAAAACAAGAAATATATTTCAATGAAATACATTTTAATGAAACGTAACGAGGATAGGAGTACTGTTCAAGGATACGTAAAGTTTATGGTTGGTTTAATAATACCATGCAACCAAATCGAACTAACACTTTAAAGTTATTACGTTTATAGCTTGAAATAAAATAAAACGCCCAAATATCATTTATTACAAACAAAAATAATCTAGATGTGCTTTGTTTCTTGATTTGATGAGTGAACATTGTTTCAGGACATAAAAGTGACAAAAATAATGAGTGACGATGATCCCAGTTGCTACATAACTCCTCTCAACAGGAGCACTGATTTGGAACCAAACAAAATTATTAAACCTGGAGACGACAGCTTTCACGTTAGTATATTTTGATAATCATCGTGTTTTGAGAATACCTCGGAGTATATGTTAATATAACTTAGTTTATGTTAATTTATGAATTTTATGGACGCGTTATTATCATTATCATTATCAGCATTATTGTCTTGAAACTCGTCCATTGACCTTAACAAGTACGTTTTAATTAGATAATTACGTTGTTCCGCAATGTTGTCTACGTCACTCTAATTTCGAAAATAAATAAATATATTTGATATGTCGTCAAAATAGTGCAATTCGCTCCGATTATGTAACATTAGTTTCCCTCTCACAATTCATTACCTTTCCTAGTTTACGATTCAGTTATTTACAAAGTAAATTTTAAGGAGCCGTCACAACATGATTCAGTCATTTATCGCATCTCTGGAGAACCAGTGCAAGACATCTCATTTCTGAACAGAGAAGCAAGAAGAGTCTGTGGTGATGTGCCAACTTATTGGATGTACCCGACCTGCCCAAAGTCCTCCTCCTACAACCCCGACAAACGTATTTCTTCAAGAACTTCTAGCTTCATTTAATGTAGTCGTTATGATGACGAAAGAAGTTCATATCTAGGCAATGTTCAAAAATGAAATGATGAATAGCATGTTGTGATAATTTATTAATTCGTTCAGATGTAATCATTTAAGTATATCTCAATCAAATATATTCGGACAATTATCTAAGCCAAAGAATAAATAAATATATTTGATATGTCGTAAAAGTAGTGCAATTCGCTCCGATTATGTAACATTAGTTAAAAGTGCATTAAATTCTGTAACTTTAACTGTAACTCAAACTCTAACTGAAAAGTCCTAACTGAAATAATACTGTTGTGCATTAGATTCTACAACAAAACAAAAAATAATATGAAAGAATTCTGGAGAATCACGTGCAATAAAAATCATATTAATAAAAATATGTGAAAATGTTATAAAATATGTTACAAATGTTAATAGGCAAGGGACTCAAAATGTAACATATTAATAAATTGATTGGCGAATACAAATACATTGTCAAAATTTAAGTAGTAGTTAATTAAAAACCTTTACCACTTTTAGTTGATCTGGTAGAAGACAGGTCGCCATATTACATGATCTTCTCAACCAATCAAAACGGTTCCAAATACCCTTGCGTCAGTGGATGCTGCAAGACGGTCTGCGCCTGTGAGATCAAATATTCTTGGATGGTCGTGGGCGATAAAATCATTTGCAACTGGATCACTAGGCCATGCTGTGGTACCTCGGACAAGTGCTTTTACAAAAGTTACTGCTCCGATGTCAAAGGTCTCAGTTGTGACTCAAAATGCGCCTAACTTTCGGAATCTTCTTCGCTTACTTGAATCAACAGACACCTCAAATCTAATCAACACATGTTTTCTTACTTTGCATTGTACGGTTTCGTTTCGTTATATTTTAGAATTAGAGAATTTCTTCACAACTTGATATGATGACAAGCGTTTCGATTGAAGCTTGAACATTTTATTTCTTGACAATCGTGTCAACACTGACAATTTCTTCTGATCCTGAAGATGTTTCAACTGTTTTTTAAAGCACCTCGCGGGTACAATTTCGAAAGTGATTGAGTTTCATTTCACTCATACTTTTAAAAATATTTTGTGACGTATATTGTGTTGTGACGCCATGTTGGAGCATAAAAGGAAGGAGTAACAGGTCTCGAAGAGGGATTGCTAGTTTGTCGATTTTGCAGGCGAACACGTTCTTTGTAGATACTAGAGATATGTTTCAGTCGCGCTTCTATTTCAAAGTATTTGACAGCCAATAAAGTTCCTGTTCAGCTTTATAG
The DNA here is from genome assembly GCA_021613335.1 of Whitmania pigra. Taxonomy (NCBI): domain Eukaryota; kingdom Metazoa; phylum Annelida; class Clitellata; order Hirudinida; family Haemopidae; genus Whitmania; species Whitmania pigra. Next base: position 2,020,133 of record JAJTWR010000113.1, read on the forward strand.
TTTTTTCTCACAAAGACTCAGCATGTTCTTGTGTGCAATCGTTCATCAGCAAACATGGGCAGACGTCAATGGACTAATCCTACAAAGAAATTTATTACAAACGCTGCGACCAATCTTATGTGCACAAGCTGATTTCCAACTTGCAATACCAAAATAACATTCCTTGTGTCCTACAAATGTTGTTGAATAACATTGTAATTTAATCTTGATCAGCAAATCCAACCAAAAACTTAGCTAAGAAATATGAAATAATCCTAGATAATTTTTCAAACCCGGAGAGGAATTTTTTAACCCAATACTATGCGCTACAAAATCAATTGTTAGTCAAATGCCTAAGAGTTATTTATTTCAAAAAATAGTTTGAAACAGTCCCCATGAAACAATTACTTCTTCTTCTTCTGAATCTTTTTTGGTGGCTCAGGCACTTCCTCTTCTTCATCATCATCGTCCTCACCATCTTAACACATTCAAAATTACAAATTTAATTCGAATGTGATTATAACAGCAGTCATGTTAAGAATAATGTTTTGAATAAAATTTAACTTCCTAACAAACCTTCAAACTCCATCATTTCTTCATCTTCATCATCATCTTCGTCATCTCCATCCTCTTCCTCAACCTTCTTAGATTTCTTCGACTTGTCGTTTTCAATGAGCTTCTTCTTGTTCTTGTTTCCCTTTGTTTCGTCATCAACTTTTTCTTCCTCTTCTTCAACCAAATCTCCCTCCTTGACTTCAGCAGGAACAGACAGCAGGGTCTCCAACATGAGTTTCTCTCCTGCCAACTCATAACCCTGGAACTCCTTGATGGCCTTGGCAACATGCGAAGGTTTTTGGAAGACCACAAGAACATCCCTAAAAAGAATTTCAATGGGAATGTTGCAAAATAATTAAAGAAAAAACACCTTTATAACAATAAAACCATTCAACCATATTTGGTTTATAAAACCATATGTGCATGCTTGTACCCACCTGAGTTCTGTTTTCTTTTGGCTCGGAATGATGACCGACTCGACCTCCTTGAAAAGACCTGCAAGTGTTTTTTTGCTGACGAACTTCGAGATGCCTCTGATGCAGAGGAGTCGGTCGAGGATGGAAAGAGCTGCAAAAATGATTAAAGCAGGAGTTCAGATGTGTTCCAATCAACACAAAGCTAATATTTTAATGTTAGAATCAGCAGCTAAGTGGCCATTATGTTGAGGAATACTTATTAAGTATATTAAATATAACCTAAACATGACTCTTTTGTAAATAAATGATGATATTACTTTTTGTATTGGCTCTCTTTGGCTTAGCATCAGTCTTTGCATCCTTCTTCATGAAATCTGCAACAACTGCATCACCTTTGTAAGAGCTATGATTTATCTTCTTTATGAGGTCTTTTGCGGTTTCAATCGAACCAACATCCACCAATCCATGACGACTGACAATAATTAAAATCGATATTAAACCAGATACACATGTACACAAGTAAATCAAAGACAATAAAACGTTGTTACAAGAACGAAATGACATATACACGTTATTCTACAAAATTAACAAAAAGCAGCAATATTTATCTGATCTGCTCGCTTACTGTTTCAGTGTTTTCCGTACAAGTTTGACTGGAAATCCCAATGACTCAATGTAACCTTTCAACTCTTTCTCCTTCATTCCAAGAAACTTCCTGCAGTTGACAAAGACTGTTGTTTCCTCTGAAAGTACATCATCAACCCTCGTATATGATTGGATTTATTAAGTAAAGAAATAAAATAACAAAACAAACTGTCAATCTCAACAATTTCCTTTACTTCGTCGTTTTTTCTCTTGCCCATTTTAAATTGTGAGAAATACCTATAACATCGGTTATTCAAAGTTATCAATCCCCAAACTCAATGACCCATCAGACTACTAAAACAAATGTGTACTCATTTTGCAAAATTATAACAGTAGCTATAAATCAACTTAGAAAATAAATGTAGCTTTGATATCAATGAATGCATAATTCAATCAGCAAAGACAGCTACAATGGTAGATTTTAAATGTTTCCCATAAATCAGATAAATGCTTAAAATATAATAAAATAAACAATACCAACGTCTAAAAATCAACCAACTTTTAACTAAAAAACCTCGCGGCGTGGTAATACAAAGCTCAATTCCGCTCAAATGGTTTATTTGTTTATGTTTTTGCAACAGGTCACAAACTTTGAATATATAAAAATTTAATAAATTTAACTTTGCTATATAAATAATTTATTTTTTTATTTTAATAATTTATTTTAATACTTAAATAGCATTACAATAACAATATTTACAATTTTCGTAATATTTCTCCGGAAATGTAGTTTTATTTAAGAGATAAAATACAAATAATAGAAAAATGCTCTTGCTGTTAAAAATACAGACAATCGCTTCAAATAAATATAAATATATACGGTCCACATCAGCCGTTCCGAACGTTTCTGGTCCTGCGACCCCTTGTGGCAACACTTGCTACGCTGTGGGGGTTATAATGCGACATCTAACAATAAAACTTATTGGGCTGTCCTTCACTCAGTTAACTTCTTGATGCTGCCATTAAAGAGGTAACCTTTAAAATCTTTATATATCTATTTTACACTTGTATTTACAAATTTTAGAAAGTTTTAAATAAGGTCGATAATCAGTAGATAAATTCAAAATTTACCTAAGTAAATTCGGTTATTAGGACTAAAAAGAGTGGTTATTACACAGATCCAGGTCTTCTTAACCACTATAAATAATTGTTATGTTATGTTGTTATGTTAAGGTGCGCTCGCATGGCCTAACGGTTAAGGCTGCGCCTCTCACGATGGCACAACGGGATTCAAGAACGGCTGCGGTAGCACCGTCCCAATCATCTAGATATGCAGCGGACGTTAATAAAACGTTACTTTTCTTGTTGTTATGTTAAGGTCATCTTTAACATCAAGAATTCTCTTGTAATTTCGACTTGATGACCAACAAACTTAAAAAGTCTATATGTTGCTAAAAAAAAAAAGAAGAAGTAGGCTCAACAAAATCTTAGGCAAAATGCGGTATGATCAGTGACTTAGCTTAGAAAACGGGGTTATATGTCTCCGGGCTACAAGGTGCAAGGGCGCCAAACTGAGGTTTACTTATCTGTGACCTCATGACTTTTTATGTTCGTATTACATATAACATTTTGTTATAACTGTTCAATAACTGAACACGAGTAATAAATCGGTCTCAAGGTCACTGCAGCGTTTACATCAGCTACATACGTGTGCCACCCACTGTAAATATTTTCTCACTGGACTAAAACTATGTCGCACCAATCATCTTAGAGTGCGTCGGGATTTTATATCTTTCTATACACCTTGACTCAGTGGACCTCCATAGCCTTCGCCATATCTTATATTTGATTATTTTCCATCGTTCAAATTACGAACAGTCTGATATCTCAAAGCTTGTTGCAGACATGCAGCCTCAGCCATCACGTTGTGTACTCTCGTCAACTTAAAATTGTCAAGATTTACTATAAACATCAGCCAATCTAGTTCACAACTTTGCCCTTATTCTCCTGTACATGTGTCTTATTGCTTTTGATGTCTTGATGTTGATGAGGTATAAAATTTGGAATTTATTTTATACGGTCTCATTCGCTCGGACCCCGGAGGTTTTCCAAATTCTGTTTGTAGCTCTGTAAAAAAGATCGCGTACCATTGGCCTAGACAGTGGCGCAACCAGCGAAAAATGCTGGGGGGACTCAAGTTTAGAAAAGGGACGAAAGCCCGACGCAGTCGAAAAATTTTTGAAACTGTTTAAATCAAAACTACCAATTATAATTAATAAAGAATTAAAGATAGAACAGTTTGACTATCTTCTGTCTGCATTTCTTTAATAATTTATTAGTCCCTCCTATTAGGCCTGGTTGCGCCACTGGGTTTAGGTGATCTTGCTTCTCTTAGAGTTGCAAGAGAGACATTGGAAAAAAGAGATTTTGCTTACGTCAGTGACCAGTTTGTGACAGTGAAATCAAGCAAAATAAATCTTTGGTAGACTACGTAATACACAGAATACGGCAGTGAATGATTGAGTCATGCAATATAAATTCTATAAATTTGCTTCTTTAAATGCAATGCTTCATTAAAACTAAATCATTTAGTCTAAATGGAACAACTCATGTAATCAGAAAGACACTAGGATGACAATGCAATTTAAATTTAAAAAAGAAAGAGAGATAAGACAACCACCACATTCATATTGGCGACTCCCGTTGACAATTGTAAATTTCTTGGAATCATCATTGACCAACTCCTTATCAGAGACGGGTAGTTACTAACTACTTTTAAAAAAGTAGTTAAAAAAGTAGTAATTAACTACTTTTAAAGAAGTTATTAACTAAAAATAGTTACCTACTTTTTAGCTACTTTTAATAACATTTTATTTTAAAATGAACAAAATAATTTTTAGGTTTAACGATTGAGTTTATATTATTCGTATATAAATCAGAGGTAGTATTGCAATACGTTGGATGGTTGGTAGTTTATTAACGTCAATTTCATAACTAGATTATTAAGATGGTAGTACGTCCTAACCAAAGATTGATGGCACGTTTTAAGTAGTTTAAAAAAACTCATCTTTGCTTCTTACTTTCAAACCACATATCCAAAATATCATTAGCGAGATTTCAAAGAACAACGGAATTATTTCCCATATTCGTTGCTTTATCACTTTGTCGATGGCTGTAACTACTATTCCTTCATATTTCCACATTTAAATTATTTTCATCTGGTTTGGGCTTGTAATTATCCATAACACCTGCTTCTCTTACTTAAACTCACAAATAAATATATTCATGTTGCTTTCCACCTATCTTACAACTAACACCATTTAAAAAAAAATCAAGATTCTTAAAGTTTTATTGTATTCTTGTTGGATTGACCCTCTGAAGCAACTTTAATCGAGCAGCCATTGGGAAGCATGTGATTCTGTCATTCTTTTTGTTGACACGGAAGAAAGGTAGATATTTTTCGATTTGTATGTTTTATTTTCTGTTTTACAAACAGTTAAATTTGTATATGTTGTATGCATACATCTTTTCAAAGTAATAGATTTTGTTAAAATCAAACATTGTACAAAAGGAATAAAAGTACAGCGGCATAACTTAAGGAACGGGAGTGATCCCAGAGTTTTAATCTTTATATTTCATGAAGCCAACACCCTTTTTTTTGCTTATCAGATTCGTGGGCCACCATCAATTAACTTAAGGTTTATGGTGGAATTTCACATTCGTAAATATCCCCCACCACGAGACACAAGCCCTAGATGACGCATTTGTGAAAGTATTTAGTTCATTCGATACATTCTCAATTTGAAGTTGTCCAGACATGAGGCCTTGCAAACATTGTGCATGTAAACCACACCAATTTTTAAGAATATGTAAGACGAATAACAAAAATGAAATATACAAAAAGTCGAGCTTATAAAATTAAATAAATTAATTGAATAATATTTAAATACATGTATTGATATTTTCAAAAGCATGTGCCACACTTGTTTACAATTAAAAATCGTTCAATATTATTTTATTATTCAATAAATTGACTCATTGACCTGTAACATTTTTTAATTTTCTCCTCTTGTTCTGGAACCAAACTTCCACCCGACGCCGGCACAATTCAGTCCTCCTCGCAATTTCAAACTTCCTTTCTTGACCTAACTGGGGACATATTTTAAATTCTTCTTCCAAAATATCTAATTGCCAACCTGTATATGGCATCCTGTAGACCTCGAGAGTTCTTATCGACTTTCTTTTACTATTACTATAATTAATGTTATTATAATCAGCCGAATCACTGCATGCCTTGATCTGTTGGTTAATGTGGTCTTTAGAAGGTACAAAATGATTCCCATTGGGAAGGTCCACTTTGTCAACCCTGATTTCAGAATTGAAATCAAGTTCATAAGCTCGGTTGATAGCCTTTTGGATGCACTGCCCCTGCTGAACAAAGTTTCTCTTTGCGACTGTAACGACAAATGTAGCGTTTCCAATATTCACTGTCACACACGTCATTCCATTTTGACATTCGCCCTGGAAAACGCCTGTGTCCATAATTGTTCGATTATTTACTTTTATTAAATTATTAAATTTTAAATTTTGCTCAATAAAATTATTTTAAAAATCTTGATTCACATAGGCAATAGTGATTGAGACTAAGAATTTGTTTGCAATCCTCTTGCAAAAATAAAGATTCTGAATCTGCATTTAATTATTTATTTAATTTTAATTAAAATATTGTGCAAATAAAATAATTTTTAATTTAAAATAATTATCTTTTCACTTTAAAAATGTATTATTTAGTGAGAATGTTATGATATTTATTTTCTAATTATTTTAATTGTAACTTCGTTTATGTAGCGCTTTATACATAGCGTCAGAGGTAGGCATCGGCGTTCGGACACCGTTTGACGATTCGAGTCGGGAGACGGTCGAACACGAAATTTCAAAAACCATTTGACTCGTTTTCACCCGCTCGATTCGACTCGTCAAGAAATTTTTTTTCGCATTTAACGAGTCAAAACGAGTCGGAACTAAAATTTCATCTATGACCGAATTATTAATTTTGACTCGTTTTTAATACTAAAATGTTTTATCGATTTAAAAACTTTTTTCGATATAAATTAGTTTATAAAATTTGTAATTCTCAAACACATTTCTTTTTGGAAATAACAAGCGGCACAGTAACGTTTCCTGATCTGATCGCGTTTGTTTTAGAAATTTTGCAATTTTACGAATCAAGAATTACCCTTGATAAATATATTTAGTCGATGTTTCTGTTTAGCAGAATAAATACTGGAAAACGAATTCTTTTCTGTAAAATTATGATAGTCATAAATTCTTTTTGAAAATGTTAAAGTTATCCAATAAAGACTTTGAGGAAACCAGGAAAGAAAGATTGAGGAGCCAATCTTAGGTACTTTCAGGAACATCAATGAAATCGTCAAGAAATGCCATCACTAATTTTCTTCACAGCTCGGATTGTGAATAAATAAAATTATCGTTTTACAAAAAAATAAAACAATATACTTAATGTCTATTAATATATTATATCTACAAAGAAATTTGTTTTTCTCGTCATTCAAAACGGACATAGAGAATCAAAACGAGCCACAACTGGTCAAATCGTGTTACAACGCGTCGAAACGAACTTTGACCGGTTCATTGTAATTCCTTTACATTTTGTCTCGTTTAAAACGAATGAGAATATTTTATTTAAATATTTCCAAAATTTTATTGCACCGGGCCAGCGATTTATTGTTTTTTAAAAGTACCTCCACGATTAATGCCGTCTTGAAAAATAAATCTAACTATAAATTTAACTATTGTACTTGATAACAACAAAATTCATAAAAATTGTTAGACAATTCGACCACGACAAAATTTTTAAAGTGAACTCAATTAATATAATCTATAAAACATGCAATTAACCGAGTCTGTTATCAAGTCGTTTGTGACAGCCAAAACAGTGCTTGAGAATTCGTTAAAGGTTTGCAGCATTGACTTTTTTGAAACTGGGGAAATTTTGGCATCCAGCTGTAACGAAGACACCATAACCAGTCATAGCTGCCGAAATGGGAATCAAATGACGACACTGAGCAGCAAGAAATACGGCGTTGACTTGGTAAGGTTCACTCGTGATGCGAACGCAATCATCCACAGTTCCACAAAAGTTGATGACGCCGTTCGTCATTTATCGATTCAAGACAACAAATACATAAGATATTTTCAAGGACACACAAAGAAAGTCACTTCACTCTGCATGTCCCCGACAGACAACACGTTTTTGTCTGGTTCTTTGGATAATACAATTCGCATTTGGGATTTTAGGCTATCCGAAAGCCACGGCGTCGTGAAAATAAACGGACATCCCGTGGCGGCATTCGAACCAGAGGGTCTCATATTTGCTGCCGGCGTGAATTCGGAATTCATAAACTTGTATGATCTACGATCATTCAGCAAAGGGCCTTTTGAGACTTTCAATTTTCAAAAAGAGAACGACTGTGACTGGACTTCCCTTAAATTGAGTCCAGATGGAAGGTTCATGCTGATTTCGACAAATGGTCGAATCACCAGGCTTATCGATCCTTGCAAGGGAACTTCAATTCATACATTCTTAGATCAGGAAAACGGTGGCGTACCACTTGAGGCTTCATTTAGTCCTGATTCTAATTTTGTTTTTAGAGGTTCAACAGATGGCTCCGTAAACTGCTGGAATACGAAGACTGGTGTAAAGATTGATGGATTGAAAGAAAAGCAAGCGGGTCCAGTGCATTGCGTCCAGTTCAACCCGAAATTTATGATGCTAGTGTCATCTTCAACTAACATGACATTTTGGCTTCCAAATGTCCCAGATAATAAAGTTTCATAAAGTTCTTTATTTTATTTTCAAGACATTGAAATGAGCGCTAACACAAGTTTAAATCTGCAAATTAAAATAAACATAACGAATAAGAAAAGAGAGCGACACAGAAAACCTCGAGAAATAATGAATAATCAATGATTTAATTAAAAGATGTTTGTTAAGTTATAAATAAAAAGTTTAATGTGTTAAAAACCTTTTGAGGTTAAAATAATTAACGCGAAGCAAGTTTACTTTAATATCTACTAATTTAAGTCCTTTATTCGTTATCCAAAAAATAGCCTTGTGTGTGCCATATAACTCTTACACAGATATTATTTTCAACAAGTTAAAATTACTCAAAGTTCACCAAGTAAATCTCCTCCATTCCGGTGTTTTCATGTACAACTTGATCACCACATGTTGCCTGCATCATTTGGACATATGTTCGCAAACGTCTCATCCATCCATTCATATAACATTCGCTCATCTCGTCTACTCAATGACACCAATTCACATATCTGGTCAATGAAACATTTGCTCTTTCAAGCGTCTTTATAAACAGTTGCTTATTGAATCACCGTAACCTGCTTAATTCAGCAATCACTTCATCCGCTTTTTGAAATTACATTATTTATTATTAGACGTCCGACAGCAGGCGTTTTTCCTTTTGGGATGTTTCCTGTTCATGGTTCATGTTATGTAAATTTTTAAAGCACAAATTTACCTTGAAAGTCAATTGACAGTTGGTAAAATCAAATTTTATTGTAGTTTGCAGCGAACGTTAAGGCGAATTTAAACATCCTCACATGTCTTCTCTTACTTATCATTTGCGAAGCTTTTCTTTAGTGCTGAGGATCAATTGATGAAATCTGCCATTTGCAGGCCAACATTCTCAACAGCCAATACTGACGGAGTTTAAAGAAAAGACGAATATTCCACTGATTCGCTGTTGATGATGAAAATGAAGATGATGATAATGGTAATGAAGAACCACTGGTCAAACGAAGGCAATCATTGTCATCGACTGAAACGAAGTCTTTACGACATTATAGAGCTCAACCGGAGATCGACAAAGCTTGTTGTACATTGGAATGGTGACGGAGTGTGCACTATCGCGTGGCCTTATTGCTTAGCTGGCATTCAAATATCCAGTTTCTCCAGTGCCATGTGAACAGTTATTTTCTATATGTGGTTATCATGTTGGAAACAACAAACGCGTCCCTGTTCCCGGGCATCATAAACAGACTCCCTTACTTCGGCAACTGGATGAACAATGGACTACGCCACAAGTTACTCGTATAAATTAATTTTTTTGTGAAAATTTGAAGTTATTTGGAAAATAAATGGATAATAAAATAGTGCGATTAAAATAAATAAGCGTGTGACTAATCGGGATTAAACAAATTAATCGACCCTAGCAGCCCTAGTTCAAAAATAAATGATAACGATCGAATAAAATTAAACTGGTAATATTTGTAATAAACTTTATAGTAGTTATGATGGGTTTCGAAGAGTTGCAACTATAGTGAGTCAATTTATTAATGTAAAGTGATTATTTTTTACTATTTTAACACAATAAATACAATAAAATATTAAAAATAAATTTCGGCTGAAATCGAAAGCGGAAAAAATAGAAATACCATATAAATTTATTTATTAAATACTTTTAAAGGATAACACTTGAAATTAATATTATTTAATTATTATTCAGTTAGACGGGAATAAGTAATGTGTTAAGCAATTACATAAGAAAATGCTCCAAAAACGTACTTAAGAGACTCTGAGAAAGTAAATAAAATACTTACAAGGCTTATTTTTATTTTAAACATTGGTTATAAAGAATCAAATGTAATTAAATTAGTCTGTCCAAATTATAGTTTAAAAAATCTTGTAATAAGCCATATTGAAACTTGTTTTATCGATGATTACATTTGTTCTGTGTAAGCGCATCTTATGAAATAAACAATAATTTGAAAGTTGTTTTAGTAATTGGTACTGAAACTGAAAGCGGAACAAAATAGAATTATACAAATCTCCAGGAAAGCAATTACGTTGGGCGAACAAGATATATGGTATTTATTTTAAGAAAATGGACACAAATTTGGACCAGAGTTTTTGTTCTTAAAATAATGATGAATTAAAATCTATTTGAATATGATAATATTCGCGCTGATACTGGCAATTAGTCAAACTTGTAAGTAATAATTTATTTTTAAAAGTAAATGTAGTTCACTTTGTCTAAGTTAATAAAAATTAATAATATAATAGCTTATTTATAGCGATGTTTTGATAATTGAGTCGCAGAAGATACAAATAAATGAATAACAAATATATTATATCTTCAGATTCACTTCTGCAAATCCAAGCTGATAAAACACTTTCAAACCAACTCACAATCCGGGGTAAGGAAGCGATTTTGAAATGTGACGAAGAAGCATATTACTGGAGGTACCAGGGAAATGTGTCATTTGAAATATTTGATGGCCACTACATCACCAAAAACAGGAATAAGACTTACGGAATTTCTGACGTAAGAAACGACTTAATTATTTACAATGCAACCTATCAAGAAGCAGGCAAGTACACTTGCTACGGAAGAAGTACAAGTGATATATCTGAAATCAACGTCAAAGTATGGTTTGGTGGACAAATGTTTAATCAAGATTAGTAGGATTTGCAGCAGCAAGTTTAGAAAGCAACCATCTTTGAAAACGCATTGGTCTGCAAGACCACCTCTAAATATACAGCTTAGAAACATTTGTGCAGAGAGAGTCATCAAAGTATTTCAGGATTTGCCGGAGCACACAGAAGTTGAATTTGCGTTTTCTTTTGAGTAACAATTAACCCACAATGATTTAAGAATCACAGAAATTGTTTACTAGTTTTGTTGACATTAATGACTCCGTAGTTAGGATATAGACAAAAAGCTGGAATGTCCCATTTGCTATGAATCACTAAATCCAAGAAAAGTCGCAAAACTGAATCTCTGTATGCCTGCTTTTTGTAGACATTGTGTCTACAAAACTTGGAAATTGAGTAAGGTGTGTAGTTGTTGTAACAAATATTTTTACACATTTTGTGTTTAAGAGAAAGTTCAAATAAATTACTATGCTCAACAAAGTAATAATTTTTAACATAAAAAATTGGACACGTGTATAACTATGTTGTCGCCGGGTTGTTATGACGGGGAGCCGCGCCAAGGATCACTTCGCTAATCCTAACGAAGCCTGGATTAAAACTTGTGTATTTGTATGCAAATCATCTGAGAGAATTATAAACAATGAGCATTTAAACGTTTAACATTTGAAATTGGAGGAAAGACAATGTTTTACCCTTCTTAAGTCAAACGAGGAAAAGATTTTATGATGAAGCTGTTCAGCATGTCGTTCGGAGTTGATATTATTCCGAACAAAGTTATTGATTTCAAAAAAGATAACGAATGCGATGAGTTGTTGGATATACGTGCAATTAGGCGAAATATGTTGGAAATTATTTCCTGAACTTATTAACAGAAATTCCATCGTTGTTTGGAAAATTCAAGAATGCGTCATGCTTTCTTTAATGTTTGGCCTCACGAATGCTGATTAGATGTTCACAGAGTGCTCGAATGAAGGAAACACTTAAGAATCTCAAAGATTTCAGTTGTAATGGAGACCATTTTGTTAGAATAAGACGTATATTTCCTTCCTAAAAAATTGGCCAGAACAACTGGAAACGCTGTAATTGCAAAAATTCGTATATTCGTGATGTTGAAATAAAATTAAACAAATGATAACAATTTTAAGGAAAAACCACTTACATAATTTCTTTTGAGTTGTGTTCACTTAACTTTCATTAGGTAACCGGATTGTAACGAATCTCCCACTATAGAGGTCTAATACGGACTAACGTTGTTAAAGGTCAAAAGACCACCTGCCGTCATTCCTCGTCTAAAATATTTTTATAAAATTATTTTCCATCGAATGAACAGAAACTCCTGCTGAGAGAAGTCTAGTCAAATTTTTCTTGAAAGACATTGAATTTAACATTTTAGTTACTTATTAGCAAAACACCTTGTGTTTTCTGTTATTATTAATGTGCATTAACAAATTCACTGATTAATGCTTTATTTTAAATGTTGTAAATGCTGCTTTATCCTGACCAAAACTGAAATCAAAAACTTCATGATGGATTGCCGCACAATCTTACAACATCGGAACATTGAATGAATGAATAGATTGGAAAATTGAGAAACTTCCCAGAAGTTTATTGTAATTTTTAGTATAACATCAATTTAATTTCATAAATTCAAGACAAAACTAATTATTAAATATATAAAATAAATGCTCCAACAAACAATAATTAAATTTTTAAAGTTCAAATATTATAATGCGGGCGAGAAAATTCTTGTGACTTTTTGTTATTACCTAACAAAGATATCTGAAATTGCAAGGTAAGTCACCTTTTTTTTTTATAAGACTAATAACCTAGAAATTCTTGCTTAAGGAATTACTTCAATTTTATCACAAACTAGGAGCAGGTTTCACTCGGTCCAAGCGGCTTTCAATGTGTTTCTACGAAAATTTCTCTTCTGCGGAAAGCATGCATGCGGCGTCCTCTGGTCGGCCACAAATCATCACATCGAATTTCTTTCATTTTCATTCCACTCACGCGCAAACTGAGGCGGAGAGAAAGTTTCAGGGAGAGTTGAAAGCGAGAGAAATACAAGCGAGAGGAGATTTGAGATTGTCGGACGGTTGAAGGAAATGTCTGGAACTCCTTGGAATGCTATCGATCGCCAGACCAGACGTGTTTCTAGATTAGAACTGACGGGAAAAGATTTGACTTTGTCTGCTGAGGACCTCGGAACAAGGCTTATGATTTGACTTCGTCGTCTGTGAAATTCATTTTTCTCTCAGATAAGTTCAACAAAAATGCTCTCAAGTTTCAAATAAATTTAGAAATTTTCCGACCATTCAAGATGTCGTTTCCACAACTGATCAGCGACCACATTGCAGAAGTCGTGTTTCTGCTCTTCAAGATAGGTGAGTCCATGTTGGATCCGAGCGTCAGACTTTACCTCTACGAAGGAGTCTGCCTTGAAATGTACGGTTCGAAAAACATCACCGACAAATGCACAGCGCAGGCCCTAGCCACTGCCCTGGGAGACTCGGAATCAAGAGAAAGCGCTATCCAAGCGGCTGCCTCTAACTATTTGGTGGCTTACAAGTTCCTCATGAATGCACCAGCTCTAGTCCTTGGATTTTTCTGCGGCTCCTGGAGCGATTCCATTGGAAGAAAAATTCCAATTCTTCTGTCTCTCGTGGCAACGACTGCAGCAGTTCTTCTCTATACTCTGAGCATGTTCGTCGATGCAACAGGTCGGGGTGTTCCTGCCATACCGCTAGTTTTGGCTGGAGCACTCATCAGAGGGGGGGTTGGACGTGCGGCCGTCATTACAATGGCCCTCTACAGTTTGGTGTGCGATCATAGCTCACGTCAGAACAGGACGAAGAAAATAGGAAGATTGTTATCCATGTCCTACTTTGGGTATTTCATAGGATCTTTGACGGCAGGGGCGCTGTTAGAAATTTACGGATTTGACATCATCTTTACATTGGTCTTATTGGTCGATGTAGTCTGCATCGTTTTGGTGCTCACCATTATGGACAAAGAAGACCCGGTTGGTTGGGATTCCTCTTGATTTTATGCTATTTATATGCTACGATATCAATTTGTTCAATTTGGCTTTTAAAAAATTTGCAAACGTTATTTTGTAATTTACAAAAACTTTACAAAAACATTCATAACGTAAAGCATAATAAAGTAAGTCAGTTAAATGGATAACTGCGAGAAGGAATATTAACATGGCTTTTTTTGCGTGTTGCAATGAATGTCGAGTAATTTTAATTTTAAATTTATTTACTGAAAACATATTTTAATTTACAACTTAAGTATTTAATTACGCTGTTGTTATTAATATCATTATGGATCTTTAATAAAATTATGTATCTGGTTAATAGGTAAAATGTTTTTAAAGAATATTTTATGAAAAATTTGCAATCATTAAATCATCCTAAACATGGACTAAAGATCCATAAAATTTCTGTTTTGTAAAAATGTAATTTATTATTCTCCATCGAAAAGTTATTTTTATTCCGTCCATTTGTGCATTACATTTTGATTTTGTCGAACTATCTCTCATTAGAATTCGTGATGAAACTATTCTTATGCTTTGTAACATTTAATTATTATTTTAATAATATTATTATTTAACGATTTAATCGCCCATTAATCAATTTTTATTTATTGACTTCGCACCAAAATTCAGGTATTACGCAACCATCGCACTCGCAATTTCTCATTTCTCTTGAGGCTTTATGAAAAATGTTGCGGACGTAGAAAATTACTTGGATAGATTATTCAACGAAAGTCCCTAGTTTTGTTGTAAAATTTGAACAATTCGTTAAAAGTTGGTGATCAGCTTTAATTTTAATTTAATTTTATTAAATTTTGTTACAAAAGGTAACAAAAATCCTGTCATGAGGATTAATAGCCTAAAATTGAAACGTATTTGTAAACAGGATGAAAACAATATAGAACATTGCAATAGAACTTTAACAAGTTTAATAAACGTTTTAAATCGCATAAGAGGAAAAAGCTTTTAAAGCCGATGTTTGTTTTCGACTGCAACGACAAATTTGGCCAAGCAGAAAGGAAAAGCAAAGAAATTCTATTTCCATTTTCCCCGAAGCAATGATTTCGCATATCAGCATTGATTCTAAAATTATGGACGACCAGTAATTTTATGACCGCTGCTACTATTACAGAATAATGCATTTAGGTTATATATATATATTGATCATAATATATTGTTTTTTTTACCTTGTTTTTACCTTTATTTGTAAATAAGCTAATTGTCGGAATTAAAAACTTGATATAATATTATAAAGTTAATAATTTAAATGATTCAATTGAATAGAAATGCAAATAAAATAATGTAACGGAACAAGATTATCTAATTATGTTATGTATTAAAATCGTTAATTATTACTCTTGCAAGTTTTTTGGTATTCCCTGGTATTGCATCACCCTTAATTGGTGTCCTTCAGAATATTTCTGGACATCTTCTTGAAGAGTGCATAGCGTTTCCCAGTGAAAATCTAGCCTAATTTGAAGAAATGACTAAAAACAAATAAATAACTAAAAAAAATAGAAAATTCAATGAATAAAAAATTAAACATGTTCTTATGCTATATAGAAGTTGTTAACGTTTTTGGTGAAGTCACGTAATGTTATGCTAACGTTAACAGCAGCAGCAACAGCAAGCCCAGCCTGATGACTCCCAGCTACTTGAGGATGGTTTGCAGAACGGAGCACTGAAATCAGGAGCACAAAGAATCGAAGTTCAGCCATCCTGGTTTTCAGAATGGTCATATAGGATGATGCCCTTTAAGTGGATTTATGTCATCAACTCCATACAGGTCAACATAAGAATCAGTTGAAATTTACTGTGATTGATGTTGAAAGGACATTTTATTTTACCATTGTCAATGGAAGATATAACCCAAATGTAGACCTTAATAAATAGCGTCATTAAATCACTGTAAATAATGCTTTTATATATTTCGCTCATTAATATGCGGTCGACGTAGAGATCATTAAAATATTTACTTTTTCAAAATAATACAACAATGTGTCCCCTAAATGACCAGAATTTCTGGAATGACCAGTAATTTTAAAATTTATCATTTAAAATAAAAAATACTGTCAAAGTCAAAAAAAAAAGGCTCGATATAAATACTAGCGTGTCCTATTTCGAGTTGCAAAAAGATTTCTGAGTGTAATGAGCTGAAGTTATATTTTCTAAATTTCTATGCAAAATGTTATTTCAATGATAGAATTCAGAACATAGTGAATGTAACATTTATTTGAACATCGAATGCACTGCAACTAAGAAATTGCTGATAATTGCACTTTAAGAAATATAACTATTAGCTTTTTCCTTTTTATTTCGTATCCGTAATTTCATTTAAACCGCTATAGTTTAAAACTCCGTTGACAGAACGTAACTTTACATTCACAAAAAACGTTTAAACATTTAAACTTAACAGGTATTGACGAGAAAAAGACATCATCGAACGAGACTGCACCTGCTGGTTTTCATGTTCACAATATTCGTGCATCAAACATGCAAGTCAGGAGAGATGGATGTAACCCTCCTGTTCGCCGAAGCTGCTCCATTAAGCTGGCGAAAATCCATGTATGGTTACCTCCTGGCCACTGATTATGCCCTTCTTGGGGTAACTGTTCTTGTTCTGCTGCCACTGCTGATCAGACTATTTAAGTTGAGTGATGCAAACTTGGTGTTATTTGGTTTGGCGTTTCGAGTCGCTAGACTATTTGCCCTCTCGATGAGCAAGTCGACCTTCGAAGTATTTTTTTCTACCTTCATTGGCTGTCCGAGTTCCATGATCGTTTCCTGTTGCAAGGCCAAAGTTAGCAAAATGGTCGGAGACAATGAAAGAGGAAAGGCATTTGCTTTGATGTCCTGTGCCGAAACCGTAGCCATTTTGGTAGGCAGCGTAATTTTCAGTGGAGTTTACAGGGCTACGAGAGACATTTTACCGGGTATGGTCTTCATTTTTGAGGCGTTGTTTTTTCTTGCTTTTATCGTCGTCATTTGGTTTGTGGGGCAAGATATGAAAAAGGCCGCCCAGTACGAAGAGGTAAACGAAATAGCAGTGGACAATTTGAACGGAAAAGAAGACGACGATAAGAACGAGACGCACCAGCCAATCACTGCGTCCGATCCAACTGAGCATGCGACATCCAGCAATAACAGCCACCATACCAACAGAAATCCATTCTGCGAAGTGGAGGTAAACCCAAAATTACAAGAATTGGGTGAAATTAAAAATTCCAATACCATCACATGGTGATGGCTAAAGAATCAGTGGGTAACAGGCTGCATTCTCAATTATTTCTAACAATAACATTCGTCTCTATTTTTACAACTTTTGACAAGTTGACCAACCATTCTCTTGCATTGTGTATCGAAATGTGATGAATCATTAGTGCTAATCCATTGTAATGTTGAGTCGCGATAGCTACAATCTTTCCGCTAATCATGCGCATGTATAGGTCCTATCACGAAAACATTATTTATGATTAAAAGTCTTTTGACGATGAACATAGAATCAACATCAAAACAATGAAGGCTTATCTTTCACGAGCAAGACACTATTCCAATTTTTCTTCTGTCATTTCAACAAAATCATTTTTCATAAAAGTGTTTTTTTTCTTTCTTCGAAACTTTCTTCATTTTAGAAATCTTAGTATTTAGAAATGTCATATAACCGTGACTTTTTCAAGGCGAACTTTCACGTTGCTATCAATTACATTTAAATACTGTTTCCTGGCATTTTCAGGCTAATTTTATAGTAAATTGTTTATTTTTTTGGTGTTTGTCGAATAAAGATTCACTGGAAAATTTTTTCTAAAACAATTT
Organism: Whitmania pigra; assembly: GCA_021613335.1. Lineage (NCBI taxonomy): Eukaryota > Metazoa > Annelida > Clitellata > Hirudinida > Haemopidae > Whitmania > Whitmania pigra. The sequence continues at coordinate 2,037,990 of JAJTWR010000113.1, forward strand.
GGTTCCAGCTCTCATTCATGTAACTCCATTGTCTGTTATTTTTAAGACATTAAATTCAAAAGATTTTAGTTTCAAAAAATGTGTTATTTACTGATCATTATAAAACCATAATGTTCGTCCAACAAGTTGGAAATGAAGTCATGAAATGAGTTGAAATGTTGAACTTTTTAAGCTTAATTGAATTGGAAAAAAATCGAAAAGGATTAAGAGGAAGTTGCCTTCTCGAAAATTATTTTTTAATCACTTTTTCTGCAATCACATCCAGCTCCATCCTAAAATTAAATCGCAGAACTTGGAAGACGTTTTAGATGCGTTGAAAATGTTTTCTCGTCGTATTTGAAATCGGGTCAAATGTTCGCTTATTGTGATAATGCGACAAAAATTAGAAATAAAGTAAAACAACGAATAAAATCTCACTGATTTTGAGGCTTTTAAATGCCATCGTAAATTGTCTGATCGAAAGTATGAAATCAAAGCAATGATTCAACAAAACCAGCATTGGAAAACAAAAATTATTGAGCGTTGTAGAAAATACTCTGTCGCATTAAAATAAATATTTTAAAATAGATACTTCGATGATTCAAGGCAAGGAGTATATGACTTTGCGGTGAGTCAGAGGTGGAGATGTTGTCTTGCAAAGCAATTCAAATATCGGGAGAGATGGACTGATGGTAGGACGACATGGAAGACATTTTTCCAGGTCTTCAGGGGGTGGAAGGAGTAATCTTCAGTCGACATGAAAGCATTTGCATGAATGTAAGCTCCGTGTGGGTTTGTGGAGATGTGCACCAGCACGATGTGGCATCCTCTTTGTCATTTGTTGTGAAATTTCGATTTGTTTCGTGAAACAATATAAATTCTATTACAGAAATATTTCTATTAAATATAATGTAGTTTAATTCATTCAATATTAGAGTTTAACCATTTAATTCAAAGGCTGGAATTTGTTTTTAAACTGTGCGCCAGATTTATTAATATTAATTATTGCCATATTTACACTTCAATATTAAAATTGATATTAGCAATATTATCAACGTTAACATCAATTCAATTGTTACAGCATTAATAAGAGTTAGCCATCATTTTGGAAAGAGAAACTTAAAGAATCTTGGAATCTGGCATCGTAGGAGCGATTGAGCGTGTGATGGGCAGTATAACGGAACAATCAATATCATTCGCCCGGCACTTCAACATTAAATATTTTCCTTGTTATTACCATTCCATTGTAGTTGCTGCATGGCTTTTGTGTTGATGATAAAATGCTGTTGTCATCAAATCTATTAGTTACAATCATTAATTATGTGCCTTTGTTACTCAAGTAAATTTTGCAATTCAACTCAATTATTTGAACAATAAAAAAACAGCAAACATAATCTGATATAAAATGTTTAGTAATGAGAAAGTTCTTGAAATTTGTTCGTGCTGAGTGAGTGAGTGAGTGAGTGAGTGAGTGAGTGAGTGATGAGTGAGTGAGTGAGTGAGTGAGTGTGAGTGAGTGAGTGAGTGAGTGAGTGAGTGAGTGAGTGAGTGAGTGAGTTGAGTGAGTGAGTGAGTGAGTGCGTGAGTGAGTGAGTGAGTGAGTGAGTGAGTGAGTGAGTGAGTGAGGAGTGAGTGAGTGAGTGAGTGAGTGAGTGAGTGAGTGAGTGAGTGAGTGAGTGAGTGAGTGAGTGAGTGAGTGAGTGAGTGAGTGAGTGAGTGAGTGGTGAGTGAGTGAGTGAGTGAGTGAGTGAGTGAGTGCGTGAGTGAGTGAGTGAGTGAGTGAGTGAGTGAGTGAGAGTGAGTGAGTGAGTGAGTGAGTGAGTGAGTGAGTGAGTGGTGAGTGAGTGAGTGAGTGAGTGAGTGAGTGAGTGCGTGAGTGAGTGAGTGAGTGAGTGAGTGAGTGAGAGTGAGTGAGTGAGTGAGTGAGTGAGTGAGTGAGTGAGTGAGTGAGTGAGTGAGTGAGTGAGTGAGTGCACAAGTGAGTGAGCATAAAGCAAACACGAATGTTCCTATTTACTCAACAAACTGCTCTAATCAAACACATCAGTTTGTTCATCTCTGTTTGTCCAGATGCGACAAGATTCAATGCATTTAAAGCTTCCAATACTTGATTCCTGTAATTCCGTGGATGCAATTTCAGCAATGCCTTTTTCTCTTTTTATTTTTTATTTTTCGTTTTTCTGCTGTCGTATTTCAGAAAATTGACTTATAACTTAATAACTCAAAATTCTTGAGAATAAATATGCAGTCTAAATCAATAATTTCGTCTTGCGCTGAAAGTTTTAAAAAACCCTAACAATGAAATCTATAAAATATTTATCAACTTATTTGACGAGATGGGATTTCACCAATTTGTCCAGTTACCAACGCAACAATCAAACATCCTAGACCTGCTCTTCTCCAACGATTCACGTTTCATATCAGACATCAGGATAATGCCACCAATCTCTCAGAGCGACCATAACACCATCGTCTTCACAACGAATCTTCCAACCACACCAGTCATAATTCATAACCTAAGCTACAGACACTTAACCAAATCAGCCTATGAAAATCTAGACATCAACCTTTGCCAAACAAATTGGAACGAGTTGTTCCAATACTGCTTCTCTGTTGATGACTGTTGGAGAGTGTTTACAGATATTGTTAGCAACGGCATAAATAGGATCGCTCCTGAACGTGTCAGACTCAACACCACTACCAAATCACTCAAGCCTTCCTACCCCAGCTTCATTTTAAAGGCCCAAAAACTGAAGCTTAAAGCCTTTCGTAAGTGGCATCAAAGCAGAAGAAACGAAGACAAAGTTATTTTCAACGCTCTCTCCAGAAAACTCAAGAAAGTCATAGACGAACACCACGAACTCCAGGAGAGCAGACTTGCATTGTTCGGTAATTTAGGACAGTTTTACCGCTTCATCAACAACAAACTTTCAGCAGACAACCCAGTGCAAGAGCTAAAGATGGACTCTTCACATCAGATCCAGAGAAAATAGCTAATATTTTCAATAGGTACTTTTGCAGTGTTTTCACAATAGATGATGGTATATGCCATACTATGTCTCCACGCACCAGCAAGAAAATTGATCAAATATTGTTCACTCCTGATCGCACATACCAGACACTCCGCAAACTCAAACCGTCCCTCTCATCTGGTCCGGATGGAATCACTAACACCCTCCTCAGAAACTGTGCTACTGGTCTCTGTTTGCCACTCTGCCATATCTTCAACTTCTCCTTCAATATGCATGAACTACCCCTTGATTGGAGATCTGCCCACGTAACCCCTGTGCACAAAAAAAGGTGCCACTTCTGATCCCGGTAACTACCGACCAATATCACTCACATCCTCTGCTGTCGAGCAATGGAACGGATGATCAATAAAGATATCTTAAACTACCTTTAAGCTAACAACCTTATATCACCTGAACAACATGGCTTTTTAAACTCCAGATCGACATGCTCCAACCTCATTGAATGTACAAATGATTGGTCAATATCAAGGCACCAGGGCACAGACATAATATACTTTGACTTTAGAAAAGCCTTTGACTAAAAACTGCTGTCTAAACTTCAGGCATATGGCATCTCAGGCAATCTACTTTCATGGCTTGAGACTTTCTTATCCAACCGAACCCAGGCAGTCAAAGTTAACGGCCACCTTTCCAATGAAGTGGACGTGGTTAGTGGCGTGCCTCAAGGAAGTGTGCTCGGACCTATACTTTTCCTCATATATATTAACGATGTTACCGATACGCTTACCGATAACCACGTCAAATCAAAACTGTTTGCTGACGACATCAAACTGTACTCAACATTATCACTCCCTCAAAGTTCCTCCCTACAGTCTGCTATTGAAAGGTTGGTATCATGGAGCAACAAGTAGCAAAACCTTCATTTGAGCGACAATCAATATAGATGTCAAATAATAATATTTAAATAAAATCGTTATCAATTTGGAGCAATCATTTGGTGCGTGATTTGGAATGAATAAAAACAAGTCTGAAAATTTTGAATGCTACTAAACAGAGCAAAGTAACTACTTTTCTACCTCGGAGATCGTGAAATTCTTGAATACGTCAAAAACGGTTTTATTAATGCCCGTTGCATGATTAGGATGGTGCTAATTTTTTTCGTTTTTCCACAACGAAGTTCGAATAAGTTGCTAGCGCGAGCGACGCTGCCTTAACTATTAGGCCATTTGGGAGTCACATATTTCTCGAATCCTTGTAGCCCGGACTGCGTGTCTTTCCATACGCACTACACTTTCACCAAATTCCTTTTCGAAATTAGAATAGTAAAATATATTTTTCTCAAAATTTAAATTGTTATGCATTAGCATTTTAAAAATAATACACAAAAATAATTTTTAAAATAATAAATATCTTCGAAAAATGTAGTCATAATTTGAACTTAGTAACTAACTTTTCTTGCTAAATCCTATATGACGAAGATGATGTGCTGTAAAGACGAACACGAAGTAGCAAATGAAGAACAACAGTGTGTAACCTACTGTGTTTCTACAAAATGCAAGGGGATTCCGGTGCATTCAGACAGTTTAGACGAGGAATCGGAATGCCCGATTTGCTATAATGAGTTCAAAGCTCCAGTGAAAGTGGTGAGAATGAGTTGCAATCATTACGTTTGCAATCAATGTTTTGAAGCATTGGAAAAAAGGTATGAGTTTGCTATAGTCATACATATATTTTTATGGTCAAAATTAAGCTAAATTTAAATAGTTGCAGACGCGGATGTCCGATGTGTAAGAAATTCATTCAAAACCAATTGACTCTGAGCCGAATGATACGTTTCCAAACAGAAACATGGGAAAACATACTTATTAGGCATATGATGTGCATTCACGAGGATTATCACGAAATAAAGCACTATTTGACGGATCTTAACGTGACATGGAGGAGGCTTGTCAATTTTATCTTAGAGACACAGAGATCTCCTAATCATTACAAAAATGTACGTGGTCTCGAAATTGAGGACATTTATGAAATTCGTAGACAAGGTAGATTATTGAAAAATAAACCAGCCTATGCCGTACTTAAAATGGAAGGGGAGAAAACTCAAATTATTTTCGGCTGTTTACTTCTCAGTATGTCGTTCAGACTTGTCATTTCACCAAACGATGATTCAGATTTTGGTCAAGACAACGAATACGCTGATGAAGCCGTTGGATATATGAACAAACAGTTGGATGTGTGTTGGAGGGTATTTCCAAAACTTTTGAACTACGAACACGTCGATCACTTGCTTGTCCGGAAGTTTCAGAACACCACGTGTTATCTGCTTCTAACAGGTTTTAATGTTGGCGGGGTTCGCAACTATCACTTCACTCCAATGAAAGCACAGCTGGGAAAACTAAAAAAGTGCAACTTCGACGAATCATACTTTGATAGCGTTAGAAATTTTTTTCCGATGTTAAATTTGGAGAAATTGCGCCTGCGTGATAAGTATGAGGATAGCTTTTCATGCTGCAAGGTTTCAACGTGAAAAGAAATTTTGGTGAAGAAGAAAGCAGTGGAGATGAAACTAAAGTTTTTGGTCAGGTATTCAATAAATATACAGTGGAACCCACTTATCTCGACCTCCTTTAACTCGCCAACCCTATTAATGTCTAATCATTTTCTTACCGCTTATGTCGATGCTTTTATGTCGCCGAAACCTAATATCTCGAGCACAAAAGAGTGTCAAATTCGCCACCCTACATCAATTATCTCGACCCCTTGACTAATCGCCGACTTTGAAGTGAAACCGCCAAATTCCCATGTTGTTGTAGCATTTTCTCATCGGTTAGGTTGATTCTTTTTTTTATGTCGATTCCATTTCACTCTTGTTGAATTTGTCTGCCGGCTAACGATATTAACTGGGTTCTAGTTATTAGGGCTTATTTTCGGGGAAACACGGTAGTATTACACTTAGTCCTAACGCTCCCTAGATAGCACCTCTAGCCAAGCTGGAAGCTCATGAATATTCATGAGATAGTAAGACATTGGTAACCCATCCGACCCCACAGCTGTATCGATATCGATCCAATCGGATTGATTTATAAGTGCAGTTAAATTAAATTGTTTAGTAACTACTTGCCGTTAATTTAAGATATAATTATATTCGCATAGCAGATGTGTGATCTCGTTCTTTTGCTTCTTCTCCGGTGGAAAAAAACTCAAATATTTTTGCTTCATCGTCTTTTAGTTGACATATTTAATAATAATTATGACGTTTTTTATATTAGTTGAGAGAAAGTAGGAAATGGCTGCCGGTGCAGTGACGCCGAGGGGGGGAGCAGGTGGGGTCACTGCCAGGGGGCCCGCATCTGTAAGAGGGCCCGGCCGGCCCGATCATGTCAATTTTTGCAAGTCTCATCGTTTACCGTAGGCGACAGAATTTAATGTCTTAATAGCCCCACAGTTTTAGATTATATACTGCCGAACAAACAGTCCATTTCACGTAGGGTGTATAAACTCTGTGTTCTGCTGTGAGACGCTAGGGTAAGGTGATGTAAGACACCCACACCATTTTAGGCAAAACAGACCATTACAGATCCTTTGATTTGTGTTGTTCCATAGCAGGAAAGGTTTGATTTACCATCACTTGTATTTCTGTGGAGTTATACACACTAGATTACTGCTAAAGTTGATTTTTTGTCTAAAGTATGTACAAATCTTACATATTTAATTTGTCAAACTATCACGATATTGAAAGAGCATATCCGTTGCTATAATATAGCTATGTTATTGTGTCATTTAATAATGGCGTCATAACTAGGAAAAACGCCCACTTCGAGTCAACCACTTTATAACGCCTTCTTGCAGTTTATATAATCGCAGTGGACGTCATTTCTGTACACATGTTGGGTTACAAACTGACGTTCATGAAATTTTCTGATTTTCATGAAAATAACTGATGCAGTCGAAAAGTCGGCGCGTGTTGAGCGAAGCGTTTATTGTTGCATCTCTACACGACAGGGCTGTGCCCGTAGAAGTTGATGCATCACTTACTCTAGAAGGGAAATTGGTGGGAATTCCATGGATACAGCCGGCTTCTAGAAATTCAGTCGATATGCTGTTGAATGAGCTGGATCATCTGAAAACTATACACGTTGCAAACCTCGGACAGAAAATTCTGTCGCTATTTGACTTGCTGAACCGTCTACACGCTTTGAAAATCGATACACTGTTTCCAAACGTTGTCATTATGATACGTATCTTCTGCACTCTTCCGGTTACCGTTGCTCAAGCAGAACGATCTTTCATGACATTGGCCCGAGTTAAAAATGTTCTGAGATCGACAATGTGTCAAGAACACCTGACCAGCCTTGGAATGCTGGCAGTGGAAGGTCGAATTGCAAGAACGATTGATTACAACAGTAAAATTGAACTGTCTGCACGCAGTAACGCCGAGAGGGGGGCAGGTGGGGTCACTGCCAGTAGGCCCGCATCTGTAAGGGGGCCCGGCCGGTCCGATCATGTCAATTTTTGCACATCTCTTCCGTAGTTTACAGTAGGCGACAGAATATAATGTCCTAATAGCCCCATAGTTTTACATACTGTAAAATACTTTTATATACTGCCGAACGAACAGTCCATTTCACGTAGGGTGTATAAACTCTGTATTCTGATGTGAGACGCTAGGGTAAGGTGGTGTAGGACGCCCATAACATTTTAGGCGAAACGGACCATTAGAGATTTGATTTGTGTTGTTCCCTAGCAGGAAAGGTTTGCTTTATCATCACTTCTATTTCTGTGGAGTTATACACACTAGATTACTGCTAAAGTTGATTTTTGGTCTAAAGGATGTAAAAATCTTACATATTTAATTTGTCAAACTATCACGATATTTAAAGAGCAAATCCATTGCTATAATAAATAACAACAGCTATGTTATTGTGTCATTTAATAATGGCGTCATAACTAGGAAAAACGCCCACTTCGAGTCAACCACTTTATAACGCCTTCTTGCAATTTATATAATCGCATCGGACGTCATATCTCTACCACATGTTAGGTTACAAATTGACGTTCATGAAATTTTCTCATATAACTGATGCAGTCGAAAAGTCTGCGCGTGTTGAGCGAAGCGGTTACTGGTGCGTATAGAAGTTGATGCATCACTTACTCTAGAAGGGAAATTGGTAGGAATTCTATGGATACAGTCGGCCTCTTAGAAATTCAGTCGATTGATATTAACGCCGATCTGTTGAATGAGCTGGAGCATCTGAAAACTATACACGTTGCAAACCTCGGATAGAAAAGTCTGTCGCCATTTGACTTGCTGAAACGTCTTTGAAAATCGATACACTGTTTCCAAACGTTGTCATTATGATACGTATCTTCTGCGCGCTTCCTGTTACCGTTGCTCAAGCAGAACGATCTTTCAGCACATTGGCCCGAGTTAATTTCTGAGATCGGCAATGTCTTAAGAACGCCTGACCAGCCTTGGAATGTATAATTGAACTGTCAGCACGCAGAAAAGCCCGCAAAGTTTTGTTGTGGCCATCTCTCTTGCATGTCGTAAAAGTCGGTTCCACATAATTACATCGTTTTTAAGAACTTGTGTAGCTTAATCTCCATCGAAACACCAGTTTGCTTAGTGCACACAAATCTGTACACGTAGCATGTGGCTGGTTATCTTTGACTAAGGCTGTGTGGTGTAACGGTCGTTGCAGGTAAGGACACAATTATGATGAAATGAAAAACTGATAAGCTCACCGATGATTAGAGTTGGCTAATTTAAAGCGCCTCTCTGCGTGTTTGACCACCAAAAATTACTACTTTCATTTTGATTAGCTGTAAAACAAATAAATTCAAATTTATCTCATTCTCTGGGTGGGGAAGACCGTCGAGCGTCACGATGAATAGCAGAGGGCTTAGGATACTGCCGTTGCGAAAATTTCAGTTTAGACGTTAAAATTAACAAATAAAACCTAACTTACAGTGTAAAAAAAGTTTTAACGATTTTAATTACTACAATTTGTCTTTGCCCGTACTAACTTCGAATTTTTGATTTGTAAATTGTTTAATATTTCCCGGTTATCGCTTTAGTTTAAAACTTTACAAAGAAAATCAAGTGTTTCAACAAATGGAAACGACAGCATTTTTGTACAATGGTGATTTGAAAAATGTTTAATTTGCAGCATTACCACTCCAAAAGAGTACAACTTAAAAATACATTATGAAACGAACCATTGATCTGGCGATAATTATAATATTAAAAAATCATTTGTAAGGCATAGCGTCAGAAATGCTATAAATATGAAGGTCCAATGTGAGTTTCAAGACTCAGCCAAATGATCGCCATGAGTGGGAAATCTTACAGTGATGGAGATTTCGTGAAGCACTGCCTTGCAAAAACGGCTGACATTGTGAGCCCACAGAATGTAAAGTTATTCAAGAACATATCGTTAACCATGAACAGTGTCGCTGGGCAAAATGGTGAAATGGCAAATGATACGAAACAACAGTTGAAGGCTATATCATCAAAATATGAACATTTTGCGGTTGCTACTGATGATACTGTTGACATCACTGAAATAGCAATTTTTTAGGATAAGGGGGGAAAAGGTCACCTCTTTTTTCAAAAGTTTCACGAAGGTTCACCCCTTGGAAAAAGCTGAAAAGACATGAGAAGGCAAAGATAGAACAAGTGTAAGAAGAAACGCGTCCTAACGAGTTGCTGGCAGAGTAGCAAACCTGGAATAGATGGATGGTTGGATGGACAGGCTGATGGATAGATAAATGAAGCTCTAAATATTATTCATGGTGAGACAAAGAGAAGTTGGTTTGTTGGAGCAAAGGACGATTTTGTTTATTGGTCATTATGAGTTATCATGAATTATTAATACCAGGCGTCGGTAGACAAATGATTAAGACTTTGGCCTTGGTGCGACTCCATTAGGAGTTCAAATCCTAGCTTCTCTCTAGAGCTTTTATGACTAATATCTGACGAAATGAAAGATTTTATGATATCTTAATTAAGACATGGAATAAAAGTTCGCATTTTAAAAAGTGTCTAAATTTCTTAAACAAGATTTACAACATTCCCCTGCTAAATCCCGGCTAAAAATTGCCGGGGCTAGGGCCGGGGTCCCGGTCGATTCTTAGGCCCAAGGTGCTATTTGAGTTTGACATGCCTGTTCTAAGATGTAGATCTAACCACTACTTTGTATTTCCTCATTATATTTTTTTCAAAATTGACTGAGTTTATTTGATCTAACCCTAACACTAGTTATTATGAATTATTAGTACAACACATCGGTTGACGAGTTAAACTCGATTTGGTGCGGCCCATTAGGAGTTAACATATCGGCTGCCTGCAAGAACTTCACACAGCTAAAGCCTGACGATGTTATCACAGTAAATCAAAGATTTTGTGATAATTTGGATTCGCATAAGGAATAAACGATCGCATTTTTTAAAATCTAATTTTAAAATACTGATTACCCGGCTACAGCCTGGCAAATTGTCGATTCCACCTGCCTGCATGTCCTTCAATAAGCACTGCGCTTTCATTAAATTCTGTTTTGCAATTATCATAATAAAATATATTTTGAACAAATATAAAATTTTGTAAATATTAGCAAATTTAAAATAATGCAATATCTTTGAAAAGTGAGGTCATTATTTTAGCTTAATAACTTAACTTTTCTCGCTAACTCCTATACAAGATGATATGCCCTAATGAAGAACACGAAGTAGCGAATAAAGAGCAACAGTGTGTAACTTACTGTGTTTCTAAACACTGCAAGGGGATTCCAGTGCATTCAGGAAGTTTACAAAAGGAATCGGAATGCCCGATTTGCTATAATGAGTTGAAAAATCCAGTAAACGTGGTGAGACTGGGTTGCAATCATTACTTTTGCAATCAGTGCTATACGGCTTTGAAAAAAATGTAAAAACTTTTTTTTCTTTTTTTTATGAACTTGTTTTCATGAAAAAAAGTATATAATGATATATTTATTTTTATGGTCAACGTTATTTTAATGTTTCCAGATGTGGATGTCCAATATGCAAGAGAGCCATTAAAAATCAATTGACATTGACAGAAATGATAAGCTGCAAAACAGAAACATGGAATAACATAATTATTGAGCACATTCTATGTATACAAGAGGCTTATCCCAAGATTAAGCACTATTTGAATGATCTTAACGTGACATGGAGGAGGCTTGTCAATTTTATCTTAGAGACACAGAGATCTCCTAATCATTACAAAAATGTACAAGGTCTCGAAATTGTGGACTTTGATGATATTCGTAGACAAGGTAGATTATTGGAAGAAAACCAAGATTACGCCGTACTTAAAATGGAAGGGGAGAAAACTCAACTTATTTTCAGCTGTTTACTTCCCTGTATGTCGTTCAGACTTGTCATTTCACCAAACGATGAATCAGATTTTGGTCAAGACAACGAATACGCTGATGAAGCTGTTGGATGTATGAACGAACAATTGGAAGTATGTTGGAGGGTATTTCCAAGACTTGTGAACCACGAACACGTCGATCACTTGCTTGTCCGGAAGTTTCAGAACATCACGTGTTATCTGCTTCTAACAGGTTTCAATATAGGCGGGGTTCGCAGCTATCACTTCACTCCAATGAAAGCACAGCTGGGAAAACTGAAAAAGTGTAACTTCGATGAATCTTACTTTGATGACGTTAGAAGCATTTTTCCGCTTTTAAATATGGTCAGCGTGGATATGGGAAATTGTAAGGACGATTATGTTTGCTGCAAATTTTATGGTGCCAATGATTGAAGGTTCATGGTTAATGGAGACAATCAGTGAAGAAGAAAACAGTTTCGATAGCGAATATGGTTAACAAACATGTTTTCAGTAAAAACCACTTCGTTTGGAATTACGTTTGACTTAATAAAGTTTTAAAACTAGACGTTATGTCCATTTCAGCTTTTTCTAAAGGTTGGGAGGATTGACGACCTTTTTTTGCTTCCAGTCAAAATTAAGAGGGAAGCAAATTCTCGCAAAACATGAGATGACCTTTTTTGCATCTAAAGTCAGGGGCCTCATGCTAGCATGCAAATTCAGTGATGAATGCAGTTATTTTGCTGTAATTCCATCATTTCAATACTTATTTGCACATAAAACTTGTGTTTGCTATGCCTTCGTTAACTAACTTAAACTTTAATTAATGTCTCAAGAGAGATTCAGCCTTTTTGGGTCGCTTGTGTAGGTGTAAACGTGTAGCTGTCAGATGACTTTCCTTCTGGAAAGTGTGTCCTAACGAGCTGATAGGCATGGCAAACCTGGAATGGATGGTTAGATGGGCGGACGGATGAATGACCCACCTGCCACCCCAAGTGATAGTGAAGGCAGTTCTATATAGCATTTATGTTGAGATGTTTCCATAAAGAATGTCGAAACATTACTGTTTCTTAAGTATAGGTATTTTAAAAGCATATTATTTCACAAAGGTGCCTCAAGTGTCGGATGAGTTTATTTATCATAATGAGTCATTATGAGTTATCACGAATCATTAATACCAGGCGTCTGTAGGCGAATGGTTAAGACTTTGGCTTTGGTGCGACTCCATTAGGAGTTCAAATCCGAGCCTCTCTTCAGAGCTTTTACAACTGACGATTCAAATGAAAGATTTTATAATAACTTGGATTCAGACATGGAACAGACGTTACAATTTAAAAAAAAAGTGTCAAAATTTTTTTTATATGATTTACGACATTCCCCGGCTAACATTTGCCGGTGCTGGGGCCTGGGTCCCAAAAATTCGGGGCCGGGACCGGGGTTCCCGGTCGATTCCTACAAACTAATATAACAAATTCATTTACAAAATATTCTATTTCAATACGGGCAACGCCTAGCAGAACATCTAGTTTGTTCACATTAGGACAGCTAAAATGACCGTAGGTTCTTTGATATTACAATATAATTTTAGATTTCATAAATTTATGCCAACAATATACATTTATTATTAATTTAATAAAACAATAAAATAACTTGGTTATCTTTGGAAAGAAAATAAGGAAGTCCATGAATTTTTACTCATAAGAGTAATCTTTGTTGAGTAGCTTGTTGATGCTAATTGAATTAAAATGAGTTTTCATGACGAGTCAGATGGAAGGGTTAAAGATAATGTTGTGCTGGGATACTGTGATTTAAAAAATTGTCAAGGGCTGCCTATACATGGGGATTATCAAGTTGTCGAAGAAGAGGTGGACTGTCCAGTTTGTTATGAATCGCTCAATTTTGGAAAAGTAAAGATGATCTGCGGATGTTCACATTTTCTTTGTGAAAAATGTTTTGAAGAATGGGATAGCAGGTATGTCTAACTTAAAGCTAATGTATATAATTGAATTCATATATGGTTTGTTTTGAACTTAGTAATTGCTACACTGAGCCGTTATACACTGCAGGAATGGTTGTCCGATGTGCAGACAAGTATACAGAAGTTCGTTGACGCTGAGCAGAAAAATAAAATGCGAAAATAACATTCAAATACTGTTAGAGGATCATCGACCATGCTTATTCAACAGATGCCCAACAGTAACAAAATACTTGGAATGTCTTAATGATGAATGGAAAAAATTCGCGTACTTTATATTTTCAACGCAATCCTCTGACGATTACTACGAAGGAATACCAGGAATTCAACATTTGTGCTTTGATAATTTCAGAAAAGAAAGCAGATTATTGAGCGAAGGAAAATGTCACGTTGTAATTAAAACAGCTGAAGGAAAAACGCAAGTTGCAATCGGATGCATGCTTGCTTGTATGTCGGTTAGACTTGTAATCTCACCAAAGGATGATGAGGGTATTGAGGCAGACAACGAATACGCTGACGAAGCTATTGGTTACATGAACCGACAGTTAGAAGTTTGTTGGAGGGTATTTCCAAGACTCATAAATAGAGTCTTAATAGAGCACATACTAATCCGCAATTTTCATAATGTAACATGCTCACTCTTGCTAATTGGTAATCATGACATCGGGTTGTGTGACTATCACTTCGCGCCAATGAAAGACCAACTTGGAAGTTTGAAAAAGTGCAATTTTGAGAAATCTTGCTTTGACCAGATTAGACGTTCATTTCCTCCACTGGACAGGGAAAACTTGCGTGTTGAATTTCTTTATTTGGAATATGGTCGTTGTTGTTCGTTTTTTGTAGAAAATAACAACGATGATTTTCAAATAGATAGTGATTCAGAGGATGAGATTGGTGAACAGCAAGACATTACTGAAAATAATGACAACCAAGGCGCTATCAATGCCACTGCTATAAATGGGCATTATTAAATAATTTATAATAACTTATAGCATTTAAATATAAGCAGACTTAGATGGTTCCACATCATTTGCTTTTAAATAAAAGTCTGACTTAAAATACCTTCATCGTAAGCGTTTTGCAGGAATAACATTTTTAAATAATGTCAAAATGTAAAACTGATCCTCACTTGCAATTATAAAAATTTACTGTCAATCAGCGGCGGCAAATTACAAACGGTTTTATCATAGTTGTCGGCAATTTTACGACTTTCGTTCATGATGTTATAGCACTAACAAAAAAAAGGGAATTTGCATCGATTAACAAATACTAATGCCATAGATAAAGCTATTTAAATATATTAAGTATAAAAATTTTAAATTATTGCGTGATTTTTAGATGAAAAATATCATCATTCATCAAAAAAGTGATTAAATAAAGATCAAAATTACACAAAAAGAGTTGATTTCAAATCGAAATCACAAAAATGAATTTATTTCGCGATTTTAAATCGTTTGATTTGAAATACTATCCACCACTGCACAGCACGTTAACAAAGCAAACAGGAACGCAATCATACCTGGGTTTAAAGATTTCAAGGCTTAGGTTTTATCAAAAGTAGGATTTTACAAAATAATAGAAAAATTATTAAATTCCTAACATCACCGACCTCTGGCTTTTTGCCATTTTTAAAATCAAACCACTTTGGGGGCCGTCCGTAAAGTAAGTCATGCTTGAGGGTCTAAGAAATTGCGACAGGGATGGAGGGGGTAAACCTACGTGTAACGTTACACAAATTAAAATTAAGGTTTTTGTCTGAAAATTAGGATTTTATATCGAAAATTTGCTTTTAATCATAGTGGGTGGAGATTATTTTTGCTAAAAAGTTTTGTTTCAGTGACTGAGTAGTTTATCGCTCAGTATTTTGAATAATCTGTGAATTTCAATAGATGGAGAAAAGAAACCTGAAACATGAAATGAGCAAGTTCTTTTTATTTAATAAATAGATTTCCATAACATTAATATGATCTACATTCGTTGGAAAAGAAATTTTCCTTAAGTAGCCATTTTACCCCACTTTCCATTACGTTCGCGTAAGATGAGGATGAACATCAGATGATTCGGTATAACAGTTATTAATAGGCGATGATAAGAAATGGTCAATGCTTGTACATGAATAGATGTTTTATTAAATCACGTTATAAGTCAAATTTGATTCGAGATTGAGATCTTCTGACAAGATGCTGGATTATGTCAAAAAGTCCTCTAAAAATTAAATCATTTAATAACTCTATATAACTGCTAACTACTAGATTTTACTAAAAATATTGTATAAACAAAATAATGCCATTTGAAGCTTTTCTAGCAAAATATACCATAGTTGCATCACTTCTCTTGACCGCGTTCTTCCTTAGAGTGCCTTACTCTGTCTAATTCCCTTTGAAGATCTCTCTGGAAGTTGTCGTCGTCTCGTGATTTCTTTTCCTTCTCGAATCCTTCACGTCTTTCTTCACCATGCCGACGACCTTTCGTAGATGATCGCTTTGATTTCTTATGGCGTTTTCTTTCCTCCCTGTCCTCTGACCTTGATCTCGATCGACGCCTATACTTCTTTCTGTCTTCACGGTCTCTCCTCTCTCTCGAACGAGACCTTGACCTTTCCCTACTTTGCTTTTTCTTCTCGCGAGATCTGCGACGACGGTCACGTGATCTTCTGCGGCTTTCTCGCGAACTCGATCGAGCTCGAACGTTACTAGAGCAATCGCCTTCTCTGACTAGGCTTCTTTCCGGAGTAATTCTTTCTAATCGTCTCTCTTTTTCATATGAATTCACATTGCTTGAAAAATTGTCAGATGTGTCTTTCAACGGGCCACCACGGGTTGTAGATACCCTCTGATCTTTGTGCTGCCTCAATTTAGTTTCAATATCTTTTTGAATTGGCACCGGTATTCTTGGAAAAAGTGTTCCATACCAATCCAGATTGACCAAGAAATTCTCCGTCATTTCGCCAATGGTCATGTTATTTCCTCCACCAGCTTTCGGATCAATATCTTCTTCATCGTCAAGGTATTCTTCAAACCATTCCCAAAAGGTGGCCGGTGGTTGAGTGTATCTGATGTACATGAGGCCGAGACCCCTAATATATGCGGAATCCTTATTGGTGCACAACCCGTGAACCTGCTTTCGCGTCAGTTTGAGAGTGAAGAGTTTATAAAGCAAGCAGTAAGCACTGGAAACTATTCCACCAGCTCCGACTCCTCGTACACCTCCACACATTCCCCTCTGACCAGCAGTGTTCCTACTCCCTTTCTCCCAAGGTTCCAAATGTGTCACTATATTATATATCTCGTCTCTGACTTGATAATATGTTTTCAGCTCGTATAAATCATTTTTAAAATATGGAGATGCTTGAATGTTGGCGAGAACTAGCGGATTCAAGTTCATCGTCTTTTCATTACCGTAAATCGGCAGGACGTTGTTTGGAGCCATATTCTAAAATTCCAAAGGATATCTAAGGTAGTTAATTTGTAAAAGCTCCTAATGTTATTAGAATATATTTTAGGTAAGCACAGTTTACATATAGTTCTTCCTACAACATCGACTATTAATATTTTGACAAACTTTTATTGCTAAAGAGTCTAAATATTAATTCAAATATTTTTATTATAAATTTAGTTATTCAAATATTATTTTATTTTATATTTTTATTATATAATTAACAAATAATATTTTATATTGTAATGTTCACAATGTAATTAAAGATAACTTCATAGAATTAGATAATTTTCAAATATTCTAAAATAAATGCAAAAAGTAACCATGTTTTGATTCCTGCACCACCTGAATCATGCAGCAAATATAGCATCCAGATCAAATTTGTCAGTGCCGAAATCTCCATATTTTTAAGATGCAGTAAAACCTCTTTACAGCGAATCACAATGGACCGCAAAAATCGTAACTCGTTATAGAGATTTTTGTATATGGGTAAATATATATATAACAAGGATCTTATGGGTATATATATATATTATACAAATATTCTAAAATAAATGCAAAAAGTAACCATGTTTTGATTCCTGCACCATCTGAATCATGAGCAAATATAGCATCCAGATCAAATTTGTCAGTGCCGAAATCTCCATATTTTTAAGATGCAGTAAAACCTCTTTACAGCGAATCACAATGGACCGCAAAAATCGTAACTCGTTAGAGATTTTTGTATATGGGTAAATATATATATATAACAAGGATCTTATGGGTATATATATTATACAAATATTCTAAAATAAACGCAAAAAGTAACCATGTTTTGATTCCTGCACCATCTGAATCATGCAGCAAATATAGCATCCAGATCAAATTTGTCAGTGTCGAAATCTCCATATTTTTAAGATGCAGTAAAACCTCTTTACAGCGAATCACAATGGACCGCAAAAATCGTAACTCGTTATAGAGATTTTTGTATATGGGTAAATATATATATATAACAAGGATCTTATGGGTATATATATATATTATACAAATATTCTAAAATAAATGCAAAAAGTAACCATGTTTTGATTCCTGCACCATCTGAATCATGAAGCAAATATAGCATCCAGATCAAATTTGTCAGTGCCGAAATCTCCATATTTTTAAGATGCAGTAAAACCTCTTTACAGCGAATCACAATGGACCGCAAAAATCGTAACTCGTTAGAGATTTTTGTATATGGGTAAATATATATATATAACAAGGATCTTATGGGTATATATATTATACAAATATTCTAAAATAAACGCAAAAAGTAACCATGTTTTGATTCCTGCACCATCTGAATCATGCAGCAAATATAGCATCCAGATCAAATTTGTCAGTGCCGAAATCTCCATATTTTTAAGATGCAGTAAAACCTCTTTACAGCGAATCACAATGGACCGCAAAAATCGTAACTCGTTATAGAGATTTTTGTATATGGGTAAATATATATATATAACAAGGATCTTATGGGTATATATATATATATATATTATACAAATATTCTAAAATAAATGCAAAAAGTAACCATGTTTTGATTCCTGCACCATCTGAATCATGCAGCAAATATAGCATCCAGATCAAATTTGTCAGTGCCGAAATCTCCATATTTTTAAGATGCAGTAAAACCTCTTTACAGCGAATCACAATGGACCGCAAAAATCGTAACTCGTTAGAGATTTTTGTATATGGGTAAATATATATATATAACAAGGATCTTATGGGTATATATATTATACAAATATTCTAAAATAAATGCAAAAAGTAACCATGTTTTGATTCCTGCACCATCTGAATCATGCAGCAAATATAGCATCCAGATCAAATTTGTCAGTGCCGAAATCTCCATATTTTTAAGATGCAGTAAAACCTCTTTACAGCGAATCACAATGGACCGCAAAAATCGTAACTCGTTAGAGATTTTTGTATATGGGTAAATATATATATATAACAAGGATCTTATGGGTATATATATTATACAAATATTCTAAAATAAATGCAAAAAGTAACCATGTTTTGATTCCTGCACCATCTGAATCATGCAGCAAATATAGCATCCAGATCAAATTTGTCAGTGTCGAAATCTCCATATTTTTAAGATGCAGTAAAACCTCTTTACAGCGAATCACAATGGACCGCAAAAATCGTAACTCGTTAGAGATTTTTGTATATGGGTAAATATATATATATATAACAAGGATCTTATGGGTATATATATTATACAAATATTCTAAAATAAATGCAAAAAGTAACCATGTTTTGATTCCTGCACCATCTGAATCATGCAGCAAATATAGCATCCAGATCAAATTTGTCAGTGCCGAAATCTCCATATTTTTAAGATGCAGTAAAACCTCTTTACAGCGAATCACAATGGACCGCAAAAATCGTAACTCGTTATAGAGATTTTTGTATATGGGTAAATATATATATATAACAAGGATCTTATGGGTATATATATTATACAAATATTCTAAAATAAATGCAAAAAGTAACCATGTTTTGATTCCTGCACCATCTGAATCATGCAGCAAATATAGCATCCATATCAAATTTGTCAGTGCCGAAATCTCCATATTTTTAAGATGCAGTAAAACCTCTTTACAGCGAATCACAATGGACCGCAAAAATCGTAACTCGTTATAGAGATTTTTGTATATGGGTAAATATATATATATAACAAGGATCTTATGGGTATATATATTATACAAATATTCTAAAATAAATGCAAAAAGTAACCATGTTTTGATTCCTGCACCATCTGAATCATGCAGCAAATATAGCATCCAGATCAAATTTGTCAGTGCCGAAATCTCCATATTTTTAAGATGCAGTAAAACCTCTTTACAGCGAATCACAATGGACCGCAAAAATCGTAACTCGTTATAGAGATTTTTGTATATGGGTAAATATATATATATAACAAGGATCTTATGGGTATATATATATATTATACAAATATTCTAAAATAAATGCAAAAAGTAACCATGTTTTGATTCCTGCACCATCTGAATCATGCAGCAAATATAGCATCCAGATCAAATTTGTCAGTGCCGAAATCTCCATATTTTTAAGATGCAGTAAAACCTCTTTACAGCAAATCACAATGGACCGCAAAAATCGTAACTCGTTAGAGATTTTTGTATATGGGTAAATATATATGTATAACAAGGATCTTATGGGTATATATATATATATTATACAAATCTCTAATTCCGAATAAGTCCATAAAGTTTCTTAGCAAATCGATTTTATTAAAAAAAACTATTTATTCTTCAAATTTTAACTTTAATTTCGTATTTAATTTTAGGAATTCAAAAATAATATTAAAATCATTTTCGAAAAATTAAAAAGTAAGAATCTCGTTAAGTCTGCATTTTTTGTATAAATATAAGCATTAGTAAAACTTTCTCAGGCCTTTATAATTTTTCCTTTAGTTTTAATGAATCCCAGTTAAGAATACATCTTCCGGCGTTTCTTCTGTTTAGCAAGGGCAATTCCCGAAAATATAATACGGCATTATAAAAATATTATGTCATAAGACATAATTAGAAAAATTGCAAAATCTATAAAAATAAAATGGCCGACCCATGTTACTTTCAAAATGACATGCAAATGAATGCAAAGCATTTGGAAGCATCCATGCAAAATAAAAGTGATATGTTGTCAATACGTGTTCACAAGCAATGTTGAAATATGTGCCTTTATTTCAAGGCAAACAATGATTACAGCTAAATCCCAACAGAGTCTGAGCAACGAGGCAGTGTAAAAGTTTGGGAAAAAATCTCAGTCATGGATATACGTGGTTATTAAAAAGATCGTTTTTAATAAAAAAAAATACAAAGAAACAATAATTTAATTTCTAAAAACTGTTCACCGCAGTAGAATGGAATACATTGTGAAAAAATTGCACATAAAAACTTCATCTAATACGAAATTGTACGTAAATGAATACCAGTATCATAAGGAAGGTGACCTTTACAAAATTAATGTAATCAGTAGAACTTCCCGAGCCATAGTTGCAAATATCGCCTACAAATAAGTTATAATTCACTCATAATTCAAACATAAATAAATTGCAATCATTACAGTCAGCCAATGAAATGATTATCCTAAAGTCTCTGTGCCTCAAATAATTGAAGCATTACTAAAGTGAGCTTATTTTAAAATTAAAAACTATTTATGCTAACAACTAAATAGCGTGACTCAACAATACATCATGCAATACAGCAGAATGTAATCAAAAAAGCATTCATGTCAAGACATTCATCAAAACTCCATGAATGTACTGAAACATTAAAAAAATAATTGAGATCAAAAAGATTTTAGAAAAAAGAGATCAAATCATCAGGAATACAATAAATACTGCTGCCTGACTCGATGCAAAGTTACATGACATTGTTTGCAACAAATGATAAAATTAGCCACCATGTTAAATAATATTAAAATATTGAAAAGAATATTATATACGCCATATCATTCAATATGTCATCACAAACTACTCGCTTGTAAACTTTTTACAAATATCTTGAAACTGTCGTTGAAGACAAGCAATTTAAACAATATTTTTCATAAGAACATGATTGGGCAATGCTCTTGTGACACTTCAGTTAATGAACAAGCATTTGTTAAGGCACAATAGTTATGTCAAATTGTTCCAAAAACTGAATGATCCAAGCAAGTCAAAAAAACAAGGGCATATAAATATTTTTATGAATCAATAAGATTTAAGAGTTCAGACATGGCAGCAATAATGCAGAAATAACATTGAATGATTTTCACCATCAGCATAACCACAGTGTGTGGCAATTTATTTATATTTGGCTGGACCCACAATAAATTTATTGGTTCTCATTCTTCTTCAGTTCTTGAACTTTGTGTGGCATTCCGATGTTTCTCCTGTAACTGCAGCCTTTCGCTCTGCCACTTAGGAAGTTTTCGTCTCCTGGCATTGGTGAACCAATAGTTGATCTGGGTAATATGGAGTTTTGTCTGATTTACGAAGCTTTCCTTCTCTTCGTCACTGGGATATGGATTGTCCTCATGCTTCCTGAGCCACTCCTCCATTATGTTCACAGCCTGTTTATGAGCAGAAACACTATCATGAGACTGCAGAGTTTAGTGGCTTCTAAAGTATTGATATGTAATTTATATATTAATTGTTTAAGCAGGCTACTTGTAATATGAAAATGTAAATTGAAAAAAAAATAATTAGAAATAATATTTTCAACCAAGCAATCAATTAAAGCTTGATTGACTTATTTCTATCTATAAATTTTTGTGACCAAGTGTACTGAATTTCTTATATCTAGGAAAATAGAATCATTAAAATAATTATTTAGCATAAATATTTATTTATCCTAATACAAAAAATATATGTAAAGCCTTATGAACATCAAATACAATCAATTTAATGGCTAAACAATAAATTCTTGGAGATGCTGAGAGAAAATAGTCATTGCAAACAACTACCTCAGTTGGAATAACTTTATTCATTGCTACCTGCAGAAATTCAATATTCAATTAATTCAGAATATTCAAAGCTTGCTAGAAGCTCTTTATGATCTTAAAATATCTTTAATGTAAGCACAGTTTACACGAAGCACAATCTTCCTGCAACATCGACTATTATGAAAGAAAAAAGCTAAAGAGTCTGAATATTAATTCAAATATTTTTAGATAATTTTAAAAAATTTTAGAAAATTAAGAATTTCTTATATTTTAATGAACACAATGTAATGAAAGATAACTTCATCGTAATAAACTTACATATTTTCCAAATATTCTAAAATAATGCAAAAAGTAACCATGCACCATTCCTGCACCACCTGAATCATGCAGCAAATATAGCATCCAGATCAAATTTGTCAGTGCCGAAATCTCCAGTAAAACTTCTCTAAAGCGAAGTCACAATGGACCGCAAAAATCGTTATAGAGATTTTTGTATATGGGTAAATATATATATACAGAGGCGCCAACTTGATAAAATTATTGGGGGGCAAATTTATTTCATAAACTTATCGCTGAAACTATGGTTCGTAAATCGTTTTTCATTGGTTTAAAGTGAATTGACGTAGACTGCTTAGAAACTACCCAGCAAACACCGCCAGGTGGGGACCGTGCGGTTTGCCCAGTTTGCCCAGTTCAGCGGGTTACTTTCGGGCAAAGTCTCGGGATAGGTACGGGACCCGTAGGGGAAAGAAACTCATTAATATGCCAAAGAGCCCACAAGGGTCCCGAGCATAGCCCAGTGGCTTATCCCCGCCGGAAAATAATGTGTATATGTATAAAATAAATTTTATTCATAATTAATGATATTTCTGTAATGTAAACATTTAGTGAATTCTTGCAATTACTCTGTTTGTAAAATTGTTTAGTTATGTATAACTAGTTTCATTATATACAACAGCGCGGGTAAAATTGGATTCATTGTTGATTTGTTACCTAATTCAACGATACCAGCGCTCTCAGTCGAACGAGTTGAACGCCGAAGAAGTGAGTTAATCAACTTAATAATTGCATTTTTGGCACATTTGCTTTAGGAAGAAGATTAAGCAACGATAAAACTTTCCGCAACATGAGTTTATCGCTATACGTTTCAGAGAGAACTAAAAGACGTCAATTAGCTAGACGAGTTGAAGAAATTATGCTCATGTTAACGTTGAGCATATTCCTTCATGCTCCAATATGGATGTAAATAATGTTTCTAGTTTTAGAAATTCAGTCGATACCGTAAGTTAGAGAGTATTAGAGTCAGTTGACGATGAATTACATCGACAATTTGATGAGGATACGTGGTTCATTCGTTTCCAAAATTCAGAAGAAAAAATGGGTTTGGAAGATCTAAATCATTATTCAGTTGAAGAAAGGGATTTGGAAGATCCAAATCTTGAAACTTATGAGTTTAACATAACTGAAGAGCTTGCTCATTGGGCTGTCTAATAATATCTGTCATAAAGCCACAACAGACTTATTGAAAGTTCTTAAGCATGTTATTCCTGATTTGCCGAATGATTCTAGAACTCTTCTTGGAACCAATAAGACTATAAAATGCACAACTTTGGCTGGAGGGGACTAAATGAAATATAGTTTGTAAATAATATAACAAAATGTGTATGATTTTTCATGATTCAGATGATGTTATGGATGCCAGAGCAAAGACAAAATTGGCTGAGGAGACATCGAACATCGATTCTGAAACTGATGTCATTGAAAAAAAAAGAAGAAGAAAGTATACAAGACTGATATATTCCTAACGGTGTGCAATACTGGATTTATTTTAACAATATTTTTTACAGAGCAAAAAGGAGGATAGATTCAAGTAGTGATGAAGAAGTTGTTTCATTGGAACCCAAGCACTTCAGCTGCAACTAGCCAAGATTGTGAGTTGGAACTTCACAAGTGGTTTGGAAATGCCAGAGACAGAGGAGCTGGCAGTCGGAAAAGAATTAATTTAATTAATAACAGCTGGATTTTTTCAATAAACTTGATGTAATCCAAAATTTTGTATTCTTCAGTCTTACATATATTGTTGGGAAACTCGTCATTAATGATGTAGGGATTGGACTGGGCAACCCGTGCTTAATGATGCCGGGCAACTAATGCGGGGCCCGTGTGGTGCCCACTGACACAAACCAGCGGGTGCCCGGCGGGCTACCCGAGTGGGACCCGTGTCACGGGACCCGACTGGTGCCCGCGGCCAAACCCGGCATGGCCCCGCTGGGCTGCCGAAGCGGGCCCCGCTTTTTTCCCGCATGGGACCCGGTCGGGTCCCGATTTCTTGTGCTTGCTGGGTAGTAAAAAACCCAATTTTGCAAAACGGCGTGCGCATGAGGATATTGAAATTTTAAAATAATTACTGCAAGTAAAGCAAAAATTTGTAACTCTGTGAATGCTCTTTATTTACAAATTAAAAGAGAAGAAATAAAATTATAACAATGACTCTAACGGTTTGTTTGTTAGAGCATAAATAACAAATGCTCTCTCAATAACAAAAGATCGTACATAAACAATTTTTACATATAAAAAGTTAATTTTCTCTTCTCAGTTCTTGAAATAAATTCGTTAATAACGTCATCTAAGTTCATTTCATTTGCCAAATCCTTGTGAAACTGAAGAATCGATACGGAATTAAGCCGCTTTTGACTCATTGTTGATCTAAGGTAAGTTTTTAACCTCCGAAGTCCCGAGAAAGATCGTTCAGTTGTGGCAGAAGTTGAAAATTGGGGGGCAAAATGATACGTTGCCCCTCTGAAAAATTATTGGGGGGGCAAAAAATGCTTTGCCCCTTTTAAGTTGGCGCCTATGTATATATATAACAAGGATCTTGTGGGTATATATATATATTTTATAAAAATCTTTAATTCCGAATAAGTCCAAATCATCTCAGCAAAGGACTATAATCAAATAAATAAATTTAATTCCGAACCGATTTCATTGAAACTTGAAAGACGTTGACAATAGGCACCAGCAATTTTTCAGAATTCAAAGTTTCAAGTTGGAACAATTACAAAACATGTTTATAAAAAGTTTTGTGCAAACAAAATTGTTTAAACCATTAGAACTTATCGGATTTACAAACAACCGATCCGAATCTGTGTCGTCCCTTCGCGCGCGTTATCATTTGCATGTTTCATCGTAAACATATACTATCTAACTCCTACTAGCTTTAAATTTAGTTTTGTATTAAAACAAAAACCAAAACTTAAAACTAATTGTCTTTGAGTAATATAAAGGTTAGTGATATTAACAATTTGAAGTTGCTTTCCTTTTGCCTTTAAACACCGGCGATCGTTTCCATCAGTTATATCATGCCTGCAAAGAGAAGAGTAACAAGGCAATCAGAAAAATTTGGAGGTTCCCCTGCAGATCTCCCAACTTCAGACCTTCCAACTTATCAGGATGTGGCACGTTTTATTTACAAATTGAAAGATGCTAATTGTATTACAGATAAGCTAAATATCGTGAAAATTGCCTCGCGAGAATTACAAATTATCTGGACCAAATGCAGCCCTAGACTCATTTTATTAAATGAAAAAAGTATACATGTAAAGTTAATGCGGTTTTATGACAATGTCACTGCTTCCAATTCAAATAAAAAAAGTCTCGTACAATGAAAGTAATGACTGCAAACGAAAACAAGTTGTTTGATATTCTGGCTTGCTCTTGCTCTCTGCCTGTTCTGGATTGTTCTGACAAAAACATTAAATGTTCTGGATGCCCAAACTTGCACATTTATTGTAGCTGTGGCATCCAATTTAAGGTAACAGATTAAATTTCTATACCAAATATTATAAAACTTTTGATAGAACATGAGTTCCTCTTCACTGTTGTCCTTTAAGTGATTTATATATGTTATTCTGTAAGTAATATTTTACTAGGTTCCAGTGAAGGAAAGGTCTTTTATAAGAGATCAACGAATGAAGAATGGAACCAAGGGTTGTTTTCAAATAGCTGGAATTGATAAGCACAGTAAACCAATGCCACCCACAAGTCCAACTTTTCAAGAATCTTTTAACAGTTCCCCAGACATTCCAGTAATACAGAAATTAGAGTCGTCCTTTGAATCTATGCAGATGATAACAAAATACCATAAAATAACTAATGTTTATTTTTTTTATCATTTAAACAAACTTCGAAATGAATTTCAGAGTCAGTCTTTCTCCAAGTAGAGAATTGGTCGTCAATGTAAAATATATTCAAATGGTGTACCAGCTAGGTTTGTCATCAAAAAATCCAGAGATTTTACAGATGGTCCTAAACTCATCTTCCAAATGCTACAAACCATACATTATTTGAATGAGAAGGACATAACAGGAATTACCTTTCCTGTTATTCAGAGGAACTGCTTCTGCCTTCAACCTGGTAATTTCCTTGCTGCCCTACATTATTCGGAAGAGGAATATCACAGAGCTCTGGCAGTGAAGAAAATATTGGAGAACAGAGCCAGCCCTATATTGGTTCCTAGACATGGAGAGAAGGATGGTATGAGAATAAATATCATACCAACAATTAACTTCAATGGTCAGGAATGGTCGACCCTCATCAACTTGGAGGATGTTGATTGCTTCCAACCACCATGTGTTGCAGAATTCAACGACGAAGACTTAGCCAATATGGTTAAAAATAGAGGAACTCTTCCAAATATTCCTTGCCACAGTCAGACAGTTGAAAGAGGGTGACCCGTCAAAATAGCCCAGCGACAAAATAGCCCCGTCAAAACATCCCCGTCAATGTATCTTTATAAAAAAATATTTATATGAGTTGAAGACATTAACCGATAACTGATTTCAAATTTTATTAAATGAAATGAGTTTTATGTTTTGATGGTGCTGCTTTGACGGGGCTATTTTGTCGCCGGGCTATTATGACTGGGTGCCTTGAAAGAGCTGTTAAGCTGACTTCTAAAACATCAAAAAAGGCAGTCAGTCTTAGCAAAAGGAATAACTTAATTCTTGCAAAATGCAAGAGTAGGATGGACAGAAAATGTTTTAAAACAAAAAAAAGATTACAAATTTTTGTAGTTCTTGTAAATAAACTCATATGAAATCGCTGTGCAAAATTTAAATTAATTAAATCAAAAAAGTAGCAAAGTGACTATTTTTACATACTAAGGTCATAAATGCAAAAATGAAAATGTGATTGAGATTGGAACGGAGCGTCCTAAAGCTTTGAGATTTTAAATACTATCACAATGTAGTATAATTTAATTACTCCAACTTGAAGCGATTCATTTAAAAAAAAGTTAATTTTCACTGGTGCCTAGTTGACAAGGAGGTCAGTTTAGTATACTTTGCAAAACAAAAAGATACATTATTTTGCGTTTTATAGCCAAAAAAACTTCTTCTGGAAGTACTCTGGTTCATGAAGTAAGCTTTTAATTTTATTGTTTTAAAATTTAGAACGCTAACGTTTCTACGGGTATAATTATTTAAATTTTTTTTATTTTGTATCATAGGTTACCGTAACAATGCCTCTAAAGAAAAATAAGTTAATTGGTCAAGTGACACCAGAGTAAAAAATGAAACTTCAACGTATACAAGATACTGAAGAGGAGCAGAATATTAGAATTGCGAAGCTTCGCGACAGGGCTGCTGCATCCAGAGCTTCTGAGACACAAGCGCTGCATGAGTCCCGACTACGGAACAACAGAGGTAGAGCTGCTACATCTAGAGCATCTGAGACATTGCAGCAACGCACCAAATTATCACTGATTGATTAGCAAAACAACAAGGTATTATCATTTTTCTTGATGCTTCTGGAGGCACAGGAAAAACATTTTAAAATTTAATTCTGGCTGAAATCAGGGCTAAGGGAGAAATTGCTGTTTCTATTGCCCCTTCCGGAATTGCGGCAACGTTAATGTAGGGAGAAGGACAGCCCATTCTGCACTTAAATTGCGACTTGACATAGGCAGACAAGAAAGTTCTACCCGCAACATAAGAAAATCAAGCGATGAGGCGCAAGTCCTCAGAACACGTAAGTTAATTGTTTGGGACGAATGCAACATGGCGCACAAGTAAGCTATCGAAGCCCTTAACATTACTCTCAGAAATTTGAGGGGAAATAACATCATAATGAGAGGAATTCTGTTACTCCTCTGATGAGATTTTCGCCAAACTCTGCCCGTCATATCAAAGTCAACACCGGCCCATGAAATCCATGCTTGTTTAAAGCATACATACCCCTCACCACCCACAGATATTTCTTTTAAATTCAAAAGATTGCAATTTCCAGTAAGACTTGCATTCTCGGTAACTGTAAACATTTATTTATTTATTTATTTGATTATAGTCCGTTGCATAACTGAGATGATTTGGACTTTAGTTAGTGTTAGTAAGTTAGAAGAATGAAAAGTATTAGAATAATAAAATGCATTAATTAGTTATAGTAAAATTGTAAAAGGCTTATAGTAAGCCGCATCTGTTTTTGCAGATCCACCGATAAATGATGTCCATACTTGCTGGATTGCTAAGCATGGATTTCATGTCGGATAGACCTGTATACATTTTAATTTCTCTCCTCAGGGCAGACTGCGCTGGGCATTCCATGAGGAAATGCTGCACACTTTCGTCTTCCTGAGGGCACTTTTCGCACCTTCCGTCTGGGTGCCGTTTCATGAGAAACAAGTGCTGATTCAGAGCACACTTTCCAACTCGGAGTCTGGAGATGAGAACCTCTTTCCTTCTTGAGACACATTGGAATTTGCTCTTCGTCGACACTTGTTTCTCTATTTTCTTGTAGTGTTGGCTTCGCGGGTCCTCGTCCCATCTGGTCTGCCACTGTTGGAAGATGTTGCGGGCCACGGACCTTTTGACATCCTTGATAGACGCCGGAATCCGGAAGTCTATCTGATCTCTTGCAGTGGCTGCCTTTGCCAGGGCATCGGCCTTCTCATTGCCAGGGATTCCAACGTGGGCAGGGACCCAGACGAGAGTGACCTTTCTGCCGCTCCCTTGAATTTCTGAAATTAAAAACTGTACATTTTTAATATCAGGAGCATAATTGTTGCCGTCCTTTAGAGCCTGTAGGGCACTAAGCGAGTCACTTAGGACGACAATGTCGAAGGACTCCTCCTGATATGAGTCCTTGACATGTAGTAAACATCGCTCGATGGCTGCCAGTTCGATTGAACTAATGCAGCTGTGACTCGACGTCCTGAGACTGATGTTTACTTCCTTCGTTGGGATGTAAATACCAATTCCGGCCTTGTTGTCCTCGGTCTTGGAGGCGTCCGTGTAGCAGAGGAGGCTGCCATGAAGATCCTCTATTTTCTCCCTTGCCACCAGCATCCGCAGAGGGTTGTCGGCTTCGAAGGAGAGGTTCGAGGAGTCGATAGTCGCTTTACTCAGTCTCCAAGGAGGGCATCTGAGAGGTCTCCCTGATGTCTTCCAGGAGATCTGCTGGGATGACCGACTCGACTTTCTTATGCGGAGGCTCCTCGCCTCTTATCCTCATCCTGCAGTGGAACCTCACTTCGACTTGGGACCTTGGCTCTGAAATAAAATATTTATTTTTAACCGGTTCATTATTTGTGGCGAACGATCTGAGGGCGAGGTTTGCCATGAGCTTCTTGCGACGAAGGTCGAGGGGAAGCTCACCGCACTCCACCCGCAGAGACGAGGCACTTGTGCCCTTCATGGCACCGCAGCAGATCTTCAGTGCCTGATACTGAAGACTGTCGTATGTGTCTCGAATCTGCTTGCACCCCAGGTCGATTACCTCGCATCCATAATCAAGGACAGAGCAGATGGTGGCTCTATAGACTGTGAGCAGGGTGGATTTGCTCGCCCCCCACGAACTGCCCGAGATGGCTCTCATGGCGTTGAGTCTCTTATAACTGTAAACAGCTAGTATGCTAAATATAAAGTTTATTAGAGGACGAAAATTGGTACAGATTTTCATAAAAACAAAACTATTGGTTCTTTTAAATGTATTTTTTTATTTCAATTTTAAAATTCAAAAGTAATATTAAAATCTTTTTCGTAAAATTAAAAAGTAAGAATCTCATTAAGTATACATTTTTTGTCTAAATCTAAACCTAATAAAACTTTCTGAAGCCTTTATAATTTTTTTAATTTCAATTAATCCCAGTTAAGAATTCATCTTCCGGCGTTTTTTCTGTTTAGCAAGGGTAATTCTTGAAAATATAATACGTCATTATAAAATATATTATGTCATAAAACATAATTAGAAAAATTGCAAAATTTGTAAAAATAAAATGGCCGATCAGAGAAACGCCTCAGAACAGGAAGCGTTAATATCCTGACGCATGTTACTTTCAAAAAGACATGAGTTCGAGAATATCAAAATTTAAATACTGATTTATGTTGAGACACGTTTCTAATAGATAACACATTTTTATACTAAAAACAAATCAATGTTAATAATTTGGTCGCAGATGAAATTTACTTCCAACTCGTATTGATAAAAAACCTCGATAAAAATGGAAAAAATACTTGACGAGTCGAGGAGGTGCCAGACGAGTTTTTGGAAATTTGTGTTCGGACCGTCTCTCGACTCCACATAGACCAGGGGTCTCAAACACGCGGCCCGCAAAGGCATTTCATGCGGCCCGCGACGAATACATATTAATAAAAATTTACATTACATTTTTCAATTGTTCTATTTCCGGTGTTTTAACTTTTGCAAAAGCGCCATCTAAACCAGGAGAAAATCTTACCTACTTATTTATTCGTAGTCCTTCGATTGATTTTCGTGTAGCGCTCAAAGCGGACAGCCGGTTTATTATCGTTCAATGTTTGCTGCATTGTATAAATTTGATTTTACTATATTTTTTGAAAACAAGTGCCCATGTCTTCTGTTTCGAAAAAAAGAAAACTCGCAGACGAAAATAGAGTTTTTCAAGTCAGATGGGAGGATTTATATTTTGTGACTGAAGTCAGCGATAAAATTCAATGTCTCGTTTGTCTTCTCACAAAATCAAGCCTAATATTGATGCCATTGTTGACGCAAAATGCTGCCAGGTCAGCAGTCAGTACAGAAAGTGACTGAAACCTAGGTTAACCAAATACAGATAAGCCAAAAACGATACATAAATTGACTACATTACATTTGTAATAAATGGATTTTAGAAAGTTTGTAAATCACTACGTTCTTATTACGTTGACTTGTTTATTAACTTTTTATCATTTTAAGCAAGTTCTGGCTATGCGGCCCTCGAGGAACTTTAGAAGTCATCACTCGGCCCTCTGAGCAATTTGAGTTTGAGATTCCTGACATAGACGGTCAGGCATGTAAACAGTGTTCTACCAAAATCTCTTAATAAAATATTTTATTAAAGTAGTTACATGTCTGGATTGAATATAAAACAATTTAAGCATCTAGTGCTAGTGGATTGATAATTATTTAATAGTGCAATTCACAATAAGTCGCTTGCGACACCAAATGAATGTAAAGCATTTGGAAGCATCCATGCAAAATAAAAGTGATATGTTGTCAATATGTGTTCACAAGCAATGTTGAAATATGTGCCTTTATTTCAAGGCAAACAATGATTACAGCTAAATCCCAACAGAGTCTGAGCAACGAGGCAGTGTAAAAGTTTGGGAAAAAATCTCAGTCATGGATATACGTGGTTATTAAAAAGATCGTTTTTAATAAAAAAAAATACAAAGAAACAATAATTTAATTTCTAAAAACTGTTCACCGCAGTAGAATGGAATACATTGTGAAAAAATTGCACATAAAAACTTCATCTAATACGAAATTGTACGTAAATGAATACCAGTATCATAAGGAAGGTGACCTTTACAAAATTAATGTAATCAGTAGAACTTCCTGAGCCATAGTTGCAAATATCGCCTACAAATAAGTTATAATTCACTCATAATTCAAACATAAATAAATTGCAATCATTACAGTCAGCCAATGAAATGATTATCCTAAAGTCTCTGTGCCTCAAATAATTGAAGCATTACTAAAGTGTGCTTATTTTAAAATTAAAAACTATTTATGCTAACAACTAAATAGCGTGACTCAACAATACATCATGCAATACAGCAGAATGTAATCAAAAAAGCATTCATGTCAAGACATTCATCAAAACTCCATGAATGTACTGAAACATTAAAAAAATAATTGAGATCAAAAAGATTTTAGAAAAAAGAGATCAAATCATCAGGAATACAATAAATACTGCTGCCTGACTCGATGCAAAGTTACATGACATTGTTTGCAACAAATGATAAAATTAGCCACCATGTTAAATAATATTAAAATATTGAAAAGAATATTATATACGCCATATCATTCAATATGTCATCACAAACTACTCGCTTGTAAACTTTTTACAAATATCTTGAAACTGTCGTTGAAGACAAGCAATTTAAACAATATTTTTCATAAGAGCATGATTGGGCAATGCTCTTGTGACACTTCAGTTAATGAACAAGCATTTGTTAAGGCACAATAGTTATGTCAAATTGTTCCAAAAACTGAATGATCCAAGCAAAAGTCAAAAAAACAAGGGCATATAAACATTTAAGAGTTCAGACATGGCAGCAACAATGCAGAAATAACATTGAATGATTTTCACCATCAGCATAACCACAGTGTGTGGCAATTTATTTATATTTGGCTGGACCCACAATAAATTTATTGGTTCTCATTCTTCTTCAGTTCTTGAACTTTGTGTGGCATTCCGAGGCTTCTCCTGTAACTGCAGCCTTTCGCTCTGCCACTTAGGAAGTTTTCGCCTCCTGGCATTGGTGAACCAATAGTTGATCTGGGTAATATGGAGTTTTGTCTGATTTACGAAGCTTTCCTTCTCTTCGTCACTGGGATATGGATTGTCCTCATGCTTCCTGAGCCACTCCTCCATTATGTTCACAGCCTGTTTATGAGCAGAAACACTATCATGTGACTTCAGTTGGCTTCTAAAGTGTTTATATTAATTGTATATGCATGCTATTTGATTATTATCTTCAATCAAGCTGTCAATTAAAACTTGATTGACCTATTTCTATTGACTAATTTTTTTTTATCAACTTCCTATGTGCTGAATTCCTTATAACTTGGAAAAGAATCATTACAATAATTATTTACCAAATCCTAATATAAAAATATATGTAAAGCATTGTGACCATCAAATACATTCAATTTAATGACTATACAATAAATTCTTGAAGATGCAGTGATAAAATAGGGCAAACAACTACCTCTTTTGGTAAAACTTTGTTCTTTCCTTTCTTTTCAACTTCAATCTCTTGCCTTTCCATATTCACAGGCTGGTTGCCCCTGCCCACCCTCCTTGGTGAAGATGTTAGGCTGTGAATGCCCCTTTCACCATCCATCAAGTACATGAGATGTGTATTAGTGGCATTGGTCGGCCCACAATTCACCCCATAGCCCATGGGGTCAGGTGGAACCATTATTCTTGAATCAAAATTGTCTCTTGGCTTGAAGTGTCCATAAGTCTCCATTGGAGTTCTCATGGTATAATTCTGGAAGGGCATGTATGGATCGGAGTAGCTATTAGACGGATAAGTTGATACAAAATTGTTGCTGTTATAAGGAGGTTGTGCCATTGTTGCACACTGGTTATTATAGTCATGTGTCATAGAGTGGTAGCAGTTGCTGGCAGGAATGTTTCTCGATTTGGTTGATGGAGTCAAAGGCTGATATTGATGGTAATCATTGTTTTGTGATGGTGTCATTGATTGAAGGCTCGGATCTTGATAGGTAGAATATGTGGTATTAGGAGGATAGTAAGTTGAGCTTTCCATGCCAACTGGAGAAGTAGGAGGTGCAGATACCATGTGGTGATTTCCTGCTGTCTGTTTGGGAGATGTAATTCCATGCCAATGTGGAGCTTGGTTTCCATCTGGACCAAGCTCATTCTGAAACAAGATGAGGGATGCAATAATTGAATCATTTGGAATGATTGAGGTGGAAAACTGGTTCCAATAAAAAAATAATGCTTTATCTTATCTCAATTTCAATCAAATTTAATATGAATTTTATTTTAAACATGATTTCATGTTCACAAGATGCTCTTTTGGTTTATTTACAGCACTAATAATAATATTGCCATTTGTGTGACTAACATTTTATTTTAATATCAAACAACTACTTTCAATGCACTTGATACTAATAACCAATTTACGTTAATCAATAAATAAATTTAAAGATAGTTCACTTGCAACAAGCTTATATAGTCCTTAAAGCCACTTAGGTATGCATACAATCAAATGCACCAACCGATTTAGACATGATATCACACAAGTTGTTGATGTCTGGACCAGGTGGTTTCGAAACCTGCACAAGAAACCCGCCCTTCATCTTCCTCTTCTTCATCTTGTCTGCAATGCATTTAAGGTTTAATACCAATAATAACAAAAGTAATACTGGTGCTAATACAACATTCAAATGCTATCCTACATAGAAGTTACGGCTTATTCAATTTTGACTATCATGGGTTTTGTATCTGCATGCAAGGTAAGGGTAATAAGTCGCAATTGGTCACAATCTCAATCCGATCTTGCACTGCCAAGTACTGTTCTCAAGTAGTGGTTATATATAAATGACAGAGCAAAAACCTAAAATTATTTATTTATCCAGTCGAAGGGCTATTAGCCACTGATATGACCATTCTCAGAAAAGGCAAAAGATAGTCAACATTGAGCAATGTTTTATAGATAGTCAGTAATTGATACAAATTTTGTAAAATCGATGTCAAGCAGTAATGATATAAATCGAGAAAAGTGCTGGCAGGTATCACCTCGTCTGTTAGGGATTTCCAGACAGCAACAACTCTGTTCAAACAAATTTAAACAAGTCCCAACATTCATTAACAGAAATATCCAATTCCAATCTTGTAACTAAAAGTAATTGTTTGAGTTCAAAATTTCCTCTTCTGTCTATAAAATGTGCCATTGAATTGTCTGATATCACTGCCTTGCAGTTGAGACAGATTGTGGTGTGATCACTTAAGGCACGGGGTCCAACATCCTCCATAGTTGATATAAGAAGCTTATCATTTGAGAGTATAAAGTCAAATATGTGATCTTGTCAGATGATAAATTAACAATTTGTTTTAGACTAAATTCATTGAAAATCCAAGAAGAGACCGCATATTGTATTACTTGGTGAATTATGACATTCCCAATCAATATCAGAAAACTTAAAGCCATCGAGCAGAACCACAGTTTTTGATATTGCGTAATTACTTGAGACATGTAATGCTCAAACCAACTGTGCTAATAAACAATGCCACCACCTCTTCTTGGTATATTCCAATAAACAGCATTAAAATGAAAAGGCAAGATAAAAACTGTTGGGCACTTCAATTGGAAGTCATGTTTCTATGACAAAGTATATCCAACTCAAATTCATATAGAAATATAACAGTCTCATCAATCTTATTTAGAAGACTTTTGGCACTGGTCAGGGCAACATTAACCCCAAAAGGGCATTTCACTTGAGGAAGGAGCTGAGGGTTTTGATGCCACAACACCCCTCTTCTTAAGTAGTTATTGACATTATTATTATTATTTTCTTCTGAACTCAGCCTCAGCATGCTGTTTGGAGAGGTCACGATTTATGAAAATATTTATGATTGTCTGGTCTGGAGAGGAGTGAAAGAGAATGCTCTATTGGACTAGATCATCCATTTTGATGGTTGAAGCAATGGTGATTTTCAATGTGGGGTTTCCAGGTTGCAAGTGGCATGTCATCATAATTGTTGTTTTGATGGTTAGAAATTTGTCAGCAACTCGTGGATTTTTTGGTAGACTTTTCCTTTTTTCTTCTCTCATTCTTCCTTAAGTGTTCAGATTGCTTCTGACATTCAAGCATGCTGGCTGGCAGGAGTGCAGACTCCATCTTGCCTTTCAGCTCACCCACTTTTGTTTCAAGGCCCTCCAGTCTCGAAATACACTTATCCATTACATGGTCCGAGGATTCAACTATTGTTTTAGTTATGTCTGACAGATGTACTAAAGGATTGTAGTTTGAATTTATTATTCTATTTGTTGTGTCTGTCATTTATCAAGTGCTCTTCAAACATCTCATTGTTCTTCTCCAGCATTTTGAATTTGCTGACATTTTCTGAAGTGTATCATTCAAGAAATAGTTGTTTTTCTCCAATATTCTCTGCAGAATCACTTCTAAATTTTCCAAACTAACACAATGGGCACACTAGAAAGCACACAGAAACCAAAGAACAACATGTCAAAGGATACAGAAAATCAATATTTCCAATTACCGATATTTATATATTTGAATTAACTACATATTAGATTGTAATTTGTTGACGCAATACAGAACCAAATTATCGCTCGATGTTGTTTGTGATTATTTTAGTTATAACTAATTCAACTGCTATTAATTAAAGTAATAAAACTATGTCCACTCATTTCTGATTCTGCATCACATATTAAGACACAAACATGTCTAAAAATCATATTTATATAGTTATAAATGGGCATAAAGCAAGGTCTGAAAATTCAAATATTCTAGTCTTTAAATATGAGGGTATTGTTTTATACCAACACTAAGAAAATTTGTTAGCAGGATGACAACATATAAAATTAACTGAAATTTCAAATATTGAAATGAAGCTCATTCAAAAATAAAAAATAATAAAAAAAATCCATTACAAAAAGTAACTTAATAGATTAAATAACTAACCTATGAGTGTTGCATGAATGTGTTTGGTGGCCTCTTTAACCATAGCATCCACAGAAGGATCAATCTTCTTAAACGGAGGAGACAGTTTTTTCCTCATGTAGAATATGCGCACAACCTCATCAAAATGTTCTGACAGGTTATTAAGGAACGAGAAAGGCCCAACTCCATCGAAATTATAATCAACAATAACCAAGTCTCTGAGTAGAAGATACAGAGGATGCTCCATAATTTCCTTGGGCACCTGGTTGTGCAGGATCCTCTGCTTGTGAAGCAAGCTGGCTGGGTTGTCAGAATCAGGCCTGTCTGGATGAGCAGGTCCAATGTTGGCATTTCCCTGATAACATCCATGAGGCATCCAGTGCTTGTTGGTGTGGGGGTTATTTGAGGTTTGGTTCTGCAAGTTGGACTCAGAAGGATTATCGAGGTTGTGGTAGGTCAGAGGAGTCTTACGAGGGCTCATCGTGTATTTGGCATCATCTACATATCCGAACCTTTCGGAGGTGTCTAGCTGGTTGCTCCTGGTATCTGGTGCAGCAATTTCTTTATTTAAAGATGTAGAGGGAGTCCTCTGTACTTGATTAAAATCTGTCTTCGCTTTGCTTGGAGTAGAAGGGTAGTTAGGCTGCTGAGAGCAATATGCATAGCCACCTGGTGTTTGAAGGCTATTGGTATAAGTTGGATTCATTGGACCAGCAGCATGCATGTAACCAGTCTGATTGGAAGGGTAATTAGGTGTCATGTTGTGCATCCCAAACCTGTAGTCAGCTGTGTTTGCAAAGTTGAATGAAAGTTTCTGTCTGTCAACTTGTTGGTTGATGTTGTTGCCAGGATATTGATCCATAGAAAACCTGTAGGGAACTGTAGGAGCTGCAAAACTGTGGTCCGCAACATTATTAGTGCTATAAGAATTATTTCCGTAAAGGCTGTAATTTTCCAGATATGCATAATGCTCTCGTACACCCTCAATAATATCACTGAAGGAGTTCATTGTTCTGGGTCTTTTGGCTGCATGCTTTAGACCAGGACTTGAGGAGCAAGAATTTTCTAAATTTTTCTCACTAGCTTTAACTTTCACAGGTCCACCACCTCTATCATCTGACCTCTCCAATCTGTTCAGCTCAGCAGGCAGGGCTTCTTCTAGTTTGGTGGCACCTATTATAGAAGAATTCTCATTAGAAAAATCTTTGGTCGACTGGAATTCATTCAGAATATCTTCTTTGGCGTTTGGTTCAGCCTTAATAACTCTTGCTTCATCAGTGGGACCTGTTGCTGACTGACCCTGGCAACTATTAGTTGTGCTGTGAACAAGATTCTCGTTGACAGATAAGCCTGCTTGAAGGCTACCAGAAACCTTTTCTGGTTCACAGCTTGAGCTGATGGTGGGTGAGGCTACATTTTCATTAAACTCCTTAGTGTAATTTGAACTAAAGTTATTGTAAAGTTTGGAGTTTCTATTCCTGTCATATGAAGCCATGTGTTGCATGTGATTGGTTACATGCTGATTGTTGTATTGCATTTCCAGTGCACTCCTTTTCAAGGCCTCAAACTGGTTAGAAATTGTTTCTGCAGTTTCATCAATTTGAGCATAAGGGAAGGGTTGGTCAAGTTCTTCATTCTCCTTAACTTCTTTGAAGCCAGAGAAATTGTGAATCGGCAAATCCTCCTCGTAGTGATCATACTGCTGAATCTCTCGCGGGTCTAGATCTAAATAGATAGCATCTAAGACTGGATTGTTTCCAAAATATATGCTGTGATTGTTGTAGGACATTTTATATGGTGGAAGTTCTACTGATATGCATAAAAATCTTAGTGACCCTGAAAACATCAAACGCAATTTAATTTAATCAATCAATTTATACACATGATTTTGCAACAAACAGATGTGAGAGCCTCAAAAACAATAAAAAATATAAATAAGAGTTCAAATTCCTCAAGATAGTTTTTTTGCATTATGAATTCTATTACATCCAGATCAAAACCACCTTAGCGAATGCCTGATATCAGTTCAGTAAACCACTCAAATAAGGCATCCGATTCACGGCAAATCAATGTAGCGGGTCAAAAAACAATTGAGTCTATATCCATGAAAAAATTACAAAGACGCTTCTCTGCTTTTTAAAAACTTTAAAAACCGCATACGTTAAAAACAAGCCCCCACAGAAATTCAAATTTCGCAGCATTTAAATGTACTCTTTGTTTCAAAATCTGTCCGCAATGCTTTGGCGCTTTTCTTTATTTTTTTATTTTACAAATTATTTTTTAATAAATAAATTATAAATAATTTTTATAATAAAATGCAATTTAATTTTTGCGTTTATTTTTGAACTTTTTGAACTTTTACATATGGACATTTTTTCAAAAAACTTATTTAACTTTTTTGAATAAAAAAACAGCGTTATAATTAAAATAGTAAATTAAAATTTTATAGGAAAGTTGGCTAAATTTCTACATCAAGTTCCTCGTATGTGATCACCATCAGTTGTCACCGCCGAGTCAGACGGCATTTCATCTGGAATTTTTTCAATTGGTTACTCTGAGTTTTCCCGAGAGGTCACTATAAATTAAATAATTAAATAATTGTAGGTGGACATATAACTGGAATTCAAACTTGCTTTCAGTTTTAATGTCTTTATGCGTCTGATTATTTGGTAGATGAAGTACTGGCGAATCTTTAGAGAGATTGGGTTATGGATATGAAAACCACATCATTGGGATTAAGTGTGTTTTGTTTTGTGTTGATATTTTCCTACACAACGGCAGACCCACACAACTCAGGTTATTTTTAAAATGGATGACTCGCTGCTCATTCAACACACTCTAGAATAAAACATTCATTTGTAGATAACTATCAAAAGTTTGAAAATTCACTTGTGACTATAAGCCTGGCATCTCTTGCCTGCATTTCACTAGTTGTTATGCTTTGTTTGGGAGTCAGGAACTTCTTTTCCAAGTTGTGCCCTGATAATTCTTTCAAGGTATTTTGGCCATGTAAATTTGGATTTTAATGAAAAAAAAATATCGTTATCTTGTGAGTTAATTAGTTATTACCTTAAAACTCTTTAATTTAAACATATTTTCTTTGATGGTCACTTAGATAATTGTTTATTTGAGTTAGTGAGCTGTGTTGGTTTTCTATTGTATCTACTTTACCTTTAAGACACAAATTTGTACAAGTATATAGTTATGATCACTAGAAAAGAGGGACATTGGGGCTCCCTGGCTTTAGACTAGATGCAAAAAAGGTTGTTTCCTTAAGTTTTATGAGGGTTGGTCCACCCCTGATTTTTGGCTAGAAACAAAAAAATGTTGTCTGTTCAAGTTGTGCAAGGGTTTGCCCCATTTGGAAAAAAGCTGAAATTATGTTCCTGCTACAAAATTCCAGTGTGCTGCCTTAGCACTGAATTAGTGTGTGAGTTTATTGAATAGGGTTAAACATAAGAACCTTTAAGTTTTCAATTATTATCTTTGAAATTGAATTATTTGCAATTAGATGACATTGCAACTTCTTGCACGGTTGAACCAATAGCTGGTTAGGCTTAAACAAAAACTCAAATTATAATTAATGAAATTTAATGATAAATTGGTAGATCTTGACTACTTATTGAAAATACATCATTAATTAAGTCATCAGAGTGTTTAATTCCACTAATGAACTTTGATTGGCAAACGTCAATATTATATAATTCTAAATAATTAATTAATTATTAATATTATATTAATTATTTATAATTAATTATATTAATTTAATTATATTAATAATTATTAAGAATATATTAATATTATTATTAAAGCTGAAATTATGTTCCTGCTTAATTAATTATTTATAATTATATAATATTAATAATAATTAATGCTGTATAGGATCTGGAGAATGAGGATACCTTCTTCAATGACATTGCCATCTCGACAGTTCCTGCATCTTTTCCAATGTATCCTCCGGTTGTAAACAGTTCTCGAGATGTTACTTCTGGCTACAATGCCGAGCAGGTCTACTTCGAGCCATTGCCAGACCTCTCCCACGGACGAAAGAGCAGGTCTGATTGGTCTAACGTTGGTCAAGTCAGGCCCAAAATAGCTCGACTCAGATTAGAGAGGACGGACAGTATTGCCGATGATGAGGATTATTTTTTTGATGCCGAGACCAGGAAGACCATAGAAAAAATTTTTAGTTGGTGCTTCTGATGTGGCAATATTGATGATAAAGCATTAAATAATGAAGAAGGTTCTATTGCACTACAACATAATGATAATAGTGATGATCTTTACTTCTGATTTATCAAGATGAACAATGTTTCATCACTAAGAAATCAATTCTGGTGATGGCTAATGGTGTTAATTTGCAATTGCAATTCTTAATTTTTATTTCTATAATTTTTTATTCTGTAATTGTAAACTAACATTATCAATACAGTTATTCATGTTCTGACCACTTACAGGCTCAAGCAGACAAACTTTCCCGAGAAGTCAACTCCAGTACATTAAGGAACTTGGAACAGGATGGTTTGGAAAAGTGATTATACCCCTGAATTTAACATGATTAGCTTCATATTATTGGATATTAAAAACATTATTTTAAAATAATAAACATTAATGGACGACAATCATATCATCAGTTTATAATAATAATTAAATTGTAAGGCTCCATGTGCATTAGTCAGAGGCTCTATGTTCTCATTGTCCAATGAAGACTTGAAGAGGTGAGTCTGAAGATGTCTGAAGTGGTGCTTGAAGAGCTCCAGAGATGGTTGGGCTCTTACGAGGGAAGAAAGTTCATTTCAAACGGTAGGGGAGACATGTGAGAAGCCTCTTTTGATGATTGATGGGGTGACGAAAATGGTGGAAGATAAACGAAGTCCAAGTGTTCGACGGTGATGGAGATAGGGTGATTTGGATGCCACTGGAATGGGACATGTCATGAGGACATCTCGAAGGCAACAGAGCTTTGAGGTTGCCAATTAATGTAATTTCGGATTTCTGCGGAAATTCGGTTGAAAAAGTTAACTAGATATTAATCGTTGATGGCATTCGTGCACTTCCTCATATTCCCGATATAATCTGAGATGCCATGACCAGAAAGAATGGAGAAAAGACTTGTGTCATCTGCATATTGACGGAAGGATATATTGAAATCATGAATAATGTTGGGCAAAGGTGAAGTGTAGGTAGTGAAAAGCAATTATCCCAGGACAGAGCCTTGAGGAACTCTGGCAAGTAGTTCAACCATCGATTTTGAAGCTTTCTTGATCCCTCTCCAAATGGCCTTATGGAACAACTTGTTATCCTCTTTCATGCATCTTATTAAACCTGTTCCTTTATTCACTTAACTTTAGATGCATTAAATGTCTTCATCATCATTAATATTTTGCCAATCTTTCTAATCTAGTCATTTTGCCTCATAACATATTTAAACATTCAAAAAAGTAAAATACCAATGCTATAATGTGTTATAAGGATAATTAATTGATTCTGATATCAGTCATTGTTCATTCAATTGATCTGCCTCAGGTATTGCAAGGTGAGGCACATGACATTCAACCTGGTAAGAAAAAGACCAAGGTGATGGTAATGATGCTCAAAGAAGGAGTTTCAAACCTTGACAAGTCTTTCTTTCTTCAAGAGGCCTTTGCATATCGGTAATGGATAGCGATCATTATTTATTCATTATTAGTACTGTCACATTTTATTTTGCTAATGCATTGTCCTATTTAAATTTACAAATAATTTGTTGAGTTTGTAGATTATTATGATATCTAGATATTATACAATAAAGAGTAAAATTTAGGGTTATGCATCTTATAAATTTATTCTTCACGTGGCTGCTGATGCCATTATACTTTAATCGCATTTATCTGTCCTTTATATGTAATCACATTTAATTCACTTAATAACACTTCATTCAATGACGAAGCTTGATTCAACAAACCCATTCATTCCTCAGTGAGATTGAAAATGCCAATGTGCTGAAGGTTTTCTACCAATGTGTTGAAACCACCCCTCTTCTCACTATTCTTGAATTTTGTCAAAATGTGAGTTTTAATGAAGAAGAACATGCAGTCATTGTTGCATCAGATTCGGTGATGCAAATTTTAACATTACATGATATTTGGTTACAATGTATGTCAACAATGTGGACAAATGTTATTATTTGTTAAAATGATTAAGTCATCACTATCATCATCAGGGTGACCTGAAGAGCTTCATGTTGTCAAAGAAGGCCAACTTGGATCAACTGACACAACAAGGCACTCAGCTCAACATGCTCTGTGATATTGCTGCTGGTCTACAATGCTTGCATCAGTATAACTTTGTTCACAGGTAGCTACTTATTTTGTTATTGCTGATGTTGTCTGATTCTAGTTATTATTATTACTTTATTAGCCAACATCTTTGAATATAATAATAATAATAATAATAATAATAATAATAATAATAACAACAGTAATAATAGTTTTTATGGTGGCATCTAATATACATAGCATCAGAAGCTATATGGGGAAACTTGGGTTCACTTCCTGATTAAGGGGAAGGAGGTTTATGATACTGAGGAAGCACATGAAAAGCCTCTGTTGATTAATGATGATTTATGGACTGCTTGGTAGGTCAATGAGGTTTACGAGGATATATTGGATTTCCTGTTGTGAGAATATAATAAGTGATGATGACAATCTTGAAGATGATGGGATGGTATGATGGATGGCAATCAGTGAATGTATTTCAGGAACACATAGTTTAAAAAAACCATGAATTGTTAAGGATGTAGGAATAATTATAATTTCAATATGCACTTTATGTTTGTATTTATCCAATTTTTGAATGTTTTATGCATCCAGGTAGGATGTGAAGGCACTTCTTAATCAATCCTCCATTTATATAGTCCCTACCACAGTGGCATAAATATTAAAATAAAAATTGGCCCTTCAGGATTTGAAGGGTTACACGTAACTTACATTATCAAATTATGAAAAAATCGTAATGCATGATAAAATTAGATTATGAGATTCCATTAAATGTACACCAGATGTTGAAGTTTGAATTTTCACAATGTTGAGAACTTATAATTTTTGCAGGAGTGTATGGCCACTACCCTAGGGACCTGAAATTTCTGTAGGCAGCCATGGCATGCATGTAATGTCAGTATGGCAATGGAAAAGCATAATAATGCAATAATGTAGTGGCTGTCTGTTAGATGCTCATTACTGATGCATTGAAAACTATATATCCTATAAACAGGGCCACCAAAAGGGGAATAAGGGGGGAAAGTGCCTGAGGGCCAGATTCAGCACTGGCTTCGACTCAGTGAAATCCAATAATTTAAATGCTCAAAGTTGTATAAACTGTATAACTGTATAAAGTATGTTGACTTCAAAAGCAGACAACTGACAACTAAACAAGGCATTATAACTTTACAAAGAAACTTACTCAAGACAAAAACAAAACTCCACTTGAAATCGGAGCAACACAGAAACTAAAACATGCCAAATTTCAGAAAATATTTGCCATTTCAAATAGTAATGTTAGTCCTTCATAAGTGAACATTTAAGCTGCTTGTGTTATAGCACATTATTTTAATTTTTTTAATTAGTCAAGGTTGGTTACATTATTAATATTATAGTGATTCATTAATTTCATTCATATAGTCTGTCTTTACTATTTTGTCATATGGATGCATGTCTGTTCCAAGCAAGACTGTCTTCTAAACAATCAAAATTATTACGTAACTGAATATAATTTCCAGTTATGAAATAGTTACCAATAAATCTCTTACTTCTTGCAGAGACCTTGCCATAAGGAATTGTCTGGTGACTTCTGATTTGGGAATTAAGATTGGGGATTATGGACTGGCTGAACAACTTTTTAAGGTTGGTTTAAGTGCTGGTAATAATAATTAATGTGTACTGACTTATTTGTTATGTGATTTAACATGGTTCATGGTTTTCTTCTTGTGTGTTTGCAAAAAGCAATGTTTCTGTGGGACATTGAGAGACTAGATTCAATTTAAAGTGGATTGAATTTAGAATATTTATTTTTTGTT
Organism: Whitmania pigra; assembly: GCA_021613335.1. Taxonomy (NCBI): domain Eukaryota; kingdom Metazoa; phylum Annelida; class Clitellata; order Hirudinida; family Haemopidae; genus Whitmania; species Whitmania pigra. The sequence goes on from JAJTWR010000113.1 coordinate 2,082,908, forward strand.
TGTTTTTTTTTACATGAAAATAATTACATTATCTGTGTGTCATGGGAGCAAATGTCATCAGAGACAACCTCTGTCAAATCTATTCTAATAACTTTTTTCTATCTAACCCCTCTTGACTATTCTTGTGATTTTTGTATCGATTGGTTTGTATTTTGTATTTGTAAAGTTGATTTCATTGGGATTGATGTGATGCATTCACATCCTTTTTGGACATTTGTGTGTACAAAATAAATTGGTAAGCTAACATTTGAGAAACAGATAATAATGGCATTGTTATTTTGATTATTACTGTTAATTATAGTATGAATAATGGAAATTACTATGCTATTTCACATTTTAACAGCTTTATTTGCATATTGTTATGTAATTTTCTGAAAGATCAATCATTGAATATTATATAGATAAAGAATATTATTCTAGCAGTTTATTGGAGTAGTATTGACATTAAAATTCTTCCTATTAATGTTGTGATTATAATAAATATATTTTAAACTTGCATAAATAATACATTTTGGTTTATTGCCAGAATAACAGTTGAATGCACCAGAGATGAATTTATTAACAAGAAAAAGAAATTATGACTTTACCAATATTGCCATAACAAAATTAGACATGAACACTTTAAAAGATCTATTGTGGCACTTTGAAGTCTCTATGTTGGCAATTAATTCTTCTGTGCTCTTGAGTGAAACATTTGTTAAACAGAATTTGAAATCAACTTGCATTGATATTGCTGCTATTATTCACTGTTATTCTATTTAAATTTATTTATTAAGTCACAGTTTTAAAACTTCAAATTGCAACTTATTTATCAGCATTGCTAGTATTTTTTAAATGATATATTTGTTCTTCATTTGCAATACTAATCAATGGTATTAGTTAACAAGGTCATTGTCAAGTTCTTGTTCATTTGAAAAGTGAAATGTTACTGTTAAAGGAGGATTACTATCATGACCAGGAGGGTGTGCCAGTACCCATTAGATGGATGGCACCAGAGTCACTTAGCATTTCTGATGTTTTGAAAGTCAACAGGACAACCAGGGAAGCCAACATTTGGTAGGTCATCATCATCACTTCTTTGTTATCATTGTTGCTGATATTTTCATGGTGGTGTCCGGTTTACTACTTATTGATTATCACTGAGCATTTGTGCTCATAGTTGATTTTAATTGTTAGTTAATATAACTATTATAAAACTAGATTATTTGAAATTTTAAGAAAGGTTACAAATGAAACACAAAAATTACATGTAAAACTAAAAATCATAATTAAAATTAAGTGGAAATGTTATTTGTAATTTTATATTAGCTTTTTGTTTTCATACCACTTACAAATATGTGCTAGCACTCATTGATATTTTATAAACATAAGGAATGATAGCTCTGAAGGTATTTGTGGTAATATGATAATATGAGAGCAAGCACTATCAATCTTGGACATAATTTCAAAAGCTGCATTTGTGGGAGGTGGAGAATTTGAAGCAAAGAAATATGGGATCAGAACTGAAACTAATAAATGTAATTAGTTAGTTATAAAGTACTTGTAAAGATTTTCTGAAACTGAACTACATGAGTGGTTATTAAAATTATATAGCTATTGAATAATCCTGGCTCATACAAATCAATGAGCCAGTTATTTTGGCTCACAAGCTCAAATGTTTGCATACATGGTTGCCATTTTTAGAAGAAATGTAGGTAGGTAGGTAAGTTGTTTATTTAAAGTCAAATTACCTGATGAAATCATCCATCCATGGTCCAATATCAACAGCTGTTGCTTTTAGTGTTATTTGCAAGTGATTTTGTTGGGATTGAAAATTAATAATGGTTATTTTATTACTTTGAAATGTTTTATTCACGTTGAATTTGTGCAATGGTATGTTTTTCCTTAGGACATTCGGTGTGGTGATGTGGGAGTTACTAAGATGTGGTGACCTTCCCTACTCCGACCTCAATGACCTTCATGTCATCAGACTTGTGGCTAAGGAACGTATTGTCAAGCTGTCAAAGCCCAATGTTGCTATTGACAACCTTAGTCACCTGTAAGTATTCTTGCTGGTTATTATGGTTAACTTTTTTTTATTAACAACTTTAATAATAATGGCTTCATAAGTTTTACTTCTTTTAAAACAGAAGTATTTATGCCATACACTCATATTCATTTATTTCAGTAATTCTGATAAATAAAAAATCTAAATTTAGTTTATATGTATATATCCTTACATCAATACTAATAACATTAATATTGTTATCATAATTATCAGTTGTGAAGTGATGGAAATGTGCTGGAGGTATGAACCTAGTGAGAGACCTACAGTCAGAGAGCTCAGGATCATGCTCCTCCATCTTGTCTCAAGCAAGCACCAGGGTGATCTTGATTTCTTTGAAGAAAAGTGGAATCAACTCAAACCTAAGCAAGTCTCAAATTCTGAGAGTCAGGCTTCATTTTCTGATCTCCAATATCCTGAAAATAGACACAAGAATTTCCAAGAAAGTCGAGATGTGGGAAATCTCTCACCGTCGAGAAAGTCTTCTCCTTATAGCCATTCGAAAGAGACTGATCCAAACTCTTTCCCCATATTGGCACCTCTTGGCAAGGAGGAGCTCAACAAGTCTCGGAGAGTGCAGGCCGATTCTTTGGAAGACTCGAAGTCTGAAGCTTCTCAGTTGACCGGAACAGAGGACGGGTTTGAGATATTGTCAGTTGGATCGCGCAGGAAGGCGGAGGATGGGAACAGCATTGATAAAGACAAATTCAGTTTCATCCATTCGGAAGAAGTCGCTGACGCAGCAGAAGGGAAAGTTGAAAGTTCAAATAATTCAAAGTTTCCAAGTTACTTTGAAGAGAATCCCGATCAATCAAGAAGTCCTGCTCGTCCAAATTTTGTTGACCTGTCTGGTCCTGGAAGCACGTCCAAACTGTCCGTAGAAACAATTGACTCGAGGAACCTCATGGAGGAATTTTCACCCATGGCTCCTCTCTCAGATAGTTCCCTGCTCAAGATGGATAAATACACAAACTACTTGTGCACTGCCGTGACCTCCATGGAGACTGATGATTCTTTCTTTGAGGGGAGTCGAACAAAAAACTCATCTGAAGTGTCTCTCCGTGACAGCTTGGGCAGCCTCAAATGATCATTTTTGCTAAGATTTATTTTTTTTTGGTTTTATCTCGTACTGATAATCATCCTGGTGATTATTAAGGTATGATGATGACTTGATCATTTATCAACGGTTATAATATTTCAGTGCAGTTGTTGGAATGTGTATAGCATTAATAATGATAATAAGATTAATGACAATAATAAGAGTGGTAATAACTTATTACATTTATTCTTTTTTAATTATGTGCAGGTGTAAGTTTCTCTTGAAATCATATCATGTGCATCATTCCACCTGTGGTGACACGGATGTAATTATTTCTTTTTCTCGTCATCATCCTTTTTGTTATTTCTTCAAAGAGTGCATCTTGCAATTGTTTGAATCTCTGTCTCCCATCATTTAGGCTTTTAATGATGATCATGGTTTTGGCTTTTAACTAATTAATTAGCACTTTAATTTGATTATTACTTTTTTGTTATTGTTTTAATATTTAGTTTAGTTGCAATTGTTTTAATTAACAGAGTTACTTGAATTTAAGCACTAACTATTTTAAAAGAATTCTGTTCAATGCATATTGTTTTTAGACTGATGCACTGAGTTGAATAAGGGATACATTCAAAATGTTGCTTTTGTCATTATTTTAATTATATTTTGGTCTTTGTTTTAAATCAATTTCCTGCTCTTTAACTTTTCTGTTCTTGTTACTTCTATGATCAATTTCAGTGATTTTTTGTCCAAGTTTGAGTTTTTTTGGTGAACTGTCTCAATTGTTGTGGAATGTTAAATTTCTCATCTTTTGTTATAATTATGATATGTGCTATAATTAATATTATTCTAATTTATTATTTTGTCTTCTTGCATTCTGCTTCCTTGGAGTTACTTTCATTCTGTTCCTTGAATGAGATGCATTGCCAGTTGCACAATGGCAACCACCACTGATGTGGCAACATCTCGCATTTTGAACAATTCAGTTTTAAAATTCTGGCGTTCCTTCCATACCTCTTAACAAAAAATATCAAGAAATACGATTACACAGCTCTTGGGCTTTTGACAGTTGCATTTCACCGTCAATCAGTCACAGCTTTAATCAATATCAGTGTGACTTCACACTAACCATTATACACTAAGATTGGAGAACTTTAATGATTTATACTGTTTACAACTTTCTTGAGGTAGTATTAATTTACAATCACATTCTAGTGAAAATCCTCACATTCTTACTGCAAGAATCTTACACAAGCATGGGATTTTTCAAGAATCAACATTCCAATACAAAAGCGTGGCAACATCGACCCATGCGTGGCTTGATCTTTTTGTCTAGAAAAGGTTGCCACCAACCCTTACCTCCAAATTTTGTGCAGAGGTTTTGGATCAGTTCACAATTATGAAACAATAACATGTAATAATGAAACAGAACATGTGTCTCTAAAGACAACCTTTGTATTTGCAGAATATACACAAAACGCTAATAATTTAATATAAATAAAAATAAGAAAAACGCGGTTCAAGCACTGAATGTTTTGCAAGTGAGGGCCAAAAAGCTGACTGGGATCCATGCACCTGGCAATTGAAAGCACTGAATGCACTCAAACACCGGCAAAGTGATGACAGTCTGCCAACAAAAAGCTGATAAAAACTCAAACAACCAGCTAGTGATCAAGAATATCTTACAATCTGCATGGTTTCAAAATGATTTCAGAAGCATAGCAGATATTGTTAATATAAGGACAATTGTTTTTCCTTAAGGGCGTAGTCCCATGAAAGTTATTTACTTCAACAATGTCTACTTAATTAGTGATAATATTACACTATCAACTCAGTAAATCATGATGATGATGACATTCTCTTAAGGTTTATGTTAGCACTGCCATCTTTCAATCAAATTTGAATCTCCTGAATGGGAAAGGAAGGAGGTGGGGAATCAAAGTCTTTGAGGTCTATTTGCTGTATGGAAGAATAAGGAGGTGCCTGTTGAGAATACGGAGGTGGATGGAGGGAGTACGGAGGTGGCTTTGGGTGGTCAGAGGGACTGTCTGCTCGGTCCCAACCTGACTGCAAATACCTGGGGCAAACAAATTTGGAATACAATCATGATTTTATTGTAGTGGCCCTTAATAAATGTAATGATGATTCCTATGATAAACGACTACTCTTAATACTGATACGTTCCCAAAACTAATTAACTTCCTATAAATGAGATTGGCAATTGTTTTCATTAATAGAAACAGTCCCCAGAATTTCAATCAACAAGATCTCCCTAATAACATGACAAGAAAAGCATTGGTACCCTGGAACCCTGTGTCTCCTTCTGATCCACTTTCGAGTGACAACAAAGAACATGACGGCCACAGTGCTGACCACGAGGACCGTCACTGCCACTGTTATGGCAACGAGGAAGGAAGGCTGAAGGGTGTTATCAAAGTACTTCAAAGGACCCCCTGGTGATAATGATTATTAAACAAATAGAAAAGAACATAATACCATACTTAATAGCAATTACATTCTTGCAACTTTTTAGATCAACTGCTTTCTGCATTCAAGAATGGTCAAAATGTTAACTAACTTGTCTCTGAGACAGTTATGGCTATAACTTACAACTTAGAGCTTACAAATGTCTCAAGGTAAGAATGTTAAAAGGAATGCAATAATTGTGTTGACTCAGATTTACATTTCGTTATGTACTGCTGCATCCCAAAACTTTTCAAATAGGTCATATTTTAATGATTTAAACTACACCATTCTATCATCACCTGTTTTAGGGCAGTCAACTTCATCGGAGGCATCCACACAATCCTTTAATCCATTGCAGACCAAAGTCTGATCGATGCATGCAGTTCCAAAGCTGCACTTGAACTGACAATCATAGCCTTTGTTCTCAGTGGTCAACCGAGTTGTCGGGTGGGGAGAAACGACGCTTGTGAAATAGTGGTGAGGTAATGGTAATGGTGATGATTTCATTAATTTGGGGCAGAGGCCAGGAGTGAAGGTTATGTTGTCAATGACAACGGCCCCTTTAAACTCTTCAGCAATTGCTTCTATCTGAATCTGTGCATAACTAGGCAAGTTAACTTCATCATATAAAGCAAGTAATGTCTACTAATAGCATCTCTGGTAAACTTTGAATGACTATGACTAAACAACAAAACACTAACCCTGACGTTCCCCTCAAATTGGAATGTCTCAAAAACAACTGTTGCAATTTCCCAATTATATCCAGTTGAAGTCACTAGAGTCATCAACTTCAAATCAGTGCCATCATATTTCTTGCCAGAGATGATGATTGAACTCTTGTCTGGGAATTTGGAAGCAACCCTGTAGGAGAACATCAGGCAAGCCACAGGAGACCTCAGAGTAACTGGCCTGCTCATCATTAAGGCTCGAGAATGGTCTCCGAGAATGGTTACAGCAGCCTTGTTTCGGCTTGGTTGCAAGTCTGAGATGGTAACGAAATACTATAAAATAATTTCCTTTACGATAACATAATATTATTTTCACAAAGACTTTGCGGAATGTCGCAGCTAATTGATGCTAAAGCTAAAATCTAAAATCAATTGATATGATCAACCAACAATAAATTAGCAGATTTCAACTTAATACCATGGGGATGGATGAATGGAAGCATCGTCTCAATTAAAGTGAATCCACCCAGGAATTCCCAGGCACATGAGTTTAATTCGAAAACGCACGAGATGTCCTCTGAAAGTGTTAAATTCATTACCATAACTAAGGTTCACAAGGTATTTAACATGACAATCACCATTACTGGAATACATCAAGACTTTCAATCGATACTTGGAATTAGATGGTTTGAAAATTAGAATGCTCTAAGAAAATAACTGAGATTACCTAGTCATTTCATCAGCCATGTTCAGATTTTGCACCAAATTTAAGATTTATCAGCACGTCATTATCTAATATTTAACATTGCCAATCATTATTGGCATGCAGTTTGGCCAAATGGGTTACCTTCCTGCATACCGCGGTAATGGCAACAGTCATAATGTGTTGTGTTCGAAACCCGGCATGTAATGCCACAAACACCCTTGGAAAGAAGTGCTGTCTAAATGGTCTCAAGAAGTGCCTCTGACACTGTGCATATGGATCTATATAAATGAAGTACAATGATGACAATAATTATTATAACATTCCCAGTATTCAAATTAAAGCAATATTTAAAATGTTAAAAAAATTACAAATATTTAAGCCTACAACAGCCAAATGCATTAATGAAATTAAACTTAATATTATTAGTAGTAATGGCAATTGTGAACACACCTCCAGAACATAATCCAGGCATTAAAAAGATGTCATCTATTGAAACTGAAGCACCTGCTTCCTGCTTCGACTCAAATGCAACCTGTATATCAATCCACAACAATGTGTTGATCATGCTCTCGAAAATCACTATAATTGAAAACAATGTAAAATGTCTATTTTCTCTTGTGCATTTGTTAATACAGTGGAACCCATTTATCTCGACCTCGGTTAAATTCCCTTTTTGTCTCAGCATTTCAAAAGGAGCAAGTGGATTAATGACTGAACACTCAAATACGCATAATTTTTTATACCTGATTAATTATGAGAATTGGATCAATTGAATGATGAAACTGGGTGTTTTGGATATGTCTTCCAGACAAGACTATGGCATTTCAAGGGGAGGCCTGTTGGAGTGAGAAAAAAGTCAAAGGACCAACTTACAGTGTTAGTTGCTGCTAACATGGATGGAAGTCAAAAATGCCTTTGGTTGTTAGCATGCACGCATTGCTGTTATCAATATCAAATATCAGTTGCTGTTGTGTAAAAAAAATCCACCAATAACACCATGTACATTCCCATTTTTAAAGCACATTATGTATATATGGAGAAATATCAAGATCATGTTAATATATTGCCACCATATTAGTTTTCAGTTATCTTGATCATTGGTTCTCTTGACGCTTTTTGACAAACCCTTATACCAGTGACATAACCGGGTTCGACTGTAATATGAATATTTGACTAAATATCTATTTTCTATTAGGCATTTGTTAAAATTAAAACTAATCATCAACAGCTAACAAATACAGTCTCAGTATCCTCTTCCAATTAAAAAAACTCACGCCGATTGCAGATCCCCAACTTCCACTGAGTTGGATCTCACCCAATTTCCATCCATAACCGAAGTCCTCTCGGGTCATCCAGACCACGGTACCCTGACCCGATGTGCCACTCGTCTTCACTTTTACCAGGAAGCTGTCGATTTTGCCATGCGTGAAGTACCAAAAAGACAGGCACTTGTTGGGGATGGATGGGTAAATGGCAATTTCAAGATGCAGAGTGGAAGTTTCACCCATTGACTTCATGATGTGACCTTCTAATGGAGAATAAAAAGTAAAGTGATTATAATGATTATGATGATGATAAGTAATAGCTCTCAGGTTCCATTTGTGAAGAAATGTGATTGTTGTGACTATATGATAAGTATGTTGTAAAGTATTTACATTGGAATTACATTTGTTCTTTTGCTTCTTTGATGACAACTATGCAATGGTGCTGGTGGGGGCCACTAGCATTAATGACGATAAAGTGCAGGTTGAAGTGCTGAGTGGGTTGCATTCTATTGCAAGAGGTGATAATGGCAACAGTAGTAATGTGTTATGTTTGCAACCCAGTCTGCATTGTCAGGGTTTCCTACCCTTGGATAGGAGCACTACAAAAAGATTGATGATAGATCAGTTAAAAAGTGCTTTTATATCTTCTTTGGATTCATGAGGCACTTAAAAGATTGGTTAAACACAAAATACAAAAAAATAATAGCAATGTTGACCTTGAGACAATGTGGTGTGATCGTAGGGAGGCACTACGATGGCCTGTTCGCGAAACCAACTGCTTGATGTGAATGGAGTTAGAGCATCTTCAACTGAAGAAATCTTGAACTTCACTTTATCTTTCAAATACATAAGAACAAATTACGAATAAACAAAACCTCCAAACTATTTCTTTATCAACACACGAAGACCTCAAAAAAAAGTTATCATCATCTCATCTTTCATAATACAGAGTTGTGTTTACCTTCTCCAGAGCACTTAGCATGATCCTGTGAAACATCAGATGCATCCTCGCATAAGGGCTTCTGACCACATAATTCCTCCTTTGAGATGCACTTTTGGGGAATGGTGAGGCAAGGAAGTGATGATGCCAGGTGACAAACGGGTGTGACACTTGCTGATTACATTATAAATTAATTTGATACTAATTGAATACAAGATTTACTAACCAATACAACTAAAAGTTGATGTCATATACTATGGATCCAATTTTACAAACTTCTTTTACTTCTTATTATTGCAAATGTTTTATATAAATTGAGGATGTTTAAAAACTTTTGCAATTCATAAATACTTTTGGACTTTTCAGAGATTTCAAGGACACTGTAGAAGCCAAGGTCGGAACTGTAATCGGCACTCCTGAATGTCACAATGTATTTGTTCCTACCATTTAGAGGTACTGTAATTTTAATGGAATGAGTTGATGGATTTATGAAGGAATGCATAAGCCATAACTTTACCACAGAATGGCTGGAAAATGCTGACATTAGATGTTTTAACCCCATCCATCCACCCATCTCCACAGAATTTCCCCATCCCCTCAAAATCCAGCCAATCATCACTGCAACCATCCGTCTGCTTCAACTGGAATCTGAAAGTCGTTGATAAAAGTTTTGATCTTTGTTCTTTTGTAATGCTTTTTATGCTGCATTCTCAAGGGTGGGTTCACCCAACAATTTATTTATTCTTGCTCCAGATAGTCAAACTAAAAATGTTTTTTATAACAAATAGTATTGTGTTAATTCATATTAATAAAAATATTTCATGCTATACATGAAGTTTATTCAATTGCAAATCTATTACTGGGCAAAGCCGGGTAAACAGCTAGTATTATAATAAATATAGATGGATGACCTGTTAATGTTAACTATTTAGAAATAGCAATCACAGCTTAGTTATACAAACAGACACTTTCTTTTGTTTTAGAAATCATGTTTGAAATTATCATCTCAAAGTGCTCACTTGGTAAAGAGGAAGCAGAGATGTGAAGATATTGTGACCTTCTCATCCACAAAAAATGAAAACCTGCAGGTCAACTTCTTGGTGTAGTTGAATGGAAAGTTTGGGGAGGAAAACCAGGTGGACTGAGAAGCAAGGAACGTTCGATCACATTCCGCGGTGCCTGCAAACAAATAGGGGTGAGGCCATGCATGCCAGATGGTGATTACTCAGTATGGTGATGGGCACATGTCCTTGATCTTTTTTTTTTAATTTTTAGAAATTTTATTCAATAAAAAATCCTATTGTTATCGCTGCTCTTATATGCAAACATTTAAACTACAAAAGAAACTAAAATAAATAAAATAACTCAAGGGTCAGGAAATGTACGCTTAAAGAAATACTTCTGTTGTCAGACTGATCCTCGTTAACAAATTAATCACAGGCATGGTCGTATGTGAGAAAAAAAAAACAAATGAATGATTAAAGAATACCAAGCAATATGTACAATTAATAAGATATGATGTATAATAGATAAAGAACATTGGAGGATCAAGAATTAAGTTGATTTTTTATTTGTAAGGGAACTGGAGAACATAACCCAAGACCATAACATTGAACGGAGCAGAGTTTGAAGGTAAATTTAGAAAATGAAAGACTACATTTATGGGTGTTACATCAAGAATGAGTGGGGTTGCTATAATTATTGCTGCCAGTGAAAAAAGCTGAAAATATCTTGGAGAATATATATCTTGCACTATAATTTAAAAGAACATAATAAAAAAATCTTGTATACTGTTAATGTTAAAATGATTAATATTTAATAATTTTAAAAAATCTAAATTTTTTTGAGATAAAAATAATAACAAGCAAATAATTCAATTAATATGCTATTGTAAAATGTTTAACCTCTGTAAATATGAATGCTAGGTGTAGACCCACACAATGTTACAGAAAGTTAGATAGGGGTAAGAAATTAATGCTTGATGAACTCTTGAACTCACTCACCAATATTATTTTATATATTATATTATTTTAAATTATTTTATTCGATTTTTAAGCTGCTTAAAAACATAAACTGAATAATTTGCACGATCATCAAGCAAATAGATAATGAAATAAATAAAAAAAAACAGCTTTAACACAGTGCAATTCATCTTACAATGTGACCACAAGATTAAATCCTGTACAAATTAGTAAATGTCAAAGCATTTGATTCATGACAATTTCAAAATGTAATACATATAATATACTACATAATGTATAAACAATGAATTAATGTTATTTAACAGATCACCTTACGAGTTGTTCATCAAACAAAATTGCTTTATCCAAAATCAATTTTAGGAAAACTATAAGCTGCAGTTCAAAAGGCAAAACGTTTTACTAAATCCAACAAGGATAGTTAAAATTAAGATTCTTATTCATTATCTCTCATAAATAGTAGACACCATCGAAGTAACCCTTTAGAAATCAAAGCAATTCTTCCTACAGAAAAACGCAAGAAAACATCAAAGTAACTTACTCGAAAGAAATGAAAGCTGAGTCAAGCTGCAATCGCTTAATATAAATAGCGCCACTAAGGCAAAAGTAAAATATGTCGACATTTTCGGAGCATCCTTATCGTTCAGGTGTAAACACAAAATATCCTATATCCAAACTTGCATAAGGCAAGCAGGGCGAAAAGTTACTCATGCAAAGCTATCGAACGTTAAAAGCGCCATCAGACACTAAACCGCCTTAATTCAACAGCAAAAAAACGTTGCTCGCACTTTACTTTTTAACTTAAACTTAAATTTTTCGACTTAGATCTCATTCTAAAGAGATATATTCCAACTTTATCACATTACCAAACTCTTTGCGATAAAACCTATAATTTTCAAGATATTCACGCTCTAACATTGCCACTAAACTAAGCCTAGAAAGATAGAATTAATTCAACTGCAAAAAACCGTCACTTAGGATAAACTAAATTTTTCGACTAAGGTCTCATTCTGAAGAGATATCATCTACCTGTCCAACATTTCCAACCCCTTTGCCACCAGACTTATTTGTCAAGTTATTTTATGCTCAAACATTACACATTGTCTCGGAAAACAGCCTTATTTCAACGGCAAAAAACGCCACTTAGACTTAACTAAATTTTACGACTAAGGTCTCCTTCTCAAGATACATCATCTATCTTTGTAACATTTCCAACCCCTTCGCCATCAGACACTTAATTTTCAAATTATTTACAGGTACGTAATATGGGGAGAAGGGGGAAAGAGCTTCCCCCCCTGGAAAAAGCTGAGATGACGTCCCTGGTTATTTACACTCAAATTTTAGGCATTATCTCGGAAAACAGCCTTATTTCAACGACAAAACACCGTTACTTAGTCTTAACTAAATTTTACGGCTAAGGTCTCATTCCCAAGATATCTTTATCATCTATCTTTATCACATTTCCAACCCCTTTGCCATCAGAATTTTATTTTTGATTGGGGATCGACTTCAAAAGATCGAAATGTTGTCAAGGACACCGCAATTTAACACCAGCGTCGGGCAGCAAAAAGTTAAAGTTGCTAAGTAACTAAACATAATTACAACTGTTTTTATAAACACACTTCCTTAACTAGTTCATGTTCAGGGTTTCCCCATGATAGCATTCCTTCACGAATTTATTTATTTATTTATTTATTTATTTATTTATTTGATTATAGTCCGTTGCATAACTCAGATGATTTGGACTTCATTTCCTTCAGGAATTTATTTATTTATATTTATTTATTTGATTATAGTCCGTTGCATAACTGAGATGATTTGGACTTGAACTCCACCTGCCCAGGGTGAGGAATTTCCTTCACGAAGGTTCCCGTCGTCTTATATACCCATGCAGCCAAGGCAGATTAAACGCATTCCTTCTTTCTCCATTCGCAAACCAACACCTCATTAATGTTGAACTCCCGAGCAGCTGCTCTGCTACCTTTGTCTTTTGCCATAGAAACGACTTGAAGTTTATTGGCAACGAGTTACGTTTATCATCCACTTTCTTAACGATGTCGATATTTCAATCAAGAACACTTCTATCTATATATCACTGTATCTGCACCGGCCGCTCAGCCAACTGAAGATTTTTTGACAACATTAAATATGATTGTTTTTTATATTAGAAACTGCTTCAATTTAATATTTTAATATATATAATTATAATTTAAATGTTAAATTTCTTTAGCCAAAAGAAAAAATTGCGTCTATTGGTACGTGTTATAATAGTTTGAGTGTTTTATAAGTGCTTTTTGACATAAATTGGAAAAATTGCATGTTATATTCGTCCGCGTGTTAAATTCGTCTGTGTGTTAATTTCGTGAAAATACGGTAGTTCATCCAGTCCTTCAACGATAGCTTTGACTGCTTCTGATCGTGCGCTCCAACGTGTTTCAGGCTCCCTCTTTACGCTTTTATGGGCAGAGCTGTTTTAACTTGTCTGCAGTGAGTGGCAGACGTATGATACGTATGATGTAGCCGCTGCCAGTGGCGCAACTAGGGGGGGGCAGGGGGGGGCGCAAGCCCCCCCCAGGCCTAATAGGAGAGACCCTGCAATTTTTCCAAATCCGATCAGTTTTTTTTTGGTGGGGGGGGGGGTAAGGGGATTTAACTGGTTTGAAACTTTGAGACAGAAGATAGTCAAACTCATTAATAAATTATTAAAGATACAAAAAAAGACTGCAGACTTATAAATAAAAACTTATAATAATAATCAGTTCTATCTTTAATTCTTTATTAATTAAAATTAGTAGTATTGATTTGAACAGTTTCAAAAATTTTTCGACTGCGTCGGGCTTTTCTAAACTTGAGCCCCCCCCAGCATTTTTCGCTGGTTGCGCCCCTGGCCGCTGCGGTCATTTTGTGACAGATTTATTACCCTTGTTAAGTTATTATAATATAATGTTACAATACGAACATAAAAAGCCTCATTATGGCGCCCCCGCACCAAAAAAAGTAATGTTTTATTAACGTCCGTTTCATATCTAGATGATTAGTACGGACGCCCACGCACCTTTCGCCCGGGGACATATATACCCTTCCCCCCCCAGTTAAGCCACTGTGACATACTTTTAGGAGTTCTCATAACGTAATTTCAGCTTTTTTCAAGAGGCTGATTGAGAAATGGTAAGCTGGCTGTTTAATTTAAACAAAATAGGTAGCAGTTCACTTTGCATCCTGACCAGTGCAAAAGCTATGAGGTCTAATACTTTAAAAGAATTATCTTTAACATGTGTATGATAATATCATCTACATAAGTATGTAAAGCCTCTTTTGCACGAAAGTTCAAAAGACGTGGGGAACATTTGTACGTTAGGCAATAAAGTCATATGATGACAGTCATATTCACAAACGTTAAATTTTTAGCAATTATAATATTATATATGGCGTAGCATATAACATACGTAATATAATATACTATTACAACTATAAATATAAATTTGCATGACAATAATTCTACTTCTGACACCAGCGTTTATTCACAAATAAAAATTTTATTTCTTTAAATGTCCTGACTGTGAATAATTGTGTTATTTATTTTATTTTTGTCTCGTGGAAGTGTGAATCAATGTAATGCGACGGATTTCTTCTTCTGCCTTGTAGCCGCGCGTGTCGATAATTGGTGGTGGAGGAAGACATTTGCATGTTTAATTAGTTCACTAAGTTGGCTCCAATAACTAGTTTGATCTAGTTGAATGTTTGAACTAGTTGATCTCTGTCAGAAACTGTAAGGAAAGTATGAATCGAAATGCCGAATTGACAATAGATGAACATTTCATTGCATTTCGTGGTAACTGCCTTTTTAGGGTTTATATGCCAACAAAACCGGGTAAGCTTGGTATCTGGCGGACAATAGTAATTCAAATGCAGTAAACCTTCAAGTCACCGAACGAGGCCCTGGTGGCCAGAGAGAACAACATCAAGGTGCTAGAGTTGTGAGAGATCTTATTATTGTGCTTCAGGGTGGATATAGCATTACCACTGATAATTTCTTCACTGGTGTAGAACTACCTAAAAAATTGAAACAGAAAAACTGTACACTTCTTTTTACAATGAGACAAACAAAAAAAGATTTACCACAAGCTTTGCGTGAAATCAAAAGTCGCTCAGTACATTCTTCCAAGTTTATGCATTATGAGGGACTGACAATGGTCTCAAACATACTTTGTTCTTCTGTCTTCTCAGCATCAAGGTGCAAAAATTGAAAAACAAGAGCATGATTTCAAGCCACAAATGATTGTAATCTTAGATTGTAATAAAACAAAGGGTGTTGTGGATACGCTAGATAAACTTGTGCGTGAAACATTCATGTCTGATTTAGTACATATCATACTAACTAATAAACATTCATTTATAAATAAATGTTCAAAAATATCATTTTTAGTTAAATATGTACAAAATATTAGCATTTGTTTATTTTAAAACAAATATTAAAACACAACCCTATTGTAAAGCGTTATTCATCACAGCAGTTCCATGTTTATAAGCATTGCTGTATGGCGATATGGAATAAATGTTCTATGAACACTATGCTATTATGTTATCTCAACCTATGCAAAGTGATATGTAAATTAGTTTTATTAAAAATCGCTCAGTAACAATAAATGTTTTGGGGTACACTTGTACAGTTAAAACTGGAAGTTTTTTTACCTTAGGCATCTGAGGGTTAACTACAAAAGATATTGACTTTTCAGGTTGGCATGTAATTTATCGACTGACTAGCAGCAAATGCGAGCTTCACAAAGTGAATCAGGCACTTTGAGAAATTACCACTCATCAAGTTCCTCAGTTCGTCTTTCTTTTGATCCTTCCCTTAGTTCAGGTTGCAATGTAAACAATGAAGAGTTTGATCTGGAGTTCCAATTTATAATAGCCTATCGATGGTTAAGTACATGAAACTAAATTCATGTCTTCTCACTATTGTTCAACACAAAACCTCTCGATTATCTATGCGGAACAATGTATCGAACTGTTTTGATGAGTTTTATGTTTGGGCGCCGGGCTGTTTTAATCAGGCATTGTCATTTTCTATTTTTTCTCAACTAAAATCGTAAAAATCCTTATCATTTAACCATCAGTCAACTAAAAGACAAAGAAGTGAAAATATCTTAAATTTATTGTTACATTTGGTGAACATTAGGAGTGTGTGTGTATTTTATTAACATTCATTTCATAACTATATTAGGACGGTTAGCGTTAAGTTTAACGTTAGAGACGTGATATTAGCTAGACAGGAGTTTGCCGACTCCTGCTGTATATATAAACAATATATACTTAATAGACAAAACTGAATTGAAACAAAAATTTTTTTGTTTCTTTTTCGTTTCCAAAACAAATTTCGACCAAAAACGAATATGAACTGATAAATAATTTTCCTAGTGGGACCCAAAACGAAATGACGCCGTAAATGACAAAGTCACTATTCGGCGTCGAAAACCTAATTCGGTAGGTCTCTACTTGCCATACTGCGGCGACTACCAACAACAACATTGATTAGACTACCTTTCACTCATGATTCATTGTTACAGTTATGTCTTTCACTTCTAAATATTAGAAGATTTATATTTAAAATCTTTTTACGAACATCCCACACTTGCAAGATTTAGCGATGTCGTATTTAAATGTGAAAACATGAGACATATCGCCATGTTTTTAACTTATTTATTTTGTAACATTATTTGAGTTTCTAAACATTGCAACAGTTTCAGTGAGATGGCAGTGCTTGCTAAATTCAAGATGGCAGCAACCAACAAACGTACTAGCAAACATAAACTTAATATACAACAAGAGATGTGAACGCATCCTTATATTGTATAATATATATATATATATATATATATATATATATATATATATATATATATTGTATATTTGCACAATGTAAAACATCAAATAACGTAATTAGTTGGCTGTACCGAGTTCCGACCACAGTTGCTACTTTGTATCCAGCCAGCCTGCAAGCCAGTCGCTAAACGTCCAACTAAGGCCGCAAGAATCTCTGCCATCCAGCAAACGGCCCGATGCAACATCAGGCGTTATGCAATAGCCAAAAAATGCTTGCACAATAAAAAGCATTTTGCTCAAATTTATATGTGGAGTTAGGGGTCACACAATATGTCTTTAACAAATATTTAAATATATATATATTACTAAATATTAAATTCTCATTGTCTTAGACTAACCCTGGTTAAAACGTCAGGCAACCCCAAGAGGGTCGCGACCCACAGATTGAGAACCGCTGGCTTAATAGATAATCAATTTTTGCTTCTATTCCCCAGATGTCGTTTCTGCAGCAATAGTTGGCATCCACACCGCAGTGGAGGGAGTGCGTTCATTTTTTTAAAGTTTTTCAGAAAATGACATTCGATTAAAATACTTTTTGTTTCCGATAATCGTGATTCCCGTCATTTTGATGTTATTTTTTACTACTTTGAATTTTATGAAATTATGGTCCCTTGTGAAGGAAGCTCCAATTTATGAACGACCCCCGTACTATTAAAAACTAGACAAATGCAAAAATATCATAAAGTTAGTAAGGTCTTAATGTCTTAGTTATTTTAACTTGTAATTGGTGATCGAATTTTCTCAGGAATCGAATCCATTCGGCGAATTACAAACTTCAGACAAAATATTAATTTATTTCGATCTCAATTTTTACAAATATCTCGAAAAAACCAAGGCCTATTATTTTACTACTTTGTCACATTTTTATTATTCATTGTTGTTTCCATGAAACAATTTCTTACCAACGTTTTTGTTCAACACAAATGACGTTGACCAAGAGAACGGTAAAGTTTTGGCTTGTCTGGAGCATTCGCCACTAAAACTAACAATTAAGCAATTTATATTTGTGTACAAAACGCTTGCAAGACCATTTTAAGTGGTTCAAAAGCTGAATAAAATTTTTTAATTTTTTTTTGTTCAAAAGCTCTCGAGTCGGTCACTAAAATACCACTTGATGCTTCCCCACACTCTGAATCCTTCTGACTGAACTGAATATAGAGAAAAAATACCTTTATAATGATTTGGAACAATGTTTTCGACCGGTATAAGATTGTCACATCTATTAACGAATTTCTTCGCAAATTCCTTTATGCGAAACTCATTAGAATTTATAAATGCGAAAGGAAGAAGTGTAGACTGACAAAAATCACAAAAACTTACATAACACAAAAATTGTATCGTACCATTAGCCGTTTTTGAATTATACATTACGTGAAAACAAATTTGATATTAATATTTTAAAATAATAAGAAAACATTATTTGGCGAATGTAAATTTAATTAGAATGTAAATAATTTATTTTTTTAAATATTCAATGCAATGTACGATTGCATTGCAAATCAGTTTTTATGTAAAAAAAAGTTCGAATACGACAATTAGCGAGTGAACTCAGCTAACTTCAAATGAAACTGATGCCGTCATGTGAATTGTCAGGCGGCAAAGTCAAAGGAATCTTCTTGGCTGTGTTACTTTAAGTGCCTTGAGTCGCCGTGCTTCAAAAATAGGACTAGGGTAGAACAAATTTGCCGACGTCGCATTTAAAATGTTATTTTAGAGCAGAAGGCGTACTTTTAAATACGGTTACAATTCGTAGTGTTGTGTTTACATCTCGATAATTGAATTCTGTGGCGATTTAATGATGATAGTTCTGTTAAAATCTAGGCCAGAGAAAAGATGTTCCTTTGTTTTTCACATTTTCGTGAGTTGATTTTTTTTGTCGAGTAGATTATTAAAAATGAACAAATTAGAAATAGAGCGAATGAAGCAAAATAAATAATATTGTTTTGTCAGTGCACCAATGCTTTGACTCAATATTGTATTTCACATGTTATCAATTAATTAACTTTTCAATGCAATTGCAATGGATTTTTTAAAACTAGTCTGTGAATGGTGTTAACATGTCAACATGTTACACAAAAACACATTTGATTCAAGAATGTTGATAATTTCTTGATGTTTCTTATATGGTTTACAAGACTGGATAAGAATTAAAAATAATTTGATAAGCTCACAAGAAGCTATGTTTTAGTTTTTATGAAGTTTCCCTAATGCAAGTGTCTTGACTACCACATGGCTATGTATGTTTAGATGGGGGAGTTGTGATGCACTGATGTTTGGTGAAGGAATGTATGTGGATGGAATACCACAGTTAAATGAGGTTTTGGGTGGAGTTTGATCTCAAAAGAATGGCAATGGATGAATTTATTATCATAATCACCAAAAATAGATTGAATTGAATTGGTATTAATTGTTTATATTTTTTTTTATATTTTGACACCAAGTGACTTTGGATTGACTATATTAGCAAAACCACTTTACAAGAATTACAAATTTCATGTTAATTTGTATTACATCTATTAAAAGCAATTATTATGATATTATAAGAAAATAATTATCATAAAATTTTGAAAATACGATTTCTAAGGTAATGAATGTCAATATCATTTCCCATATCGAGTACATGCTTTGCATGGCTTTGCTTAGCATTAACAATTGTGCCGTTACCATTACAAAATGTAACCTGTCTAAAATGCGTTTATTGAATGGCATATTAATGAATAATATGTATCAGTACATATGTGGCAATCAGGCAGTTTGCAACACTAATGGCCATGGCAGCTAATCAATTGGCTTTCAGCACAGCAATGTGCACCAATTTGCTCAAAATTAATTTTAATTAAGTCTAATTTTACTCATTTTGAACCGCCAGATTTTTGCATTAGAATAACATTTGTGTGGATTTTTATCTGAAACTCCGTTAATTGTAATGACCAAATTCAATTATTTTTAATTTTATTATTTAGTTCTTAGAAAAATCCGAATGTTCTGTTATTTTTGTTTACAAAAGCTGCCTTGTGATCTCTGGACTCATCTTTGTGATCTTTTGCTCAGCATTTGCATCTTTAACATAAAAAGTAAGAATATAAAATGAGAACACAATAATGGTGACGATGGTGATGATGGCAACTATTCACAATGATAATTGCGATGATGATGATGATGAGAAGACCAGATCTATTTCAATAATAAAAACAGCAGGTGTTGGCGAAAATGTTTGGGAAAGGTATTATTTCACGTGACTGTTGAGTCAAGTCCTTAAATGACCATTGGATGTATGTATGGATAGATGGATAGAAAAGTGAATGAATGGTTGGATGAATGGATAGGGATGTGATGTTGGTTACCTTAAATTAATGGTGGCGGTGGAGATAACGAATGCATTATTATTCATTTATACATAGAAAGACTTTATTGATGAGGTTATTCAAAGTAGATCATGATATTGTTTTTGTCACCATCGTCATCGTCATCATCACCATCATCATTATTATTCTTATTATTTGAATTGTTGCTTTAATTGATACTTAATTTCCTTTTGCTATCTTCCAGCGATCTCCCCACGTGATGAACTATTTAGTACCATTAAGTTATTGTTATTGTTTTAGACATTATTTTCATTTTACATGGAACCACATGCTAAATACCATTGCTGTTTGCGTAGTGTTATTAAATCTATTCAATGTTGTTATGTATTTATATGTATCAGAATGTATTATTATAATAACGTTTTCCCACCAAAGACGTAAAACCATTTAATCTATTATTTTATGTGCTACCTCACAATTAGCAACTTAAAAAGAGAACCGGGGAAATAATTGAAGGAGGGACTTTGGGAGAGACCAGAGTGGAGCCTCCTCGCGTTGAGGAATCGGTGAGGGACTTGGAGGAGAGTTGTGAGCGATTTGAGTCGGAGGAGGAATTCAATTCAGTGGTGGATGTCGTGGAGCGATATATCAGTGCGGATATCATTGCAGCGAAGAATGGAGATGTTGACAGTGAAGTGCTTAAAGGTCATGAGTACGAGGTTGAAGAAATTGAGTCAATGTCTGAGAAATTCACTTGTGGAGACTCGGGGCGAGCCTCTAATGTTATTAGTTGTTTTGCTGATCTTTTTCATTTAAACATTTTTGTGGAAATGCAGGAGGAAGACAAGCTTGCATTGAATCGATAGTGGTACATGGACACCATGATAGAGATTATGTCCCGAGAGTAAAAATGAAGGTGACACACATCCGCCGGCTGGCGAAGTATCACGGGGAACAGTCTGTTCGGGACGAACAGATTTAAGGAGGGTGTAATGTTGTAAACGCGGTTTTTGAAATTAAGTTTATATTGCTAATGTAATTAAATTTATCTTTAATTATATTTTTTATCTTTTTCGTGCACGTGGTCTCGCTATTATTGCTAAAGAAAGCATTCTCTCTAATCACCTGACCATCAGCGAGAGTCCAGACAACTCAAAAGCCCAAATATCCATTTGCATCCTTAAGCACCTCAGTCCTTAAATACTTAACTTTTGTTATTCGGTTTCGTTAACTGAATACTTGCTCTAATAAACTTATTAGTTAACTTGCTTATTTGCGGACTCCCGGGTTATTTCAATATTATTATTATTGGCAAAGAATGTCTTTGAAGACTGGATGGACTGGAATGGTTATTACGATTGGTCAACATTTAAAACATGATCTTATTGCATCTCAGGTGCTAGACATTTTGTTCAGGTGTTGGTGATATCCGTCATTCTAGTGATATTTGAAGTGATATACATCACCTGGGGTGAGTCGATGACGATGATGATGATGATGACGATTGTGATGATGATGATGATGATTAAATTTCAGACAGAAGAGAAACTTTATTTGACACCAAGCCAAGTTAGTTTAATGCTCATCATCATCATCATCATCACCATCATCATCGTCGTCGTCGTTGTCATTAATTACTTCAGCATTCATTGGTCTTGATAATCTGAACGCAAATTTAGTGCAGCTAATTGATGTTTGTGGAGAATTACGGATGATGGTGATGATGACTAATCATTTCAGTTGTTTTAGTTTTTAAAGGTTATTAATCCCAATTAATTTGTTTTTTGATCAAACGTAACAAAGTTCATATAGGTTGTTGTTGTAGGTTTACCATCATCATCATCATCATCATCGCCACCGTCATCATTAGCATCGTCGTCGTCATCATCACCAGCAATCCATGAGGATGTATCCTGTCACTCTAACCACATGCACTACATGGCCAAAGTGGCCAAGTCACATGCAGGTCAAAAAGAATTAATTCTTTTCATAAACAACACAAAGTGAGTGACTCATCAATTCCGATAAATATCTATTTTTCAGCATCTGCATTTAGACTTGTGAAATAGCTAACGTTTGAAATATCGAAATCTTGATAAGTAGTACTATCGGAATTTTGCTTGTTTGGTTTTACATTTAAGAATTGATTATAAGAATTCATGAAGTATACTTTACTTTGAACCTTTTTTTGAACTGCATTTGAATATTGCTCAAGCGCATTTATTAATATTATTATTATTATTATTATTAATTATTATTATTATTATTAAAATTTATTTACAATTAAAACAATCGTTTTTAAATTACTTCTCATCAGTAAAATATAATCACATATTTTCAAGCATTCTTTTGTCAAAGTTACAAAATATAATAGTTTGTTTTAAATCTTGTTTTTATCTTACATAAGTTTTGATTCACTCTATTTGGAAGCTATGTTTACCATCAAATGTATGTGAATATGTTCAATTAAATTTCAATGTAATGTAACATTATTTTCTATGTGCAATAATAACAACAATAATAATAATAACAATGATAATGATTGTGGTAGTTTTAGTAATAGTGACACTAATGCAATAAGAGTACCAGCGTAACGCATAACGGT
The DNA here is from genome assembly GCA_021613335.1 of Whitmania pigra. Taxonomy (NCBI): domain Eukaryota; kingdom Metazoa; phylum Annelida; class Clitellata; order Hirudinida; family Haemopidae; genus Whitmania; species Whitmania pigra. The sequence continues at coordinate 2,105,811 of JAJTWR010000113.1, forward strand.
GAAACGAGTAATGACAAGTTACATCAGTTTGTCTTAAAATTTGTTGTTCTTAATATTTGGCCTGCTTTTCTTAAGCCTTGAAATGTGAACTCTTATATTTGATAATCTGACTTCGATTATCTGTGATTGCAAATTCTAGGAAGGCTCAAAGTGTTCTTAAGATTTGAAATGTGAACTCTTATATTTGATAATCTGACTTTGATTATCTGTAATTGCAACTTAAGGAAGGTTCAAATGTTGTGTAATCATTTTGATTTAGATTATCAAGTCATCCACAGAAACATTATTTACGTTGTATGTACTTTTATCTAACGTGATGGTTGTAGTATGAATAACTAAACAAAAGTGATTAACATCAGACATGCAAATTCCCCTGTTTCCAGGAATATTTTGACTCCTGTGGACAACGTCATTCATCTTTTGTTGGTGGATTGTTAGTGAAATAACTCTTTAAAGATATTATTTAATAATATTAATAACAACCATAATAATAATGAGAAACAATTAGGTATAATTATCATGACTGCAATCAAAAGTAGCAAAATATAAAAATAGGTTCAGAATGTAGCAACGTAGAATTACTCAGAATATTTTACTGGTACAAATAGATCATTTTAAAGTTTTCTGAGATAAAAATTGAAGCCTTGTTTATTTTTCAGCCTCCAATATTTCCACGTACACAATTGAATCCTTTTTGTTCAATGGATGTAAGTTGCATTTACTTCAAGATTTTGACATTATTAGCGGCATTTTGTATTACAAGGTTGTTTGATTTGGTGCTACATTCACATATAATCACAAAAGGTCACTAATTAATATAATTATTATTTTATTTGTAATATATGTTATTACATAAGCATTTGTAACATTATCTTTTGCTATTGTTATGTTATTACAGCCAACAGTTCACCGGGGGATTTGGAGCTGCCATTGAACAAGTTCTTTGTGCTGATATCTGGAGAATTCACCAAGTTGGTCTCATCATCATCAACAAATACATTTGTAGATGTATTCCATTAATAATTTTGCGCTAGTAATTTCGCAAATGAACTTTTGATAATCATCATCATCATCATCATCATTATTATTATTATTATTATTATTATTATTATTATTATTATTATTATTATTATTATTATTATTAATTATTGTTAGTAATATCATTGTTAGTAATATCATTGTTATAATCATTATCATCATTATTAAGTCGACGATAGCAATCACCGCACCCACATTAATGAAAGTGAATAGCACCAGCAAAAGATGGATCTAATTATTGCCTCACACCTGCTTTTTAGATGGAAACAGAAATCTTTTAGGCAAATGATTAGATTGATGACGTCAATTACAAAGGTGGATGTAAATTAAGTGAAATATTTTCATCATTAAAAAAATAATGTAAATTCTATTCATAATAGTTGGGATTAGCAATGCAGAATTCGACCTATATATTATATTATCACTATGTGATATATTACCACAGCATCCTCTAATTTCTCTTCACTCCAATCTGCCTACAGACCTGGTTTCTCTACAGAAACAGCCCTTTCACACATCTTCAACAATCTCACCGATATCTGGCAAGACCAATTGCGCTGTGATGGTCGGCCTCGACCTCTCCTGCCTTTGACACCATAAACCACCAGATATTGTTGGAGGGACTCCAGTCTGACTTTGGAACTGATGGCCATGCACTCTCCTGGCTACAATCTTACCTTTCCTAGAGAATCCAATACGTTAAACTAGGCGATCACTCCTCGCCTCCAGTTGAACTACTTGACGGTGTTCCTCAAGGCTCTGTCTTGGGACCTTTGTTTTTCACCACCTATACTTCACCTTTATCTAACATTATTCATAACTTCAACATATCCTTCCATCAATATTCAGATGACACAAGTCTTTTCTCTATCCTCTCCAGCCATAGTATATCATATCAACTCGAAAATCTGCGGAAGTGCACCGATGCCATCAATGATTGGCATCTCGTTAACCTTCTCCAACTGAATCCTCAGAAATCTGAAATTATGTTCATTGGCACACCCGCTCTCCTCAAAACTCTGTCGCCTCCTCTTTCTATAAGCATCGCTGGCACCCTCCTTCCTTCCTCTACTACCCTCAAGCTCCTCGGTGTTATTTTTGATTCACACCTCACCTTTAAAGAACATTCCGCTTCTATTATCAAATCCTGCAGTCATCTCATCTGGGCAATTTGGCACATCCGTCCGCTACTTTCCGTTGATGTAACTTTTGCCCTTGCACGCTGCCTTGTTCTCTCTCGCCTAGACTATTGTAACTCTCTTCTTTAAGGCACATCTGCTTCTTTAATTCAATCCTTGCAACGCCTCCAAAACAAGCTTGTTCTCTTCAACCCTATCCTCAATTTTTAGATGTTTCACTGCTTATTACCCTATGTTTGTACTTGGCAAACATTTTGAGTGCCCTATGTTTCTGATATGAGGTGAATGTGACCCTTCCCTCAAACTAATTTATTAATTTATGCAGCACCTAAGGGGACTTTAAGAGCTTCACACGTGTGGAGTTAATTAACATCAGTGGAATGCTGACGACTCAAATAAAATCAATAGGATTAAAATACTATCTAGTGTTATTGTCTTTGAGTTGTTGAGCCCTGTCACAAGATACATATTATAAAAAACTTACCCGAATATTGTGTTTCCATTAATTTTTATTTATTCATAATAATAATTAAATTATTCCCAGCAAATCGTTCCTGAAGGAATTCTTTAAGTCCAAGCTAAACTTGGAAGTAAATTCTTTTGAACCTGGTGATGTTCTTGTCTCAGGATTCAAATACAACTCGACTGAAGCATATATAGACCAGGTACCAACGATTTTTATGATGTTCTTCGGAGGTCTTAAGTTTTAAGATTTAAAATACTTTTCGATGTAATTTCGATGTTTTACTTTCTACTTTACTTCATTTGCTTCAATCGCCATGTTTATGTTTATATTTTCAGGTATCTTTGATATCCTATGGTTCCATCTCTGGTTGCATCCAGGCAAACGAAGGTTATTTTAAGCGCAACAATTAGTCACAATAATTACAGCAACAATAATGATTTATTAACCATTAGTAATGTTGATAATTACATTGCACTTGTAACTGTGGAATGCTATTATTTTCTTACTTTAATTTTACCCATCAGGACTGACAGCTTGTGAATCTCTTAATAAATGTGAAGCAAATCAAGTCTTCTTCTACGCTTCAGCAGGCTCCTTTAAAGCCAAAACATCAGCCACCGTCTGTTACAACAACACTGTGTCAGTGGCAATTTATTGTTCATATATATATATATATACGCTTGTCGCCGTTGCTGCTGGGTATTGAGGTATTCTTATTACTGATAACTATGAAGATGTAAAAGTATGTTGTAAATTGACTAATTATTAACAAAGAAATTGATAATATTGTTACTGGTGCTTTAGATGCTACCATATAAATTTATTATACTTATTACAGTTGTTGTTGTCATCATTCTTTAGTCAGTTTATTTTGTTGCTTGCAGTTACGTTGGCCCAAAAAGTGTAGGAGGAAGAGGATTGAATGTTCTCCTAATCAATGGTTACAATAACAACAACAACAACAATAATAATAATAATGTTATTAACAGAAAATAATTATAATCACAGTGATTCATTTAATTATATTAAGAGTAACCAAAGTCTGGATTCTCCTAGCAACAATAGCATACTGTCATTGATTGTAACCATATAAATGTTAGGACATTACACCTCTACTACATTCACAGACAATGGCACTTTACAAAATTTGAAGCATTACATTTTAGCACATTTCGACAATACAGATTTTACATTTTCAACATATTTATAGATATTACATTTGTAACACATTTACAGACATTAGATTTTTAACACATTTGCAGATGCTACTCTTAGTCTGGAAGACGTCAGAAATTTTGACACCTTCACAGAAGGTTAGCATCTGTCATACATTTAACACTCAGTCAAATGCGTCTTACAAAGTTAATGCCTTTGTTCCATCCTTGAAACTAAGTTATTTTTAGTCATCGAGGGAAGCAAAGTCTTTGAAATAACTTTATCTAATTTTGGATTGCATAAGTTGAATAATGATTGAAATCCACCAAAGTGGTAAATAGCTTTGAATTTTACAAACCAATCAATGGGCAAGCTAGCTCATGGAGCACGTTGCTGCATGTGGCAGTAATGACAAAGTTGTGATGTGTCGTGAGACTACGTAAGATATCAATGGTTTACAAAAAGCGCTTGGCTTGTTCCTGCATGATCTGATGTCTTAATGGTCTAAATTCATTTGATGACATGTTGCGTAACTTAAATAATAGATTGAAGGTCGTACTGATGCTGATGATGATTTCAGGTGATGCGTTTGATGCTTACTTGAGCTCAATCAAAGACCACAAGATCATCATCATTGCCTCACAAGATGAATCTTCCACTAGGTGTTAATGATGATTTTATTATTTTTATTTTAAGCCATGACATTATATCATTGATGCATTAACTTAATTAATATTTGATTAGTTATAACAAGTAATTTTTAAACGTAAAATTCAAATATCGGCCTGATGATGACAAGTTTCAACATTGATTGTATGCTAATATTGTTGACGATGACTACAGTGCCGATAGTATTTTTCTTCTATTTATTAAATTAAGATTAATATAATAATTAATTTTTATCTGTTATGTTTGCCATTCAGCATGTTGATGAGTTCAAAGTTAATGTTGGAGGAAGACTTTGGAAGTTCTGTGATCAGGAAGTTGTCCTACAGGGACCATTTTGTCTTCTTGGGTCAGAGAGGACTCCATTCTGGCTCTGCCATTGAGAAGGTTGTGAAGGCATTATGTTCTATTTAGACTTAACATAAAGTGCTCAGCAGTAATAAAAATAATTTACGATGTTACGAAAGCAGTTACATTATTAACATTGCATTGGTTATCAGTAGTAGTAGCTATGTTGTCCCTTGCAGTTCTACTTTCTTTTTAGTTGCTTTAGTTCTCAGTTACATTACTATTTTTAAGCAACTTTTAGAGCACCTTATTATGATGATGATGATGACGGTGATGATGATGATGACAATGGGAATGAATTAGTGATGACAATAACTGGTCAGCGTTATGATGGAAATTATGATAAAAAAAAAACTTTCAATTTTCTTAAACCCGTCATCTGTCTTGTGTGAACAGCTTAGGAAACATTATATTGACAGACCCGTTGAGATTAAAGGATGCCTCACTGCCGGAGTGGGAGGTCAGTCGTTGACTCAATTTATGTTTTAATTATTTTAATTCAAATATTACTATCAAGTATCAAATTAAATTCTAGTAACAGATATTATTGTCAGCTTATACACTCCGCCCAACATATATAGGAAGTGCTTCTTTTGTATTATTTCAAAACATCTTTTGATTGAATTTTTTTCATCAGAAAAAAATAACATTGGTCCAACATTCTTTGTTTGATAATACTGTTTGGGCCAATGAACTCAGGCAACTTTGTGATGCTCTTGCAGAGCTGGAACTTTCAATCTCTTTCCAAATCTTAAAATATTAGTTGTGTTCAAATAATTCAAGACTGTACTCTTACACACAGTCACATTTAACTCTATTCTTGGCTGGTTTGCAGAAAATTTACCTGAAGATGCTCTCTTCACCAGCATTCTCTTCTCTTTGGCAGACAATTTCTCCTTTCTTCCTGGAGATTTATTGAGTCCGTATTCTTCAAGGACATTCATGTAATTAGAAATAACATGTAGGGACCTGTTGAGCTGATGAATAGGTTCATCAATAAATATTACTTCGCTATTAAAGCACTCACAATGTTAATGCAATTGTTTAATAATGATGATGTAATCCATGCCAACAACTACAATTTATGATCCTTAATATATAATAGCATTTAATATATAAATATATAAATTTGTCTTTTCAAGTCGGTATTCTCAGAGAGCTTTCCTTCTCCATTCCAAAGACGTCTCACTCCTTCCTCCAGTTCGACCCATCGTACAACATAATCTGCCCTCGTTGCCCTCCCGAGCACCTGTCAGTTTCCATTCAAACTGGATTCAAAAACCTGAAGAAGCCCAATGGATGCATTGGTGGAAAAATGTTGGTTTCAATGTTTTCGTTGTTATCCATTTATAGTTATATTTGTAGTGTTATCCATTATATATTTATAATATCTATATATAGTCTTTATTTTAAATATTCATTAGTTAATTCACTACCTAATATTCCAACTTTAATTAACATTGTATTAAAAGCACCTGCTTGTTACATTTAATATTGATGAGGTGTCCTCATTAAAAGACAAAAGGACGCAAAAATATTCAACATTCATGGTTTATAATATGCAGAAAATATTTTTAAATAGAGTTGTAAAGGAGTGTCCAAGGAATTCAAGGAATGTTTAGTATATTAGTCGTACTAAGTATTCATAGTATTATTCAAGTACATTTTAAGTTTTTGCAAAATCCAAAAATGTTCTTGCTTCGCTGCTATTTTGTGCTTAGTTGTGCCTTTTTTTTAAATTTTGCAATTTGTCTGATCATGCCCTATAATAACTAATGAATTGATGCTTGTATGATGCTTACATTCAACTTATTCGGTGGTTACTTTAGATTGCACAGGTGATACGGTAGATAGTTGATCCTTTGTGGAATTGACCTTAATCAATGAATACTTATAAGCTAACTACTTAGCTTGCCAATTATAAGCCCATTGTTCAACAAGAGATTCATTGCTCCATTGAGTGAAGAATACTGTGATAAATATTTAGTGATATTTAATGTAATAACTATTTATTAGCATTAGCCAATCATTTCTGGGCCGAGGTCTCAACATTGTGGTTTATGATGTCACCGAGAATAGGATTAGCCTCATCCAAAACTTTGATACCTATGATCTGGGTCAGTTCAAAAACCATATGATTAGTAATGTCTCTTATAACTTTTATAACTCTATTATTTATAGATATATTTCATTTAATAATCTGATGAATTATTAGCATTCAAAATCTTTTGTAAAATTGCAAATTTTGTCTAGCCGCAACTAAATAAAGAATTCTTTTCAAATTCTATTTGTTAATTAATACCGCAGTTAGTTAGTTAATTAATTAGTTGCGCATTCTGTGATGCATCATAGCTTAGCCAATAATGCATTATGCTCATTCTCAGATGACGGAAGCATAATTGAGGTCTTAAAGAACGTCAGCAGTCAGGACCTGGTTGTGTTCTTTACCTTCGACGATGCTGTCAGAATGTAAGAATTAATGCCATCCACTAACCCAAGTGATGCGTGAATGAATTGCTAATTGAATAGCAAGTTACTTAATGATTGATTCTTAAGGATATTTATTTATTCGTTAAGGCTTTCACCTCAAACAAGAAACACTTTGGAGAGCTTTGGCAGCTTCTACATTAATCAACTCAAAATGAGAGAATCATGGATTCTCATCGGTCAGAAAAGAATCATGGGATACTCACCCTATGAAAGGGTGTGAAAGCTGTTATTTGAGTTATTGTTTTTTGTATTAATTGTTTAATTAAGCTTTAAGCTTTTTGTTCTTTCAGTGTGAGATATTGTTTTCTTTAATAATCTTCTTAATAAGTAGAACAATTACAGCTGCATTTTGTTATTAACAAATATATATTTCGCTTCAGATTATTATAATCATATATCAGATTAATTATAATTAATCAAAGAATTGAGGACCAGCTTAGCTTTTTGAGGTTGTAACATATACCTCATATACTCATATACTGCATCTTTAGATAATGTTTGGGCTAGTCTGGCTTAGAGATTGTTTGCATTTAAAGATGATGATGGTGATGATGATGATGATGATGATGATGCCAATGACTCGAAACAACAAGTAACAGAATATAAATGAGATGGAAATTAATGTTTTACAGTTAAACTTTGGTCAGTACAGCAGCCACAATTGGTCTGAACCAATACATTTTGAAGGCTGTGTTCCATACCAAAGTAATTTTCAAATAATTGGCTGAATTTAATTTCTCATTTACTAATCCATATTGTTGTTGTTGTTGTTGTTGTTGTTGTCATCATTGTTTATTTATTTGCCATTGAAGTTCCTGGTCTGTTCAAGCCTTCCTACGCTGAAACAAACACAAACCGAGTGCACTACTGCAGCAAGCAGGAAAGTCGTCTCTCGAAAAACTACTTTTGCTCAGGTGATTCCTTTTTGAATAATATGGATTCTCTCCAAAATGTATCATTATCATCGTCATCACAGCCATTGTCCTAACTGTTTTAAACTGGTAATCATAAAATCATTGCATAATTAATTACTTAATCTATACTCATTTGCATTAATGCAGTAATTTTATACTTGATGCGCATTCATTTGCATTAATACAATGATTTCATACTTGATCCACATTCATTTGCATTAATTCAGTGATTTCATACTTGATCCACATTCGCTTTCATTTTTGTTAATTTCTAATTAGCCAATTTTTTGAGCACTTTATGTATCTGGGTAGGATGCTAAGGAACTTTTTGATAAAGCTACTATTTGGGGGGATTCTCTGATAGTGGAGGCTGAGTTATTAGCTCTGACAGGCATGCAACATGTTCTGCCAATCTGAGCACATTAATTCATTAATTGCAATTCATGTTCATTTGCATTAATTAAGCAAGCTTCTTTCAGTTCTCAACAAATGGCAGCCACTCCATGCATCACTTCTCCAGAACCCAAACCTTGTGGACAGTCCTGTGTTTTCCTTTCCAATAATCGTCTTTACTAGTAAGATCCTGATTGGTTGATTAAGCTTTGATCTCATCTGATTGTTTGCTCTGTTTGGAGAATTGCAAACGAAATTAATTTGTTCAATTAAAATGATGTTTTAGGAGTCCTAAATGATGCTATTTGAAGATCTTTAAAACCATTGCTTTATTTTGCATTATCAGTGTCAATGAGAACAGTAAATGTTATGATGTAACAACAAATTGCTAAGCTTCATGAGTATGATTAAAGATTACCTGAACACCTCCCTCCTTTGATTGGCAGGTTCGTCTGTGCCTGTCGTCGAAGTTCAGTTCGAGAGGATCAGCGTCATTCCAGGACTGAATTATGACAATGTCATGGTCGGCAAAAAATTATCGAACGTTATTTTAATTATATTATTATTGTTATTACTATTTTTGTTGTTGTTGTTATTATTATTATTAAAGCATTTATTAATTTATTAAATGGCTCTACATAGAATAAGGCCATCTGTGTAACCTTTTGTTTTTAATTGCTACCGTAAATTATTTATAATTTTGATAGCATAGCAATAAATATGTTAACAACTTTCTCTTCTCAGGTTTTTTACGATCCACAAGTTAAGAGTTACGAGACACTTATCAAATTATTTAAGTTTAATGGAGTGGTTTACAACAAATCAGGTAAATCCAATTATAATTTAGTTATTATGATTATGTTTATTTAATTGTTCGAAATAATTTATTATTCAATGCAAAGAAACTACATTAATATGTAATGTAATTTATAATATAAAACAACAAATACTTGTGTGCGTGTTTGTCAACTTTTTCAACTCTCAAGAAGTGCTCTTAAATGGTGAACAGTAGCAACGTGGAATTTGAGCATGTTGTTAATGTTCAAGAATTCATTCAACTTCCAACACTCAACATTAGCCTTCAATTTTGAACTTTAAATATTATTTTTATTTTATTAATTGATACACTGTTTTGTGGGTGCTGCATGAGTTAAGTTAGTGCACCCACATAGTCTGATGGTTAAGACTTTGACTCTCGTAATAGCAGCTGGGATTTGAACGCTGTTGTGAGAGTACTGTCCTAATCGTCCAGTTATGTAACAGAGATTAAAATAAAAAAGATGAGTTAAAGTTTATGGTGATATTTTCCACGTTCAACTTTAGCTAGCACAAAAATAGCAACTCAACAACCTAACCCAGGCAAAGCCAGTTAATAAAGCCAATATAATAAAAATTTCAATTAATATTATTATTCAAGTCAGAATTGGTAAGGAAGATGTTGAGTGTGCTAAAAATTTAATAAATAGTTTTAATTAATCAATTAGTAATCAATAGAATAATTAATTTTGTTTTAGCAGATCAAAACTGGTCCCTAACTGAGTACTTATCGACTTTACAAACTATTCCTGAAGTAAGTCTTATTATTTGGAAATTAAAAATTGTTTAACATTTATTTGCAATTATTACATTAGTTTTAGTTGAAATTAACTCAGCCTTAAATTATGTAAATATTGTTGTTATATCACTGCAACTACTATTTCTTAATGTAAAATATTGGTAAGAATAGCAGCAAATAATAATAATACTAATTAATTAATAATAATAATGATAATAATAATAATAATTCTGCTTAATATTAATTAATTGAACTTAGATGGTTGTTAATATTTATTCACAAATGTTTAAGGCGTCATTATCATAATTTATGAATAATCATTATGAACCTAATTGACCAGAACATCATAGTGCTCGAGGAAGGCGTTCTTCCAACGAAGCATTACCTGGAGTTCCTAGCATACCTGTACCCTGTGCATTCATCAGATGCTAAGTTGTGCTGCATTGGAGCTTACAACCACCATGGTTATTTATAGCAACATTGTTTCTTTTATAATTTATGTTATTATATTGTGCCATCTTTAACTAAGTGTATGTCATTTTAGTTCATTTGCAAATAAGTCTGCAGTAGTTGCAATTTGTGCATTTACACTGAATTCAGTTATCGCTTAATACATGCTGCATTTCTTGGGACAATGTTGCATCACTGTTTAAAATTAATTAATACCTCTAACCCAACAACAAGGAATTCTGATATTATAACATGAGTTAATTTTTATTAAATTAATTAATTAATTGATTAAAGAGCATTAATTATCTCAGCTTATCTTGGCATGTCTTCAACTTCGAAACTGTCAGCCTTCAGGACAACTGACATCCCTCCGAGGCTCAGCTACATGATTAAGACTGCTTACCTCATGAACAATAGGTACCAAGAAACTGGTCAATAATAATAATAATAGTACCTAACTGATTAATTAATCTAAAGTGTTTTGAAGCACATCAAACATTTTGTTTCCACTTTTAAACCTGCTAATTATGACAGAACACAAAATTGGGAAGCAATAATACCGGACGTGTCCTATGTTGCACGTCACCCCATGACCCCTGGGAACATGGGCACCTCACCTCTCGTCAGGTCCTATGCTCAGTAAGCGATGCCCTTCCTGAACTAACCACTGGATTATGTAATTAATAATTTCTTATCGATTAGGGGCAACATAAAGCTGCCTAAGAACGTAAATCTCCTCCATTCGAAGTCTTACGACAAGTTACTCATAAAACTCCTCAACAAAGCCGTCGTTCTGAGGAACCTCAGCCAACACTGCAATGTATCTTCGTCAATGAGGCAAGTTGGTGATGGTGGTGATGACGACAATGAAGATGATGCAAATTGTTGTAATAGTGGGAGTATAGCTGATGATGAGTATGCATATAAATTAAATAAATAAATGAAATTAGATTGTCGAGGAGTTGGTCTTATTGATTTCTTAATTCTCAATTATTGAATTAAATTAATTTTTAGAATTAAGTGAAGGTGGTTGAAATTGTGTCAGATCTATGATTTGAGAGATCTTGTATATTTTGTTACTGTCAGTTGATATCAATATTTATTTATTTATACTGATATCCTCGGAATCGTTACTGCTACTTGAATATTTGTTTTGAAAACCCAGGAAAAATGTTATTTCGATCTTCGGGCAGTCTCACGAGGATGACCAAGGAGACCTGAACGAACTCATCTCCTGTTTCTTCATTTCAACTCCAGCAGACAGTCACGAGATTGTTGGGCTTTATAAGGGCATCTTCAGGTATCCATCTTCTCATTTGATGCTGTATTTTTTTGCCATAACAGTAGTGATTTCCTTAGGGATTCACATCCATTGAAATGACAAGGCTTATCGAATTAAGTTTGAAATAAAATCCTTAGTTGATTGTTGTTAATGTCGATTTAATTATTATTAATATTTGTATTATTATTGTTGTTGTTGTTGTTGTTGTTATTTTATCTCTGTTCTCGAATGGTAACGTTGTCCTGAGTGATTTAAAAAGATTTCATTGAATATGGCTGCTGTGACCCACAAATCGTTTACATTGTGTTTCTCCCTGGAGGTGATGATGACGATGACGATGATAAAGCGGGTGCTGATTTGTGAATACTGGTCAATAACAATTGTTATTTTTACTATCACAGCAGTCAGAGCCTTGCTCTGTAGTTATCGTTAATGTTTAATAGTTTTAATGTTTAATAGTTTTCATATTATTGCTCAAGTTGCCATTAATTAAAGATAATTAAAACATAGAATGTCTTCTCAGGTTCAGTCACAGGACAGGCATACAAGTCTTTTTTGTTGGCTCCAAGAGTAGGTTCATGGGGTACATTGGCAGAAATGAAAGTTCGTATTAGTTCTCGTCTGAGCACTATTTTAACGATGGTGTTTGTCTTCAAATAGGAAATGTATGAGATTATTCCTTTCGAGTTTGCGGGCAAACATTGTCTTTTATTTTCAATTGTGTTTATTACTACTTTCGATAATTGTTTATGCTGATTATCATAAGAGATTGCACGAGTGACCGTAAGGAATGTGCAACCTACTTAAATAATTCTATTACTTATTTTATTTCCTAACTAATTTAATTATTCTGCTGCCGTTATTTTGCGTTATTAACATCATGTTATTATTATTATTAATCACATCTATTGCTTATTATTCATTTTATTCGTGACACAATTTAATTTGCAGCAGAGTGGGTGCCTTAACTCCTTTTAAACTTTTTATGACTGCACATATCTGCACTTGGCCTGTGCCTTCACTATTGCAAATGTTTTAGATTTATTAGAAAAAAATATTTTTATTATTTAATGCTTGAACAATTATCTCAAAAGTTTTTCATATTTTTTTCTGAGGTGCATCAAAATATATCTCAAGAATGTGATCAGGCTACTCTAGTGAAATTGTACATCCCATAAATTCTGATGGTTTTATTTTTTAGGATTTCTTAGTTCATTGTCATTTTGTGTTTAAGCTTGTCACTCGCTTCTTAACGTTTCATTGCATTCCTGAAAGCATTTGAGAAATTTTGTTGAGATTGGTTACAAATTATTTGTAAAATGCACGTTCAAATCAATTGTTAAGTCTTCTCCAATGTGTGGTCATCTAATTGTAAATAATTTAACCCATTCGATGGGGTCGTGCTGCATTCGTCGAGATCTCGCAATTTTAGAAAATCTAATAAACCGAAATAAACAAAACTTCTTATTCTAGTGTTTGTTGTTTTAGTTAGTTACGAATGGATGTGTTTCAAGTTGTTTGCAAAAGGTGGGGGGGATGAAGTCTTCAGTGAAATTGTCGACAGAAAGATAGGAACCGTTGCGATTACGCTGAATTGCTGGAATTCACTCCTAAAATTGCTTCTGCGTTGGGAAAACTGTTCGTTGTTTTTGTAAAGCAAACTAAATGGAATTGAAGAATCAAATCATTGATTTCAATAGCGATCCTTAATTCCAATTCCGAGACATTACGTCACAGATTCCTAGGCCCCTCAGTGCTAATTATGTTACTAATTTGCAGCGTTTTTATTCAACACGTCGATTGTATTCTATTTAGAAAATAAAACAAATCTTTAACCACTTTTAAATGATTAAGTGAACAAATCCATTTGGCACATTTATTTTAAAAATAATTAAATTTATTTTATTTGTTAAAAATAGCTAAATTATTAAGAATTTGAGAAGTTAGCCGACACTTTATTATTTCAAGGTTTTTCGCGGTTCGCACGAGTAAGTCATTCGCTTTGTACTGGTTTGATCGTTCTTTATTGAAATTTTCAGACGAAATATTATTGAGTATCGCATTAACTAGTTACAGTCTGTTTGAAGTAGTAAGAAAATGCAGGCGTCATTTAGCCGAAGTAATCGAAATACACGTTTTCTCGTGCTGGAACCGGCCAAAGTTGAAAGACAATATGTGTTTAGACCACCGAATAATAGGAGGTGAGTCTTGGAGTGGATTTTTACAACTTGTAAAGGGAAGTTTGAGGAACCAGAAGTTGATTGAATTTGCAATGTTGAAGGATTTAGCTTTTTGGTAGCTGTTCTACTACCAAAGATTATTGTCAGCTCCAGAATTTGCCATCGCATTTATATTTCTTTTTACATATTAGTAAATCTGCCATTTAACCTGTGATGATTGCTTGCAGCATTAGATTGCATAAGTAATCTATAGAGGAATCTTGGTCAAAAGTTTTTGTTCTCCAAATGTTGTCTAGATTATCCTAGTTGTGGAAAGTACTGTAATTATACAAATAAATCAAGATAATTGAGTTTTCATCCTAACAATTGATTTATAGCAAAGACACATAGTGATGGAGCTGTTCAGTCTTGAATATTTTGTTTCAGGACAGAGTCTGCTGAAAATTATGCTGAGGAATTTAGAAGAAAAGAGTTTGAAGAATTTCAAAATGTAATTAAGTAATGAATTAAATATAATGAAATTACTTGTAATATTCTAAATACGTCAAAGAAATGATTAAAAAGAATTCATGTAAATTAGGTTTTTCACTTGAGATTATATTTTCACTTTTCTAATAGGAGAATGATTTAATTACAATGCTCTGCACTCTGAAAAATTGCAATTAAAATAATCTGTTACCCTCTGAATGAACTTCAGGATGTAAAGCCTGAAATGGATTCTGTTAGTGGCCAGTCAGGCAGATTGGAGCAGTTGGAGGGATTCTCGGAGGTAAATTGTTCGAGGTCCGAGGTTCCGATGGATTGCAGCGAGGCGAATTTGGATAAGGAAGTAGAGGCTGCAGAGCTTTACAGCCGGTACAACTTTAAGAGTCACTTTGATCCTAAACTCTCCATCACTGGGTACAAGCATCAGGTGTGTTTTTATTCATGTTCTTTAATAATCTCACTTTTAAAACGTTGCATTATTTGCTGTGGATTGCCTTTCCATTGCATTGCTATAGCATGTTTCACAGGATTTATTTAAAATTATTATATTTGCATGGATGGATTAAATGTTGAAATTAGATCATTCATTATAAACAGTGAATAACTCTGCAGATCTTGGAGATGGTGGAGTCCAAACAAGTGTCGATCATCCAGGGGGGTACGGGCTGCGGAAAGAGCACCCAGGTGTGTCAGTTCATATTGGATGATTTCGTGTCCAGAGGAAAGCACTGCAACATCGTGGTCACTCAACCGAGGAGAATTGCTGCCATCAGTGTTGCAAGAAGGGTTTGTGCCGAAAACGGGTGGCAAGTAGGATCGATCTGTGGATATCAGGTTGGTGGTGCTTTTTGGTGACGATGATGGTGGTGATAGTTTGGATGATGATTTTTCAATCCTAGGATGATAATGTTTATATATTTATCTTATTGCAATATCATTTGGGGATCCACTTATCCATTTTGTTTAAACTCACTAATCACAATTCCAAAGAGATCACTATGCATCATCTTTTGTGGTCATCCTCTACCATCATATCAGTCCCTATTCATTAGCCATAATATTCTTAAAATCCACCAATTAAATAAATTTCAAATAGGCCATTCATTTATAAATATTTCGAAAGCATGCTGCCTTCAGTTTTTCATAGTTATTTCGAATTGATAAGTGATTGTCATTTTTATAATCTGCGCAATATTTACAGCTTCCACAAGTTTCAGTATAATTTGGAGTTGGTTACAGCAGATGCCTGTGATGAATATTTTTATTAAGTGTTTAAGTAATAATTGCCAGGAATGTTATCAGCAGTTGCATTCTAGATTTAACTCTAGTCACTATTATTTTCTATTTCTCTGGTATATTCATTATTATATTTGTCATCATTATAATCATCACTACCATCATCATCATCGTCCTTATCCTCATCATTATCATAATTACAGGTAGGACTGGATAAAGAAGCCAGCAGTGACACAAGGATTTTGTTCTGCACAATTGGTGTTTTCCTTCAGAAGTTAATAACAACGAAGAAGTTGAATGAGTACACTCACATTATACTCGATGAGGTTAATGGTGCTTGGTTATGATGATGATAGTTATGATTTTTGATATCTTAGTGATGTTGCTTTCCCTTTGATTGACTAAGTTGTTACACTCTATTGATTGTTTGAACATAATTTTAACCTTACTTACAATTTATTACAACATTAAGATGATGATGGAGTTCATATCAGAGTGGAATCAAACCTCACAAATGCCATCCATATTATGAACTTATTTCTTTGAACCCCATTTGCATAATTAATTTATTTATTACTTAAGTAATTAATGCCATTTCAACCTAGGTTCATGACAGAGGTCAGGATACAGATTTCTGCATCTTTGTGGTTAGAAAACTCATGCGCACCATGTCAACAAGTACCAAGGTTAGTGGTGATGATGATGATGGCGTGAATCATGACAATGATGAAGTAGGTGAATCAGTAATTAATTGGATCATTGGGGAGATTTAAATGGAATTATGGTTATTAAAGTGATAAGATTTTTAATTTTTTCTTTGTCAAATGAAGTCTTGATATCACTCACATGATCAATAATCACTGCAACAATAACCAACTCAGAGTTCTGCTACTTGTCATTGTCATAATTGTGCTACTCATTGTCATCATCATCATCGAAAGCACCAACATCGTTGTGCAGGTGATCCTGATGTCAGCCACATTGGAACTACCCCTGTATCGCGAGTACCTCAGGTTCAAAACCCCGACAGGTGAAATCGAAGAGCCGTCCATCGTCAAGGTGGTTGGTGACACCTACGATGTCACCGAGATGTACCTGGATGACCTACAACTCAATGGAGAGGTATTGATGATGATGATGATATTGACATTGGGAATATTTGTAAGGTTATGATAGTGATGGCTATTCAAAGATGTTACATTCTTTCCAAAGCTCCCCGAAAGAGATGAGGAGCCAAAGCTTCACAGGGGTCTTGTGAAGCTGGCTGTGAACCTCATCTTGTCATTCACTGGAGATGAAAGGATGTGAGTTAAAGATGATTGGTTGTTGTTACTAACAATTATTTGTTAATCATTTATGATTTTGGTCTTCGATTGGTTGTTGTTACTAAATTATTTGTTAATCATTTATTGTTCTGGTCTTCGATTGGTTGTTGTTACTAAATTATTTGTTAATCATTTATTGTTCTGGTCTTCGATTGGTTGTTGTTACTAACAATTATTTTGTTAATCATTTATTGAACTAGTTTTTGATTGATGATGTCTTTCATTCAGATGCCAGTCGGACTTGTCTTGATTGTTTTATTAATTTTAATGTTTTGCATTGAATATTGGAGTTTAATTTTATCATTAACATGCTGCAATTCATTTGCCTTAAGTTTTGTTGTCATATTTACATCTTTTTTTTTATAATCATTATCAGGAAGAGTATCTCCAAGAAAGGATCAGTGCTTGTCTTCTTGCCAGGTAAGAAGCTATTGATTGTTGTGAAGTTCAAAGTGCTAATTAATATTCACAAGGTGACCTACATTCTGAATTCAGGTCTTGAAGAGATTGAGGACATGAAGCTCATGCTGGAGCCCTACGTTGAGGAGCACAGGTATCTCCTTGTCATCATCATCATCATCATCATCACCTTTGTCAACATGTTGTCATAGTAACCGTTTGACATGCATTTTGGTATCTGTTTTATTCGTTGTCTTACAACTCACCAACATTATGTTGGCAACATATATATGTTACCCTTGTGATGCATACCCATGACAACATTTCGGTTATAATTAGGATCTCACTACTTTATGTTATTAATATTAATGAGCATCTCATTAATTATAACCATTAACAAGGTTTGTTTGCATTTAAAGGCTGGAGCTGAAAAGGCTCCATTCTGCAATTCCATCCGAGGAACAGGCCAGTGTCTTCATGGAGATGAGGGATAACCAAAGGAAGGTGGCAAATCTTTTCAAATGCATAATTTATATTTACTAATTATAGCCTTTATGAATATAATATAATTAATATTTTATCTGGATAGTAATTTTAAATATAATCTAATTAATATTTTATCTGGATAGTAATTTTAAATATAATCTAATAACATTTACTGGATAGTAATTATAAGATAATAAATATTTACTGCTTGTTTTATTTAAGCCACTTTTATATTCTTAACTGCTAAGTCATAACAGTTGACCCCTTGACCCTAAACTAATTTCTTCCTTTTGATGCAACATCAGGTGATCCTGGCAACGAACATTGCCGAGAGTTCCATCACAGTGGCTGATGTCAAGTATGGTAAGCAAGGAATGCTGTCCATGATGATGACGATGGTGATGATGATGGAGATGATGAATAGATTGAGTTTTGAATTTGTTAAATCTAAGAAGAATGAATAATTTCCACTGATGATGGTGATGATGATGCTACAGTGATAGATTTCTGCCTGACAAAGAGCATGGTCTTCAACATATCGAGCAATTATTCAAGCCTCAAACTCCAATGGGCATCAAAAAGCAGTTGTGCTCAGAGGAAAGGTTGTAATTTATTAGTAGTAATTATATTCCCATTGTGCTTATTATTTTTTAGATTGTTTGTAATAACAGTCATAATTATAATAATAATAAGTGCACTTTATTGTTATTATTAACGGTTACATTCTAATCATGCTCAATATTCTTTTGATTGATTGTGATAGTAACATTAGTAATAAGTATTTGCATAGTGCTTATTTATAAACTTAAGCATCAGGGATGTTTGGACCATTTATATGCCGCCATATCCTCGGAATGCATTGTGGCATTTCGAGCTGGGCTAATGAACTTTTACTTTAGCCATTGCTAAGGGAAACACAACCTCTTGCACGCTCAAGTTGTTGTTATTTGCATAATATTTGTGATCGTTATGGAGCTAATATTGTCACTGTTATCATTGTAGGTGTCTATGATGTTATGCATATTCATCTTACAAATTAATTTTTATCATCATCATCATCATCATCATCCAAACAGGCAGAGCAGGGAGAGTAGCTGATGGCATTGTTTATCGAATGGTGGAGTACTATTTCTTTCAAAGCCTTAAGGACTTTGACGTTCCTGAAATGCTGGTGATGTTCTTAGTTGTTAAATATTTTATTCTTAATAAATAATTAATTGTTCATTTTAAATAATTATTTTTTGAATATATTTAATGATATTTTTAATAAGTTCTTTATTAGTAAGTTCAGCTTGATGGGTGTGCAACGAAGCTTGATCCTGATGTTTGGTTAATTAAAAAATATGAATCAATCGTAACTTCTAAAATAACTTTTTCGATATAAAACATGTCGACTTAATAAGCATAATAACTTAATAAACATCATCATCATCATCATCATCATCATCATCATCATCATCATCATCATCATCATCATCATCATCATTGTAACCATGGTAACAGACAAGCCCCCTGGATCACGTGGTACTGAAGTCGAAGCTGTTGAACATGGGAAGTCCAAAGGAGGTCCTTGCACTGACAATCACACCGCCCGACCTCAGAAGCATCGAGAAGACTGTGCTCATATTGAAGGAGGTGGATTATTAATCTTCTTCTTGTTCTTGTTGTTGTTGTTGTTGTCAGTATTGGTGTTGTATTTGTTGTTGACAAAGTATTTTTATTCAAATTGATATTTACTTGTTATCAACATTATTTGGGCAATTGTTGATTTTCTATGAAACATGCACAGAAAATGGGCCACAAATGGCAATTTTATTTTTTCATTGTTTAAACTCACCCCTGTAAACAATTTGTGACGTCATTCTGCCTAAGAGTATGTTTGTGAGTATGGCCACATCCATTAATGATGTCAACGTTTTGTCGCTGAACAGTGTCATTAATTTTCAACCATCATCATCATCATGTAAGACAATATAAGTATACTTGTCAGTCTTAACTACAATATTTTATTTGTGTCTGAGTAATCGTCATCATAACATTAACACATCAGGAGGGGGCACTGAGCCCCCTGACGACCGACCTCCACGACGGGGAATTGACCTTCATGGGGAGGGTGTTGGCCGGACTGCCCGTGGACACCCACATAGGAAAGCTTATCCTGCTTGGGTATTCTGTTGGCTTGCTGGAGGAGACCATCATAATTGGTTATTATTTTTGAATAACTTTGTTAAGATTTATTATGATTTGGTCTGAAGTATTAGGCCTATTGCTGATCAATGTGTTTCCTTAGTTTTTCATACATTTATTTATTATCTATTTAATAGGTTTTTATTTTATTTAATGACTTTAATTAATCTTTAATGCCTTGAAATGTGCATTAATAAATGTAAAGCATTTCACGATGGGTTCAATAGATGAAAATCAAAGGATAGGGTTTAATATTAATTGAAATAGTTCAAAATAAACCTGATCAAGTAACTCGTGATTTTATCTCTTTATTTCTGAATAAAATCACATCTTGTGGCATCTGCAGGATCACTACACTCCGTTCCGAGCATCTTTGTGCATCCAAACCACTTGAGACTCGAGTCGTACCAGTTAGTGAAATCTTAGCTCTGATTATGATAGTGATGTTTCTGGAGTTGATGATTATGATTATACAACAGGAACAAGTTGAAATGGTCCAACAATTCCATGAGTGACAGTTTGGCCTGCTACTTTGCTTACAAGGTTAGGTAGTAGTTGCATTAGGATGAGGGTTAATACTAGGATTGTGATGATGATGTTAGATAGAGCAGTTATTTCTGATGAAATTGATTACATCACATAGTCTGCCATCAAGTGAAATTATATGCTCACTCAATTATAGATTGAAAGTCATTGACATTGAAATAATTTATTGCTTACACAAAATCCTTTGTAATTTTGAGATGAACAATGCTGAATACATAACAATGAGGAATAATGACAAGATTTCATTGGCTGTGATGATGAAAATGATTATATTAAAAAAAGAAAAATTTGTCCAACCTCTCACAACCTAGAGATTTCGTGATTCACCCTAGTCCAACTCAGCCCCATAACTTATCATCATCATCATCATCATCATCATCATCATCATCATCATCATCATCATCATCATCATCATCATTGTCTTCTTCATTAACCAGCTTATCTATATTTATTCATCTCAGGCCTGGGAGCATTTGAAATCCATAGAAAGTTTTGCATCACTTGGTGAGGAGCAACATTGGTGCAGACAGCATTTCATTGAACTTAAGAGGCTGAGAGAGGTTGGAGATTATTAACATATTACAAGTTTATGACTGTCGTTATCATTAGCATATAGTTGATTTATGATTATTCGGATTGCATATCATAAAGATTACATTTAAACTGAATGTATTAAGCTTTTGTTAAAAGAATAGTATATTGTTAGGACAAAATATAAATATCATTTAATTAGGATAATAGTTAATATATTAATGAATAGTATGATGACAATGCATTAACAAATATTTGATATATTTTTGTAAAACCAGGTTAAAGTCTTGTCAGAGGAGTTGAAGAGGAGACTGGAGAAAGACTTCCATATTTGTGTTCCTCAGGACTACAGGCCGCTCGACATGCAGGACACCAAGAATCAGTTCCTACTAAAGGTTATCTTTATCTTTTTTATGATATAGCTTTTGTTTTTGATATTGTTGGCTATTTACATGCATATTCAACGAATTAGCCTGTTACCCCTGTTGTTCATGGTTTAGTTTCTTGTCACTAGGTGTTCTTCCTGGACTACGAGAACCTAATTATTATTGTTGTTATTGTTGTTGCTGCTGCTATTATTGTCAAATAGGCTTAAGTATCCTTGAGAAAATCTAAATTTGAGCTAAACCCAATTTATTGCAAATTATTTAGCAGCTCAATTAAAGGCAAGACATTGCAGCTGATTTTGGTTATGCCAGGGTTTTTAATTGATTAGCTAAATATTAATAATAAAAACACGAAATAGTATTATTCATCACATATATAAATAGTATTATTCATCACATATATAAATAGTATTATTTATCACATATATAAATAGTATTATTTATCACATATATAAATAGTATTATTTATCACATATATAAATAGTAGTTCATCACAGAAGCTGCTTGTTCGATGGTGTTGATCTATTACAGCAACAACATTGTATTAGTTGACCACTTGAATATTATTATTGTTATAATTAATTTTAACGGTGCTTCGTCATCAGATCCTTCTCTGTGGAGCTTTCTACCCAAATTATTTCTTGTCAAGTCCTATTGATGAAGATCAAGCCCTGAGAACCATGGGGGGTCATAACCATCTCAAGACAGTCATGGTTTGTTGTTTCGTGGCTGGTCATAATATTTGAGCAAACATTCAACTCCTCAATCAATAACAATTTTTTATGTTTGTTACGCAAATATGGTGCCGTAAACCTAATATCAGTAAACATGTTGTAGACTCTTTTGCTTGCATCGTTATTAGTCACTTTCGTAGGTCAAGGGATTTCCGGACGGCGGTGTTCCTTTCTACAAGAGGGGACTGAGGACTTTGTTCAGGAATTGTGACCCAGTTGGGGGAGAAGTAAAAATCCATGCAGATCACACAAAGTTGGTGAAGTGATAAACAAGTTGTTGAAGATGATTAACAAGTTTAATTGCAATACTTAGCACTTACATTACTATGTATATTGTTGTATATGTTGTATACTTTTGATGTATATAAGTTCTGTGAGGTTTAATGACATGCTTTTGATGTGAATAATGATTAAGCTTTGTGTTTTCGACTTTCAGAGCTTACATTGAATTCAAGGGAAGGGAGACCAATAAGAATTGCACGATGGCCGTTTGCTCCGCCCTCAAAATGAAGTCTGCACCTAATTTGAATTTTGATGCATGAACTGCCATTGGTCGATGTTTATGAATTAATTAGTTTCTGAATATATTTGAAGCAATTTATATTTTTACATTATAAACAAAACTTCAGCTGTCGAGTACAGTTACAAATATTTGAATGGCATATTTCCAATTGTATAAAATGGTCGTAGATTTGTTTTCAATTGCATTTTTTTGCACTTGTTACAATAACCTAGGTGTGTCTTATGCCTGGATGCCTCTTAAACATGGGGAAAAACAGTAATTATTTCAAAATAACATTTTTTAAACGTGGACCATCAAAATATTTCTGTGAGGTTGTCATAATTTGTATGAATTTTATTACTTATTATTGTTAATAATATTTATTAAAGGATGCTGAAGATGCCTATGGAGGTGGATGCTGATCCTTCTGAATCAGCATTGGCAGAGGATGAAGACAACTACGATCAAGTTGTGCGAGGAAGCATCTCTGGAGAGGCAAGGTTGGTTGCATTGCGGTGATGCGTGTTGTTGTTGGAGTTAATGTTTCCTTATCATTGTTATCATTTGTTGTTGTTGTAACTATTATTATTATTATTATTATTATTTTTATTATTGATGTTGTTGTTATTGTGAGTTTGTGTACCCTGCTCACTTCCCTTTGGCTCAGCCTGAAAACATGTTGCAACTGTGCAATGGTTCTACGAGAGGGCGACTAAATTTGAGTTGGTTGCTTAGAGCTGGAGTTGGTTGTTTTGATTATTTTCTTTATAAAAGTTATTTCCAGGTTTTCTACTTTTGACTAATGCTATATTTAAACTTAAAAAAACAATTATTGTTATTGTTATTATTTCTGGCTAAAAACTAATAATCATAAAAATAGTTACACTAACATATTTGCATTGTTTGTTTTGGTCATCAAATTCATTACAATCATAACCATTGCCAGAGCCAAGCAAGTGTCTTACCCACCATCAGAGATGAAGAAAGTTACCATCAATGTTACTGAGGTTTGTCTAATTTATTAGTGATTTTAATAAGCATTTACATTAATAATGATAATAATAATTAACTATAACCTCATGTATAAATGCTATACTAAATGCAATGTGTTCTCCTTGCAGACGATTGATTGCGGTCACTTTTGGGGAACCTACTATGACAAGGATTACGTGACAAGGACTGCTCAGATGCACAAAAACATCCAAGACTGGGTGAAAAGGAACAGGGGTGCTTTGTTGAAGGTTGCTAAGATGTTGATGATGATGACAGTAGTGACTGTGATGATGGTGATGTAGAGCAACACTATTATTGATTGCTCTCTAGACTAATTTCCATGCTTGTTTGTCATTGTCAGGAGGTAAGGGTTGGATGTTATTGTCTGGCTCCATTCACAGATGAAGACAATGTCACAGAGTACTACAGGACCAAAATTATAAACAGGACTATCAGGATGGCCAAGGTTATTGATGATGATGATTATCATTTATTTGACATTATTTTTCTGGACTGGGATTGCTAGCTATGAGCACCAATGAAGGAATTTATATCAATGCAATCAAGCCTATTCACGTGCATATTCAACAAATTAGCCTGTTACCCCCTCAGGGCTGTTCATGGTTTAGTTTCTTGTCACCAGGTATTCTTCCTGGATTACGGGAACCAGTCGGAGGTGGAGGTGACGGAACTTTACATGTTGGATGAGGCTTTCCTGTCCAATCCATTCCAGGTGGCTAGTGATGATTGTGATACTACCTATTTTGACAATTTTTTTGTTTATCACAACTTGAATAAGCTTAAACTTCCCTTCTCTGTAATGTCAATTTTTATTAAATTCTTACAAATTGTACAACTTAAAGAGATCTCTAATTGATTGAAAATGATTGAAAGTTAACCTCAACAGGCAATGGAGTTCCAGCTGATTAACGTAAGGCCCTCGAAACTGCTCAACTTCAGCGACCAATGGGTGCCCGAGGCCAAGAGCTACTTTGAGGGCTTCATCAATGAGAAGGGTCCATTTTTGTGTGAGGTAATGAATAATTCATTAGCAGAATGGACGGACATTTTATACGACATTTTCTTAGTTTTGGTTGGCATTTGTAGTGAGATTCACAGTGATAGGAGCAGATGATTGTTTACGTTTTTTACTTCAAATCTAGATTTAATCTTTGTTGGGAGTTGTTAAATTTAGTAAGGAATACTAAGAAAACTTTAATGTCTACGTTTGTCTGTTAATTACTTCAGTTGTCAATTGTAATAATTAAAATTATCAAAAACTCATCTCTTCTTTAATTTGTGGGCCAAGGTATTCTCAATTGTGGACAAAATTATCAGAGTTAAGATGTCTCCCATGAACAGTCCTGATGATGATGTAGCCAATAAACTCATTGAGAATGGTTTTGCAGAACAATGTGAGGAAAATTCCATCTCTAAGGTAAGGAGTTTTTTATATTTATTGTATTAATTATATATCAATATTATATTAGAGTTTAGTCTTGCATTATATATTGCATTAATTGTTTATATTTATATATAATATACTAAGTTTATGGCTGAGAAGAACATGATGTTGATAATAATGATATTTTCTATTAATGGGATATCTGAGGATATCTCATTTATGTCAACGATGTTGCTTTATTGCTTGCTTACTAAAAGTGTGACCAAACTGCATGTGAAAATGGCCGATTGATTTCTCCTATTTTAGCAAAACAATGCTTTGAGGATGTTTGGGTCCAGCCAAACAACCCAGGACCCCAGAGCACCTTTTGATGATGGGATGTTCAACCCTCTGTTTAACAAGCCAGTATGCAGTCAGGTGCAAACATTGGAGGATGTGGTCAGGTCTAAGGAGCTTTATAAGGCAAGACAAGTCTGGAGATTGAATCAACTAATAAAGGTTGGCAATTGTTTATATTTCTGATAAGTCAATAATTGAATGCATGTTTATTGTTTTGTTGTACAGGTCAATTTGATGGGTCCAATTAGCTCTTATGAACTCGCCTTCAATCCGCTTCTGACCTCTGTTGGGTTTGTACTTTCAATTTTCATTCATTTATTTCAATCGAAGTGGTCTGCATTAACAGCTAGCGTACTATGGTAGTGGTTCCATATAAATGGTAGAGCATTTTTAAAATGCCTTCACATCCTCTTCCGACGCATTAGTGAACCCAAAAGATTGGCTAAATACAATACAATTGATAAAATAATTGTTTTCTTTCTGGGGTCTGTAAAATGGGACCTGTCTATTTTTTATTATTTTCTAGGTCTGCCAGAGTGGAACGAGATAGTGTCAACAGTGTTGTGATCAGTTCTGATCCCACGAATCCCACTCCACACATGATGGTGGCAGCCTTTGTTGGGATTTCCCCAAGTAGGAATGGCCTAATCATTAGGGATTCCACAGTTCTGCCTAAAATTAGGGGTCTCTCTTCTCTCATGACTTTGTTGTTTGCACCAGTAGCAGAGTACAGGTATGTTCTCTACAAGAGTCGTTGTTTATATCTCCGATAAGCCAATAATTGCTATATTCAGGTTTTAAAATAAATTAAAAAAAAACATTACATATCTAAATATATAATAAAATGTATCTAAAATAAATACTTAACCCTAAGATAAGCTGAAAGTATTTGTGCATAGTTGCATGCCATTCTTGATGACAATGATGATATGCAAAGGATTGATTCAAGCATTCAATGCCTCTGAAATTACTATTATTATTAGAATATTATAATTAATTTTTTCAAAGTATAATTTGTTCCCGACAGGACAAATAGAGACGTAACTAGATTTACCGGAGCCATTTGTGGTCTAGGGTATTACAAAGATTCAAGCAATGAGGCCATCTTTGCTGAAAATGACATTGAAGTGACTTTTGACATGGTCTTCACCTTCACAGACCTTAAGCAGGTTAACCTGGTTAAATTGGTTAATGTGATAAAATTGGTTGAGGCTGTTGTTCCTGCTGTGCAAAATGTTGATTTGAAAAAAGCATATTTATTGATACAGATGGTTCCTATATCTTTAATATCCTTTTTTAATTTTCTCTGAAATTCTTGCATTCAGGTTGCAGATATTACGTTGACTTTTTTATTGGCATGTTCCTCATTTGTTGTCACCACAATACATTGATGACGTAACTATTGTTATTTTTATTATTATTGTTTTTGTTACTACAGATTAATGACATCAGGGTGTCGATGAATATGGTCATGAGTCCTGATATGAATCTGTTCGGTCCAAACCTTTTAAATGTTCAAAGCACCATCAGAAAAAGGATGTTTGAGTAAGTGACTGGTATTGGAATTGGAAACTTAGAAAGAAGTTATTGTTTGTGATGATGAACACTTTTACCACTTTGTGGGTGTCAGGAATGGTGACTTTGTACTGATTGCCAACATCTCATTGCAGCCTTTTCTGCAAGGCAAGAGAACCCAGAGAGATGGAGAACTTCCAACGTCCCCTGCTTTGGAATCAGGTTGTTAGATGATTCTGGATCATTAGTTTGGTCATTTCTACCCATAGGACAGAGGTTCTCAACCTGTGGGTCGCTTGAAGTTTTTGCCAGGGGTTGCCTGAGAATTTAACAAATTTTAATATTTTTTACAATTTGATCAAACCTAAACCTTGAAATTCTTAACTCTATATAATTAACTCAATATATAATGTTGATTAAAGTACTTATTTTTAGAACAAGCTATTTTATGTAACGACCAATAATCATCCCAGCCTTTTGTTTGATTTCTCTACTTTGTCGCTTAATCTTTTGGGTCAAATGTTTGAAATAGGATAAAATTGACTTATATAAAACTTATATGCCAAGGCAAGTGTTGACGAGGGATCGCAGCACCACATAGGTTGAGAACCTCTGCCTTAGGACAATAATCCTTGATCACTTAAAATTTATTGCTTGGTTACATGCTGCCATTTTTGTCTATCATTCTTTCTAGTAAATGCATCAATGTACTCTATGACTTTATCTCCAAATCATGTTAGGCCTCAAAGCAAGATGTGGTAACC
The DNA here is from genome assembly GCA_021613335.1 of Whitmania pigra. Lineage (NCBI taxonomy): Eukaryota > Metazoa > Annelida > Clitellata > Hirudinida > Haemopidae > Whitmania > Whitmania pigra. The sequence continues at coordinate 2,133,721 of JAJTWR010000113.1, forward strand.
ACTATAGGAGAGAAAATTGATTTTTTTGTGCCTCATTGTGGCTTGACTCTGCGGGCAGAAGATGTAGACCAACGGAACAGAAGCAGCGAACCACTGAGTTCCGAAAGAAAGTGGCTTCTTCACGAATACCTCTTGAAGCAAACGAACAAGTAAGCTGGTGATTGTTATGAAAATGATAGGTCTTTGGTATAACCGCATTGAAAATGATGGTGAAGTTTTTTGAACTGATGCCAACTTGATGCTAAATTGGTCAATTTTAAATTGAATCTACCAATTGTTGCTGATCAATAAGATATTGCAGACCTAATGCTCTTAGATTAATTGTCTTCACTACATGTAGAGTCGACCACGATGAAGTGTTCCACTGCCTCATCTGCAATGAGTCCCTCGTAGGAACCTCGAGACTTGCCATCCACCTCTGTCTCAACAGTCACCTGAGTATGCTCAATTGACCGTGAAGCTGCAACTGCCACTAATAATGTTTTGTTTACTAATCTTTTATTTGGAAATCATTTTGCACCGATACTTTATTTAGCTTTTCCTGATCAAGCATGTTCAATGCTGTTGTGTTTTGTTGCTTATCTAAAAATCTGACTTTCATTGCTTTTATCTGTAAATCTTTTATGCACCTTGCTATCAAGTCACGTTATTTAAAATGTTTTGAGTTAATTTGTCCCATTTTCTAGATATTTGCAATTGTAATCCAATTACTCTCTTCATCGTCGTCATCATCATTATTATTATTATTATTATTATTATTATTATTATTATTATTATTGCTTTTGTATTTCATACATCATGAACATTCATTCACTCACATTGTTTGGCTTCATATTCTGCATTTCAATTTGTTTCTTGGGCAGCAATCCAACCCTTGCTTTTAATTTCGAAATTACCAAAAAAATAAATGCCATTTTACTTTTGAAATATAGCAAAAAACTTACCAGAAGTAAGAAAAGAAGGACGTTTGAGAATCTTTTTCGATTGCTGTAACACTTCCAGTATGATCACTTTCACTCATTCCTGACCAAAAAAGTAGAAATTCAGAAAAGGGATGTAGAGAACGCGTTCATTTGATCTGACATTATTATATTCTTTCAACTTGTGCAGAGTGATGGATGGCCTACAGGCCTGCCAAAGTGATAGTGCCTAATAGGAGAGACCCCGCAATTTTTCCAAATCCGATGAGTTTTTTTTGGGGGGGGGGAGGATTCTCAATATGCCATAGGCACAACTACCATGTTACTTCATGAATTTATGATTTTTGATTTTCTACACATGGTGCTGGTCACATCGTTTGCAACTAGTTATGAGCCATGCAGCAGCAGCTTTATGTTTTGGAAAAGTCAAGGAAGTGTATTCATGTGTGTCGTCATCAGCACATCGGACATCCATTATGGAACGATGCCTACTTGAAGAACTACCACAGATAGAGGCAGAAGATAATAAATCCAATGAGGTAGGACACCAGTCGTATTTATTTAGTTTATGCTCCATATCAGAAGTAATTTTTAATAACTTGGTGTTATGTTATTTAAAAAAATTTATTATAGTCAAATGAAGGAGAAATGGAAGAATTAGACCAGTTACTTGAAAACGCTGAACCTCAAAAAAGGGAAGAAAAGGGAACAAAGTATCGCAGCGGTACTCGATTTGTTGCCAGAACTCGAAATCTTCGTATATTTCACAACAAATTAACATGTATTAAAGATGCTTTATGTGAGATGGGATTGGAATCAGTTTCAGAAACACTGGATGCAAAATTTCAGGCCACAGTATTTACTCTCTACGCAATATTATGTCTTATATCAGAATTGAGCCAGGCACTTCAAAGTCCAGTTTTAAATCTTGTGGGTGCTCAGAAGCATGTAAGATGCTTATCACCTATTTATCGCAAATGAGAACAGAGAAAGCATTCAATGATTTAGTTCAGAACTCAAAGGAATGTACAAATTCGGTATCATTGAAGAATTCGGAAGATAATCAAATGAATATTTTACATTTGCTTTAACTGGTTTGAAACTTTGAGACTTTGAGAAGATAGTCAAACTCATTAATAAATTATTAAAGATACAAAATAAGACTGCAGACAGAAGATAGTCAAACTCATAATAATAATAATCTGTTCTATCTTTAATTTTTTATTAAATATAATTGGTAGTTTTGATTTGAACAGTTTCAAAAATTTTTCGACTGCGTCGGGCTTTTGTCCCTTTTCTAAACTTGAGCCCCCCCAGCACTTTTCGCTGGTTGCGCCACTGCGTACTCGTACTTAGACCTTGAATACTTGTACTTGAGGAATTGAGTACTTGGTCCAACGTCTGATGCTGAGGGTCTTGCTTTCCTTCTCCTGCAGAATTCAAGTAAGGTGCGAGACTTACTATCCAATGCTGATGATTTCGGTTCTCATCGAGGCGGCGAACGGCTTTCAGGATGGATTGAAGGCTCACTGAATCAAAGGCCTTTGCTATATCCATGACGGCCGAGATCCGGAGACGCAAGTCTGTCTTGAAGTCCTGGGCTATCTCCCTGACGAAACGCTGGAAGGGCAACTTGCGGATGAAAAGCTCGGTGCTTTTCTGGTATCTGCCGGGCCTATACTTGTGTGGCTTCTTCACACCGCCGGTGGCAAGAGCGCTTTTTCTGGCGGCCTTGGTGGGCAGCTGTTTCCTAGGAGCCTTTCCTCCTGTCGACTTTCTAGCTTAATACAAGCCATGTCTGTGGCGAGCAAGGCGAGTGATTTTATTTGGTATTTTACAATAAGAAATAATACGATAACAGAGTATTTTATATGTTAGTATTTAAAATAAATTTCTAGAGTATTTTATATTTTTTAAATACTTTTTTTCAAAATATTTTAATTAGAAATCCTTTTGTGTTTGACGGGCATTTATGAACAAATCGCCTTTTAAGTCCAATGGAATGGACACAGTTCTTGCCTGAAGGCCTCAATTTGCAACTCTGCTTAATTAATTTTTAACTCTTGTGTATGCATGTTGACAACATTTGCATACAGTGCGTTTTGATCGCATATCGAGTTTTATTGGATATAAGTAAAGGACGTGCTCAGGCTTTCAAGCGGCCCTAAAATGCATATTTTACAAGTTCTACTGTAATTTATTTGAAATTTTATTGGACGTTTTCTGTACTGGCGTGCGATCAGGATTGAAATCAGAAAGAAATTTCGGTCTAAATGTTATCATGTCATAAATTTTGGACATAATTCCCAGTTCCAAACATAATTTTTCAATTTGTCGTAATTTTTCATCTTCTTACAAAAAGTTGGATCTTATCCAGATAAGCCCCGCCATAAAGTTAACCCGCGCCACCCAAAAAAGATTATAGAAAGTGTCAGTGTCCTGACTATTTATTTATGTTATTTGTTGTATTTGCTTTTGGGTTGTTAATTTGTATCACGTAGGTGGAATGAATGTGAAGTGGCGTGTCTGTCGTCTGCCTGGAACCGCGCGATGCGCTGATTGGCCGCGCAGTTATACAATTAGCACGTCTAGGATGAAGGCTATAAAAAGCGACAGGCAGACGACAGAACAGCTCAATGGCTGCTAATTCTATGGAACTGATGCAGCTGTGACTCGACGTCCTGATGCTGATTCTGACGTCTTTCTTTGGAATATAAATCCCAATTCCAGCCCTGTTGTCCTCAGTCTTAGAGGCATCCGTGTAGCAGAGAAGGCTGCCCTGGAGATCCTCTATTTTCTCCCTTGAAACCAACATCCGCAAAGGATTGTCAGTTTCGAAGAAGAGGGTCGAAGTATCGATCGTCGGTTTTCTCAGACTCCATGGAGGGCATCTGAGAGGTTCCTCCCTGATGTCTTCCAGGAGATCTGCTGGGATGACAGACTCGATTTTCTTGTACGGGGCTCCTCGCCTCGAAGTCTCATTCTGCAGTGGAGCCTCACTTCAGCCTGGGACCAAAAGTCTGAAAAGAAATAAACATCTTTAACAAGTTCGTTATTTGTAGCAAAAGACCTGAGGGCGTGGTGTGCCATGAGCTTCTTACGACGGAGGTCGAGAGGAAGCTCACCGCACTCTACCCGCAAAGACGAGGCACTTGTGCCCTTCATGGCACCGCAGCAGATCCTCAGCGCCTGATACTGAATACTGTCGTAGATGGCTCTGATCTGCTTGCACCCCAGGTCAATTACTTCACAACCAAAATCTAAAACAGAGCGAATGGTGGCTCTGTAAACAGTGAGGAGCGAGGTCTTGTTCGCTCCCCAAGAACTGCCTGAAATGGCTTTCATAGCGTTGAGTCGCTTGAAACACCGAGTCTTGACGAACTCTGCATGTGCCGACCAGTTTAGTCTTTCGTCCAAGACGATTCCTAAAAAGGTGGCTGTTTTAGACAGGGGAATCACCTCCACTCCAATCTTCAATCTGATACTTTCATTCATCGTCCGGTTCGGGAATTCTGAAAAAAGAACTGCTTGTGATTTAGCTGCAGATATCTTAAAACCATTATTAGTAAGAAACTTAGCCATATTGTCAAGCTGTTTCTGCATTTTCGCTGTCATTACTTCTACGGACGTCCCGACCGTCCAAAGAGCAATGTCATCAGCATACATAGACAGCTCGACTCCATTCAAAGGTTCTGGCATCGAATTCATCATGATGATGAAAAGAAGTGGACTAAGGATACTGCCCTGTGGGGTACCATTTTCTAAGACAACCGGTTCGGAGAGAGACGATCCAACCCTCACTTGGATACTTCTATCCTGAAGGAAATTATGAATCCACATTAAGGGTCTCCCCTTAACTCCCATCCTTGAAAGTTGATCAATGATCCCCTCTCTCCAAACCATATCAAATGCTTTTTCCATATCAAGAAAAACTCCTAGAGTCTTCCTTTTCTTGATCGAAGATGCAGCAATGTCCCTTGTCAGCCTGACTATGTGATCCACACAGCCACGAGCTCTTCTAAAACCCGCTTGATAATGATTCAACAGGTCTCTGCTCTCTAGGAACCACCGGAGTCTCGTAGCAATCACCCTCTCCAGGAGTTTGCAGAGAGTGGAGGTCAAAGAGATAGGCCGATAGGAAGAAGGAAGAGCAGGAGGCTTCCCTTTCTTAGGGATTGGGACGACCGTGGCTCTCTTCCATAATGAGGGAACCGATCCTGATAACCAGGACTGGTTGAAGAGGGCCACGATCCCTTTGAGACTGGTGCTTGGGAGCCTTCTAATCATCTCATAATGGATGCCTTCAGGACCTGGGGAAGTGTTCCCGCAGTTCCGTAGTGCATCAAAGACTTCAGAAATACTTATGGGATCAGACATGGGAGAGTCCTCCGGCACAAAAAGTTCCGGAGACAGCATGAACGTAGTTTTGACATGTGCGAAGAGTGGGTAGAGGTTCTCATTACTGCTAGCTTGTGCAAAGGTTCGGGCGAGCATGCCTGCTTTCTCTGAGTTTCCAAGTGAACCGCCAGAGAGAGAGGCAATTTGAGGGATTCGTGGATCTGTGCGATTGCCATTCATCCCCTTAATGGATCTCCAAAGAGCAGCAACACCCGTTGAACCATTAAAACCAGAGCAATGCATTTGCCAGTATTCTCTTTTCGCATTCTTAATGGTCCACTGAGCTTGACCCTTAGCCCTCTTGTAGCCTTATTGTTGCAATTTATGGCTATGTGCCCATAGCCATTGCACTTAAAACATCTTATTGGGTCACTAATGAAAGGCTTAACCTTAAAAGTTAAATATCCTATTTTGACTTTATCTTGAAACTTATTATTGTTAAAGGAAAGAATAACCACTGATGTGGTTATCTTCTGTCCTCCAACAGGTTTAATTAGTCTAGTTGCACTAACGCAACCAGCACATTCTTTAATTGTGTTATCGTCGACGTTCACTGGAACGCCAACAATACAATATTTCGGCTTAGCCGCCACACGGACAGTAGCCGAAATACCGTCAAACTCAGTTATCTGAGATAACTTAGTTATCTCACCATTATTCTTGGCAAAAACAATAAGAAGACCATTATTGGAAATGATCCTCACATCTGTTCTGCCTAAAATTTTACTAACCTTGTTCTGAACCTTGATTGGGTTCAGCTTCTTGATATCAGTCTTGAAAAAGACTTTTGTAACATAAGATTCGAAATTTTTAGAATTATCGGAATTATTCGATAAATTTGAAGACGATAAAATCCTCTTTCGCTTCCTATTTTCTACAACATGGAATCCATCCATGTTGTCAACAATGGAAGATTCCATTGTCTCCATAACTACTAAAACAAATAAATTACTAGAATATTCAAAAAAATTTTTAAACTATAATTTAATACAAGCAATAATTGATAGATTGAAACTTATATGATAGTTATATTCAAGAAAAACACTGCTTTTCAGAAACAGTAAAATTCAAATTCGAATTGTCAACCGTCACAACTGAAAATGAATAGCTCTGCTCCGCACAACAACAACCCCCTTGAAATTTGTCAAGGAAGCCTATCAAGAGGAATTTCTTGACATTGTCGTCCTAAGCGATTCGCTTAGTGCACTAGAGGCACTAAAGGACGGCAACAATTATGATTCTGATATTAAAAATTTACAGTTTTTAATTTCAGAAATTCAAGAGAGCGGCAGAAAGGTCACTCTCGTCTGGGTCCCTGCCCATGTTGGAATCCCTGGCAATGAGAAGGCCGATGCCCTGGCAAAGGCAGCCACTGCAAGGGATCAGATAGACTTCCGGATTCCAGCGTCTATCAAGGATGTCAAAAGGTTTGTGGCTCGCAACATCCTCCAACAATGGCAGACCAGATGGGATGGAGATCCTCGAAGCCAACATTACAAGTCCATAGAGAAACAAGTGTCGACGAAGAGCAAGTTCCAATGTGTCTCAAGGAGGAAGGAGGTTCTCGCCTCCAGACTCCGAGTTGGAAAGTGTGCTCTGAATCAGCACTTGTTTCTCTTCAAACGTCACACCGATGGGAAGTGTTCCACCTGCCCTCAGGAAGACGAAAATGTGCAACATTTCCTCATGGAATGTCCAGCCCAGTCTGTCCTGAGGAGAGAAATCAGAATGGCCACAAATCTATCCGATAAGAGTTCTATGCTTAGCAATCCAGCAAGTGTGGACATCATTTATCGGTGGATTTCCAAGAACAGACATGACTTACTTTAAGTCATTTACAATTTTACTTTAATTAAATAAGTACTTTCTTTCATTATTCTAACACGTTTCATTATTTTTCATTATTCTAACACGTTTCATTATTTTTCATTATTCTAACAAGTTTCATTATTTTTAATTACTAACACTAACTAAAGTCCGAATCATCTCTGTTATGCAAAGGACTATAATCAAATAAACAAACAAACAAACGACAGAACAGCTTTTTAGTCGTGAAAGCCCGGAAAGTGTGTGGGTGTGAGAGAGAGTATGAGTCGAGAGTGGCAGACGAGTTTTGGAGAGATTTGAGATAGACTGTTTTTATCGAATTTTGTAATTAATTATTGTGGGCTTCAGATTGCTTGTACCTTTTGATTGATTTTTAATATATTGCTTCCATTAAATCTGAATCTTGTGTTGTCATTTCGATAAGAATCGCCTCGTGTAGACATATCCCGAATATACAGGAGAAAGAACTTTTACAGAAAGGAGGATGTGAAACTTGTACTTTTAGGTTTTATTGAAGAGGGTGAAATTGAGACATGTCATTAATAATTTGCATGAAAAGGTCTTTTTCGGTACCTTTACCTCTCAAACGAACTCACACAAGTAGCGGTCCACTAAAGAACTTTCGAAGAGCGATTTCTTGCCGACACTGTCCGGCATTACACCTCCACCTGTCAGAAACAGTTGAAAGTGTCATTTGATGGCTATTGTTGCATAAACGTTGCTGATGGATCACTCCGTGGCTTTGCAAAAAAAAGTATTGCTGTCTCCTTGTCATGAACGAGAGTCGAAAGCGCCAGAAAGTTCATTCGGGTTTTAAGTCCGAACGTAGAAAATTTTTGCACAAAATGAGCCTAGAGGCGGATAAGGAGTTGTTTTTATGGCGTGCGTTTAAATATTCAAATTTCTAGATAACGTGCATTAACATGAAGTGGCGGGGCTTAACTTTTCGCGAGTGCACTTTTTGCGCTAATGGCTTATCTGGAAAAGATCAGAAATAACCACTTTCGATTTAAACGTTTGTGCATTTCTGTTTCCAACCGAAATCAATAAATAAATGCTTAGAAATGCAAATACAGTTCTACATACATTAAAGTCTCAGATATTGATTACATCATTGACCAGTTTACGACAGTAAAATCAAGAAAAATAAATTTTTGCTGACTAAATAAACCAGTCTACGACAATAATATAATTTCTAGAAACTTATTTTTTTTAAAATACAGTTTTTCATTCAAATTTTAATTGGTTTCCTTACTCAGTGTAATAGAATAATGTAATTTAACGAGGAGTGGAGTTCGAAAATATCCTAGCTATGCCTCTGTAGATCGTGCTAGTGTTTTCGCCAGGGTTTCCCAGAACCCGATAACCCTGGTTTTTTTCATAGATTTTGTAAACCCCAAATTTTCAACTGATTAGATTTAAGCATAAACCTTGTTCTGTAGCTAATTTTTGTTGTTATTCTATCGTACTGTTGCATTAATTTGTCACATCTTTCAATGTAACGATACAATCAGGGACGTACCGAAGGCAAAATAGTGTGGGGCATAAAGGACAGTTATTCCGAACTCCAAAAAATGTTTTCTTAATATTTTGTCAATATTTATTTTTCGCTAACAATTCATTATGACCAACTCAAAACTTTGATAAAATTTAACAGACAAGAGTCATTGTACATTAAAATATGTGTTCAATGTCTCCCAAATGTTAAACAAAATCTATCTTTTACACAAAAATACAACTTCTTCACTAGTAGTAAGAAAATCTTCACTAGTGCTTGTATCCGCTTGTAAAATGACCAATCAACTCAATCAGATACTTTCTGTAGAGCTCCTTTAAACTCTCTCGACATTGAAGCAGCAAAATCATACGATTGAAAAGAAAGATTGTCAGTATCAACGGCATTGCGTTGCAAGCAACTGACTATACTCTTTCCTATTCCAGCGCCAGTCTTGTCAGTTATTTCGGTTATTTGCAAGAGTCTTTCATTTGCAATTCCTTCCTGATTGACGAAACGGATTACAATGGTCAACATGTCTTTCCTCGAACTACCTGGTGTTGGATCCGCCGTCACAGTGTAGAACTTATTGTCAGAAAGTTCTTTAATAATTTACCTTTGAGTGTGTTCGCAATTAATTGAACAACATTTTGCGATCCATGCCTCAGATATGAATAAGGTGATAACATGATTAGGTCTCAGCTTAACGTCTTCAAACCATCCTGTTAAACAAGGATTATAACGAGCCATAAGATGTACTATTTACTGACAATTACTGCGGAATTGTAATAACAACTTGATGATTAGACTTATTAAACTATAGTAATATTTGTTATTACTACCAATTAAGCGCTTATTATAACACTTATCAAAAAACTCAAACTTCCAAATAACCGTCAACAAATTATGAAAGTAAACAAAATCACCAAGACAACGAAATATCCAACCAATGGCGAATTTAATTTAATACCAAGAGAGATGGGCATCTGCTGACATTATTTTATTTTAAATATTTTTGTAACTTTAAATCCTAAACCTTGTAGGAATTATTATAATACACATTTAAATTTTGAATCCTAATTTTCCCAACTTATTTCAGTCGGTTCCAAGTGGGGGCCCCCCTTGCCCCCCTCAAGGGGCGTCCCTGGATACAATGTCAAAATACTGGCTTAAAACCATAAGTTTAGAGTAATTGTATTATCGTGATAAAAGCAAAATGGATCTTAAGCTTCGTTCAAATAACCCTAATAAGCCATTTTCTGATGTGATGGTGCATGATGATTAGCTAAAATACTACAGAATGTTGGAAGGTCGATACCCTACATTTTAAATTTTTAATGAATCTGATTTTATAAAAATAAACGAAAAAGTTCCTCAACATAGAAATCTTTTTGACAATTGCACAGCACTAATTTTCACCAACGGCATTTTCATCATTGTCGTCGATACCAACATCTTTATCATTGTCACTATCATTATTTTCATCCCTATCGGTATTATCATCTTCACTATCGGTTTCATCTCCAAAACCACTATTGGAAAATTCATCGTCATCTTTGCAGCAACTTGTATTATCGTAACCAAGTTTGGCTTTGTAAATATACTTATTTATGGGTGGTAATTTATTCCACTGTTCGCGCATATGTTCACTATTGAAATTTAACTTATTCAGGCTTGAAAGTTGATCCTTCATTGGTTGTTTATGAGAATCATTGATTCCAGAATCTTCTTGTCCACCTAGTTGCAAAGTGGCTGTGTATCTTTCAAACTTCCGGACATACATGTGGAACAAATTATTACGATTCAAAAGCTGTGGCAAAACTTTCCAACAAGCATCGATCTGGTCTGCCAGATATCCGACAACTTTGTCGGCATATTCGCTGTCTGCTTCGACAGGAATATCATCCTCGTTCGCCATAACAACGAGTCTTATTGTTAGGCAGGGTATCTGGCAACAACACACGACTTGAATTTTACCTTCTCTCGTCTTGAGAACAAGTTGTGATTTACCACGAGCCAATATTCTTCCTTCTTCTTCATAATTTGTTAGATTCAAAATTTCTGTTCCTCTTATTCCAAAATATTTGGCTTCATTGATTTGTGAGAAAACTATGAAGCGTATAAGACGGGCCCAATTTTCCTCCATCGCCAGCAAGTAGCTTTTGGCACCGTCAAGTAAACAAAATAAGTGGTCATCCACTTTAACACCGTTAAAATTTAAGGGTCTCATGATCTGTTTAAGGTACCAGATTGCAGTGATCGTACGCCTACATAAAGGGCAATCTGTGTGTCTAAAAATATAGATATATATTTCACGATATATGGTTGTTAGAGCTATATTACATAAAGGTATGATAGTTCAAAAGTATATATGTTGCGTAATGTAGTAAATGCGGAATTATTGAAAACAACTCACTTAGTCTTCCAATCATCCATACAAGATTTACAGAAGATGTGCCTGCAAGGGTCAACTATTGCTGATGATAACCCTTCAAGTAAGTCAAGGCAAACTGAGCATTCTTCGTCAATTCCCTTTGGATCCGGCTCCGCTAATACTCCATCACAATGTTCGATGTTGCAAAAGAGACGCACCCAGCCATTTTGAACTTGAATGTCATTGCTTTCGCCTTCCTCTGAACACATTATTAGAAAAATTGCACACGAAAATATCAATTTAAATGTTTCTTTATGGTTGTTTAATTGGTAATCATTAAATCAGTGGTACAATAAAAAGATTTAGAATTGCCGAGGTACTAAATTTTTAATTATAAATTATATTAATATAATTGAAAAATTTTTAAATGAAATTCGAACAAAATTTGTTTTTTGTTTTGGTGCCGAATGTTGGCATTTTGTCATTTCGGTTGAGTAAATTAATTATCGAGTCACACCGTTAAAATAGCCCGGCAACAAAATGGCCCAAGACAAAAATGTTTAAAAAAACCCATCAACGTATCTTAAATTAATTCTTGTGAGTTGAATGCATTAATTTGGAATGAAATTTGGGTTTAGTGGTTTGATTGCTTTTATAACCGTTTTGAGTTTAATTGATATCAGGAAATTGAACTTTTCAAGTTGGCATTTAATATAACTTAGATTGATAAGCAGCATGTGCAATCTGTACAAAGAGAATCAAACGCTTATCAAGTCCACGTCTCAGATCATCTAATTTCTTTTGATCCTACCCTGAGTTCCTCTTGAAATTGCGATGCAATATTTGTGTCAAGATGATGATGACCTCGTCCTAGCTGAAAATGTATTAGCATTCACATTGTAGAAGTTCCCTAGCGAAAAGACTGCTTCAAAAATTTGAAATTCGAGTGCTAGAATAATTATTAATTATTATCATATATATTAATTCAACTATTATGAATTGCTAAATGTGTTTAACGTTTAAATCAGGGGTTCCCAACCTTTTCGTGCCCACGGTCCCCCAGAGGACAATCCAGTTAGAACTGGCCCATCTGATAAAATTTGTGAAATCGACAGACTTCCTTGATGATTCTCAGGATGAGTGTGGTGTCAAAATTCAGAAGACCATGATTACTACACTTGCAACAAACTTAATGGAACGTTTGTTTAAGGCTAATGAATTTGACCAAGATGAAATGAAATGGAAGGAAGGCTTTGAAATGGAATGAGGAATGTTGAAGAAAACAAAAAAATTCTAAAATGGAAGTTTCCCTGTATGATAAGCTGAATATATTTCTGCAGAAGCATGACTCACAACAGTGTCAACTTGAATATAGATTTGTCTCCCAGATCATCCAAAAAGAATTTCAATTGTTCAAGCAACTAAGATAAGATCTGAAAACTTGGACAAACTTTACAGACATTTGACAACAATAAGACCAACTTCTGTGGATCCAGAAAGAGCTTTTTCTGTAATGACCATCTTTGCAGACAAACTAAGAAACCTATTTCATGATGATACTGTGAGTACGATGATGATGTTACGAAAGTTTTACAGAAAATAAATTCTTTTAACGTTATTGTAGAAGGTGTTTATAAAGTCTTTAATTCTTTAAACTTTTTCATACAATTTTCAATAGTGTTTCTATGTGGTGCAGCTTTCCAGTAGTGAGACAGAAATCAAGATGCAATAATAATGCAATGTTCTTAATTGCAATAATTGTGACAGACTTCAACTCAGCAAGCCATAGCACACAGTTAACTTTCATTTCAATGGTCGCCATTTCAAAAGATTCAAAAATGATTTCAAACTGATTATCCTGGAACAGAAATCGACTGTCATTTTCAAAATTCCAAACCAAGGATAAATTTTAATGAAACGAACTTCTTAATGCATTTCAAACGGCTTTCTATCATGTCTTGAGATTTAATAAAATAAATTTAATTTAAATTAATTTCTAAATAGATAAAATACATAAATTAATTTAATGTGTTTTTTAAATTTCAATTTAATTTTTTAATTTAATTTAATTTTTTAATTTAATTTAATTTTTTAATTTAATTTAATTTTTTAATTTAATTTAATTTTTTAATTTAATTTAATTTTTTAATTTAATTTAATTTTTTAATTTAATTTTTTAATTTAATTTAATTTTTTAATTTAATTTAATTTTTAAACCTTGTTGTACAGGGTGTTTATAAAGTTCGTGTGCAACTTCAAACTTAATTAACTTTTGATCCTAACTTAAATCTAAACCAGATTGAACCAAATATTTTCAAATTTTGGTTTTCTGAGTTTGTTCACAGGCAAATTAAATTCTGTATGAATAAAGCCATTATGCTTAAGAAGTCAATCTTTGTAAAAGCTATAGTTTAGTTATTTGAATTTTAACATTGAAAACGTGAAAAGCATAAACATTGTAGCTAATTTTTGTTATTATGCTATCGTAGTGTTGCATTAATTTGTCATATCTTTCAATGTAACGATACAATGTCAAAATACTGGCTTAATCAGCTCAGAGTAATTGCAACATCGTTATAAAAATAAAATGGACACCTGAGGTTTGCTCAAATAACCCTAATAGGTCATTTTCTTATGTGATGGTACGGCTCCTAGACTATTGAACGAAAGAGAACGTTCAATAGTCGTTATAAGACCCAATTCGTTATTTCGTCTACCACAATATTTAAATAATTTTTACATGACAAATACAAATTTGAACCGACGAATAAAAGATAATATATTTAAATTGTTCGCCAGAGTTTTAGTTTTGCTAGGGTCTGCTCCTCCTGAATGTTGGCCAGAAGCAAAAACATATCATCTTCTCAAGCAATGCAAGGGTTTCCCTTTCTTTGGAAAATTCTGATATAATGACATAATGAGTATTTATTTTAACATATAACAGCTGATTTCGAGACAGCAGTGTGGACGGCGGCCAAAGAAATGTTTCCCAACGTTACAATCAAAGGCTGTTATTTTCATTGGTGTCAAGCCGTTTCTCGTAAAATACAAGTAATAATTAATTCCAATCATCGTCTACATTTTTTAGTTATTTCCTATTCAAACATGAATCGAAATATGATACGGCATTTTTATTATCAGGAGTTGGGACTACAAGTACAATACTGCGGAAAAAAGGAAGTTTATGAATTTTGTAAAAAGATATTATCTCTTCCTCTGATTCCGCCAGATTTTGTAGGAATTATTTTTAATTCATTGCGCAGTGAAGCTTTCAACGATCAATTAAAGGTTAGAATTTACAAAATATTATTTCGATTGATCAAAATAATTATAATTATTTTTGATTATGTTGTAGGGCCTTTGTGATTATGTACATAAGCAATGGATCGCTGTCCACTTTAAAGTCACATCGTGGTGCGTCTATGATGACCAAGTCCGCACCAATAACGATGTGGAAGCAGAGGCGTAGCCTGGGTATTTTGCGCCCGGGGACAAACTATAGAATTGGCGCCCTTTTCCATGTCTATATATTTAATCTTACTGTATTACACTAAATTTGAAATTGTAATAAAAATCAAATTTTAATGGCACAAGGCATCCATTTAAAAGTGAAAAACCATTCTACAAATAGTAGCGCATCAGTCACCCAATCAGTCAGTCTAAGATGATTTACATGCATAGTAGTCTAATAGTGTTTAAAATAGATTTATTTTTCTTGATTTAACAGTTGCAAACTGATCAATAACGTCATCAAAGTCTGTTTTCTCAAGCGTTTCTCTTTCTATACTAAGAAGAGCAAGATCACTGAGACGATCCTGTCCCATTGATGCACGCAGACACGACAAAATAAGTTTCAATTTGCTGAATGATCGTTCACAGCTTGCAATTGAAACCGCTATTGCTAACAAAATTTGTAGTGAAATTCGAAAATTCGGAAATACGTCGCTTCCATAAAGCACAATAAAACCAAGGAGATCCAAAGGAGTTTCTGGTAGAGTTTCAGTTCGCTTTCTCAGCAGCATTCTGCAGTCACCAATTTCGGTGAAGAGTTCGTAGCCATTAATGTCCAGGTCGTAGAAAGTTGCAAAATCTGCACAACTTCGACGAATTTCATCTTCATCTGTGTCAGATGTCAGAAGAGTCTTAACGTCCAGCAGAAATCCAAATTTTGTGTTCAGGTCTTTGAGTCGTGAAAAACGTGTTGACATCTCCTATTGCAGACGATCGAACACATTCTTCATAACACGCATTACTTCCTCTTCTGATGAGAGTCCTGCATCTCTTGCCAGTTCTCCAGGCATTCTCCTACGTCGCCTAATTCTTCTTTCTACCGGAATATCCCATGCTGTGCATTTTGTTCTGGCGTTTTCGACCGCAGCCAGGCAAAAATCATCACGAAGCTTGATAAATTCTTGCTCCAAAGATTCAATATCAGTCGCAGCTTCCTTGAAATTTATGGTAGGATCTTGTAGGCGCTTCTGTGCACGATCAATTTTTCCAAGAACGACATTGCAGAAGTGTAATAGAACTATGAAATTAAAATTCAATATACAGGCCAGTAACTGCTGTGCACCACTTCTAGTTTCAGGTGTCATAGTGGAGTCTTCCGATAATTTCTCTAGCAATCCAACTAGTTCATCCAGTCCTTCATGGATAGCTTTAAAAGCTTCAGATCGTGCACTCCAGCGTGTTTCAGACTCTCTTTTTACTGTTATGGGAAGAGCTCTTTTTAATTCTTCCCAACGAATTGTTGAATGAGAGAAAAACGAATATATGCTTTCAAGTGTTCCAAAAAAAGTTACGACAACAGGATCTTGCTTAGCTGAATACACACCTGCTAAATTTAAGCTGTGGTTGTCACAGTTGACAAACAGTGCTCTAGGATTTCTGTCACATATTCGTTGTTGAAGGCCAGATATATGCCCAGTCATCACCGAAGCATTGTCATAACATTGAGCTCGACAGTCGGCTAGAGGTATCTCATCAGAATTCAGTCTCTCGACGATGACTTTCTCTAGGCTTGCAGCATCTTTTGAATATATCTCGATATAACCTAAAAATGATTCTTTGATTTTTAATACAAACTATTATTTGAAGCTATCATATAATCAACGGTAATTTCAGTTAAAACTAAAAATATAATAACTTTCTTTTGGCAGTTGGCGGCCACCGGCCCAGTCCAAGCCTGGTGGGGGCGCTCGCTGCAGTGCAACTTTGCGTTAGCCTGATACCAATGGGAGTTTCAGAAATTGTTTTGACTTTTTCACGCTTTCACGAATGTTGTTTATCTTTGTCTATATTAGAACAATCACAACCAGTCTCTGATAAAAAGTTTTAATATACCTTAATAGAGTGTAATCCGTTTTAAACCACAATAAGTTCGTCAACAACACTCTAGTATTACAGTAGTAGCCACTGCAGAGTGCATGCAGAATCCGTATCCTGACTGGCAGCAGTGGTGGTGGGCTCACTGAGTTCACTGAGCTGGCAGCAGCATCAACCAGGTCTGGATGGCAGACGTATCAGACGATGGCTCATATCTGCCCTGCTCCAGCCGCCGCTGTTGGCTAGCTTGTGAGTGTGACCTGTTTTACCAATGTCGCCAAAATTAGGTAACCCTCATTTTGGCGCCCCTGTATCTTGGCGCCCGGGGACATTTGTACCCCTTTGCCCCCCCCTAGCTACGCCTCTGTGTGGAAGGGTGGCATACTTAACTGAATGCCGACGCAAAAGCCATCAGAAACATCAGTGACTTGGTTCAAGTTTTGCTAGAAGAAGCGCAAAACATTACCACCATTGACCGCTTATTGAACGAAGGGCAGTGCCTTCGAGACAAGAAAGTCACTGCAAGAAATGTAGCCGTTTCTAAGGCGTGGATCAAATACAAAGATGGAGACATAACTGCCAAACAATTGCTTGTTGAATTCAATTAATTAATATTGCCATTATTAAACATGCATAAAAACTACAAAGTCCCGATATTTATTCGAAACAATAAAATTTTGAAACTCTGGCGATAAATTTGAATTTACTAGTTTTATTTATTAAATCAAATTTTTTTATTCCTATATACATTGGATCTTATAACGAATTAGGTCTTACAACGAATTGGATCTTATATCGAATAACGAAGGAGACATTTTGACGATTCGTAATAAGGTCTAATTCGTTATTCGTGATATCGTCTCCTTCGTTCAATAGTCCGGCACCCGATGGTACATGATGATTACCTAAAATACTCCAGAATGCTGAAAGGCCGATACCATATATTTTTTTATTTTTTTAATAAACCTCATTTTATAAAAATAAACAAAAATAGTTGCTCAACATAGAAATATTTTTATTTCACAATTGCGTTATACTAATTCACCAACGGCATTTTCATCATTGTCGTCCATAACATCTTCATAATCTTCATCATCTTCATTGTCGTTATCATCATTTTCATCACTGTCACTATCATTATTTTCATCATTGTCACTATCATTATTTTCATCGTTATCGTTATTATCATCTCCACCGTCGGCTTCATCTCCAAAATGATTAACTTCATCTACGTAGCAGCATCTAAAATCATCGTAACCAGATTTGGCCTTATAATTTGCAAATTTTATTGGCGGTAATTTATTCCACTGTTCGCTCAAATGTTCACTATTAAAATTTAACATATTCAGGTTCCAAAGTTGATCCTTCATCGGCTGTTTATGATAATCCGCGATTTCACTATCGTCGCGTCCACCTAGTTGCAAAGTGGCTGTGTATCGGTCAAACTTCCGGACATACATGTGTAACAAATTATTACGATTCAAAAGCCGTGGCAAAACTTTCCAACAGGCATCGATCTGGTCTGTCAGATATCCGACAACTTTGTCGGCATATTCGCTGTCTGCTTCGACAGGAATATCATCCTCGTTCGCCATAACAACGAGTCTTATTGTTAGGCAGGGTATCTGGCAACAGCACACGACTTGAATCTTATCTTCTCTCGTTTTGAGAAGGAGAAGTGATTTACTACGAGCCAATATTCTTCCTTCTTCTTCATAATTTGTTAGATTCAAAATTTCTGTTCCTCTTATTCCATGATATTTAGCTTCATTGAACTTTGAAAAAACTATGAAGTTTACAAGACGGGCCCAATTTCCCTCCATCGCCAGCAAGTAGCTTTTGGCACCGTCAAGTAAACAAAATAAGTGGTCATCCGCTTTAACACCGTTAAAATTTAAGGGTTTAATGATCTGTTTAAGGTACCACACCATATTGATTGGCACCCTACAAAAAGGGCAATCTGTACGTCTAAAAATATATTTCACGATATATGATTGTTAGAGCTAAATTACGTAAAGGTAAGATAATTCAAAAGTATATGTTGCTTAATGTAGTAAATGCGGAATTATTGAAAACAACTCACGAATTCTTCCAATCATCCAAACAAGATTTACAGAAGATGTGCCTGCAAGGGTCAGCTATTGCTGATGATAACCCTTCAAGTAAGTCAAGGCAAACTGAGCATTCTTCGTCAATTCCCTTTGGATCCGGCTCCGCTAATACTCCATCACAATGTTCGATGTTGCAAAAGAGACGCACCCAGCCATCTTGAACTTGAATGTCATTGCTTTCGCCTTGCTCTGAACTCATTATTAGAAAAATTGCACACGAAAATATCAATTTAAATGTTTCTTTATGGTAGTTTAATTGGTAATCATTAAATCAGAGGTACAATAAAAAGATTTAGAATTGCCGAGGTACTAAATTTTTACTAAAAATTATATTAATATAATTATATTAATATTATTAATAAATTTTTAATAAAGTCCGACTGAATTTCGTTTTTTGTTTTGGTGCCGAAAGTTAACATTTTGTCATTTCGTTTGATTAAATTAATTTTCGGAGCACCCGGGATCAGAAAAATCATTAGATGATGATGATGATGATGATCAGAGGAACAGACATTATGAGAGTCCGATAAGGTGATTTTCTTTGTTATGGCTCGCATATTTTGTATCTCAATCCATAATTTAAATTAAAAACCAACTTCAAAAGTCCAGGTAAACTGAGGAGTAGCTGGAATCCTAATAACATTTTATAAATCTTCCACATAATGAAATTCCTGATAGCAATTATACTTAAAACGGTCATAAAAACATTCAAACTAATAATTTCGAATTAAATTTGAAATTAGTTATCGGCAGGCATGGTACCAAGTACTCAAGTCTCAAGTACAAGTACAAGTATTTTTAAAGGTTTTGAATACGTTTATTTCTGAACAAAATTCTGACCCAAGAATGATGATGACGATGACGATGACAGAATGCAACTCCACCCCTTGCCAGACTTGCTAGAGGATTTTTTTCTGTCCCCCTTTCTTCTACTTCTAGCGAAAGAATGATCAGTCTAATAACTGAATACTTGCTTAATAAAATTACTCTAAAGCTTTCTAGTTTGCCGACCCCCGGGTTACTTCAATATTGGAGATTTTTAGCACATCTTCTGACGCTCAAATAAAGAATAAATAATCTATATTTTTTCAAATAATTACTTCAATTTATTTAGCTTTAGTCAATACCACTCATGCCTGGAGAAGGGAAAAGCTCGATGCATTATTTTGTAGGGGTGTTTCCGAAAAATTTCCGAATATCCCCGATCTTTCGGGTTCGGTTTCCGAGAGTTCGGAACAAAATTTTTTCCGAACCCGATTAACACCGAACGTGCGGAATTATTTCCGATTACGTACGTACTGAAATAAAACCGAAGTTACAAATTAGGATAAGTGTCAACTAATCTAGGGATATTGCACCTAAGCTTATTGCTGAAAGTGATAATGAACTAACAGCATTCTAATTTTCTTTCACATACTTTGATTGCCTTGGGAATTATTAAAACAAATTTTTCAATAGTCAAAACATTTTATTGCTGAGAAACATATTTTTATTGCAATAGAAATTGTTGATTGCTGATTAAAAGCATGACAAGAATTAAATAGCTTTTTAGAACAAGGTCATAAATCAATTATTAGTAAGCATTGGTCCATTTAGTTATCTCAAAGTAGTTGGGTAACATTAACATGATCCTGAACTACATTCGAGATACTGAGTATCCTCGCAGTATTCTTGGTAGAAGCAGTAGTTGGTATTCGGACAACACCTCTGAGCTACCCAATTGCAGTAAATTGTTCCGTTACTTTCCAACTCCCAAGTGTAGTCAATCTTACAAGCACAAACTGTTTTGCAACATCCGTTGATGCAAGGGTAATCGATACCATTATCATTTTTCGTATAGTAGACCCAATATGGAGCTTCGCGTTTTCGTCGTGTTGCGGCTGGTGTTTTGAAAAAGTAATTTGAAAAATTAAGAATTCTAATGGAATCGAATCATCACTAACAGTTGTCAGACTGTAGTCCTTTATTGCAAGAAGGATACATCCAATAAGTTGAGACGCCTTTGCACATGTCTCTCGCTTCTTTGCTCAAGAAAGAAATGTCAGTTATTGGATCCCCAGCAGTTTGATAAACCACCGAAGAGTACGTTTTGGGTTCCTTTCAAATTTTAAAAATGCAATCGATTAAATGGAAGGTTAGATAAAATTCGCGAACAACGCATACGATGTTATCTGTTTTATCAGGTACGGTAATTTCAGAAGGTTGCCTGGCATTTGTCTTGTTCAAAGGTGTAAGGTAACAATTGGTGACTCCTTTTCTGGAAGTTTTAGTGGCTTTAATATCCTGTTTTTAAAAAATGCGTCAAATTCGAGGTTAAAAATAAATTTACATGCAGCAAGAACAAACTAAATACGATATTATTAATATTGTCCCAGCAAGACTAAGGTGTTGGAATAAAATGCATAAAACCTTGTTGAAATCGCTGACAATCCAAGCCTCGTGATCTGTATCGATTATGTGGTTCTTAACCACGTTACTGCTCACATCACTTGTCACTTCTTGCGTACGTCCTTCGCTCAGTTTCAAGGTGTACTGTTAAATTTGAACAATTTGTAGAAATATAACTTCGTAACAAATTATTTTTCTGAGCTTTTTATTTATTTCTACCTCCACAATTTCTCGCGTGAAAATGTGCATTCCGACCAGAATTCCTGTCAGCAGAAGAGCAAGGAGAAGAAATAATGTCACTCCAATGATTATGTATTTCTTTGTGGAAGACGCTTTTTTGGTCTCCTAAAGTAAAAAAAAGTAAAACAATAATTTGTTTTGTTAATGTATCTAAAAAAATACTTACAATATTATTTAATGAAAAATGCGTTTCTGTATTAATAAGGTGAAAACATTTCTGTTATAAAAAGTTTAAATGAGGAGTTATTTTGAACCTGCATCGCAACCACAGGGTTTCCACTTGTCGATTCTTTCGCATTCAGGGTTGGCAGCATTTCACCTGTGTTGCGTTAGATGTAACATTTAATCAGAAAGTGATTGTAAAATTCTATTGCTTCAACAAATTATTAAATACCTATAATTACAAGTTGCAGCAAATGCAAATCTCTGAGGGATCACGTTTTCAGCTTTATTCCTCTCCATATTTATAACTTTTAAAGGGTGAGGTTTAAGAATGAGAAAGCTCTATTTTTGCGGATATTCCGCAGCATTTGCACTTCTCTATTTACTGAAGAGATTTAACTAAACAAAAGAGGTTTTGTCTGCCGACGTTTTATCCTTAAATCAATTTCTGCATAAAACATGATTTTTAATTTTAACTTTAGCATGAATGCTTTTATCGAACACTAGAGTATTATTTTCATTCAATGGGACTATTGGCGACATCTCCGTCGATTGAGGAAGTTATTAGAAAAGCTAGGAACCGTTCGGCCCCGGGTCCCAATGGAATTCCCTACCTTTTGCATAAAAGATGCCCGAAGGTGCTGCATTTGCGGCACTCCCTCATCGAAAGGGCTTGGCAGTCAGGCATTGTAGATGATGAGTGGAGAGTAGCTAAAGGCGTCTATATACCAAAGGAACGGGACTCCCTTCGTCTAAATCAATTCAGATCTATTTCGCTGTTGAATGTAGAAGGGAAAATATTTTTCTCCGTGATTGCATCGAGGCTCACTGAGTATGTTTTGTCCAATAAGTATGTTGTTACATCTATTCAGAAGGAAAGTGTTACAGCCTGATTGCTTAGAGCACTCCTCCATGATTTGCGAGGCTATTTAAAGAGTCAAGAGGCGCCGCCTGAGTTTGTACGTTGTGTGGCTCGACTTGGCGAATGCATACGGGTCGGTACCACACCAACTCATATGGAAAACGTTGGAGGTTCATCATGTGCCGCGTCACGTAATTCAAATTAATCAAACGTATTTTGACGGGTTTATGATGAGGTTCTCCACCAAGACGTACACGACTAAGTGGGTTCCTCTAGAGGTGGGTATTGCAATGGGGTGTGCGATATCACCCTCCTTTTTTCGTAGCGATGCAACTTCTGCTCAACGCAGCCGGGTCTCATGTTCCAGAGGTGCATTTAGGTAAAGGTCTCTATATGCCTTCGGTGAAAGCGTTCATGGATGAATAGGAGACTAGCAGTTCAGAACACTCTGAGCAAGTTAAATGGCCTTCGAGGTACTTCAAAACCAGTCTATGAAAACAACACGAGTCTTTTTAAAAGCCACACAGAGTTTATACCCTCCCTACTGCCTGAATATCACCTTGCACCTGCAATGTCTCTTATTTTTAAAAAAGTGTTGTCATCCGTGACTAGCAAGTGAATTTTCAAAGCTTCTTCGGTTTAACTTAAGCTGTAAAAACCGTATTTGTAGTATTTAGGCATTTCTTCTGCATTAAGTTCTCTCAAGACATTTCATAAAGTTTATGTGCTTTTACGGAAATTAGTTACATATTAGTTTGCATGTTTGCATATTAGTTTACACATTTGTAACCAATTTAACAAACAATTTCGAAGATGTTTTATTTTACAAACAACAATGAATAACATTGAAGTTGCGTTGTGCAAAAATGATGTTGTAATAATATTGTGACCATGTTAAATAACGTAGCAATGCAATGAATATTGTGCGGTTGATATATTGTAAACGCAATGAAAATGATTTAGAAAAAGTTTAAACGGGAATCATTTGAAGCATTTCCTTGAAAAATTAATGAAACCTCCAAAGAAGTGGCTTGGTGAATATAATAATATTAATATACTATTTGCATTTCGAATGGATCCCCAACAAAATACACACGGACAAGTTTTCTTATTACAAATTATAGAATTTTAAAATTACCTGTAAAATTGAAGGATATTTAAGAAATAAACTAGCATGCATGAACAAAACAAAGTGTTGACAACAAAGAAACGAAAATTGGTTCGACAAATCATTTATTAAATTTATGAAATCAAATTCTTGGGTTTGCAAATGTGTGACCTGTGCTAGCTTAAAAATTGATCAACAACATGCCTAAGCACTTAAATAGAGCTCACGAAATATAAGTGCAATTGTAGACTCATGCAATGAAAAAAAATGGAAAATTAAACATTGTGGATTTTGCCGACAATCTTGAAATATTCGCAGCCAAAAATTCCAGAAGCATCTAAGAGCCCCGACAGAATGATTTCATCGACGCCCTATGAGATCTCCTTCTAGCAGCTTAATCTCTAAATAACTTTTATTTAAGCACCTTAATTAATTAGAAAAGGAAGAAAATCGTGAGAATGTCTTGGTGAAACTCAGAAGAAGTTTCCAGCATTCATTTCGTCAGCTGCCTGCATCTGGTAGGAGGCGTAATGGTAGATGTAAATCCTGAAGTCCTTGCTCGAAAGCACGATGAATCCATCACCCATGAGGGCTGTATCGAAGCACTGAGCATGTTTCACTCTGCTCTCCAACGCTCTGATCAATTTGCCATCCTTCGGAGAAAAAAACGCTTATTATTATTAATGTTGCCAACATTATTAAACGTTATTATTAATGTTGTTAATTTTTTATAATCCATTCTAAGCAGTTCTATTTATTGCAACAGTAAAAATGATTTGCAAAACGAGAGCTGTTCAATGGGACTGTCAGAATAACTCTTAGCAAATGAACACAAACATCACTTCCCATTAAACATCAGTACAAATTAATGAAAAAATGCAGGTGCAATCCTGGCTGAAAAGGGTGACGTTAAAGTTGTTGTGATTGTCGGCTATGATCACTTCACCGGCCGAATTGATGCCGACGCCTATGGGGTAGTTGGTCACGCCGATGCCTCCGATGTTCCTGAGGAAGGCGCCCTGGTAGTCGAAGACGACGACTCCGTGTCGCCTGTTGTCGCTGATGAAAATTTCTTCCCGGTCGTTGACTGCAACCCCGTTCGGAAAGTTGACCTTCTTCTCGATGACAAAGCGGCTGAGGACCGATCCAGTTGAGTTGGATATCACCACCCTCATGACCTTGGTTATGATGTTTGCATTTCAATTCCATTTCACGTCATAACGTGGAGTTTAATTACGTATTATTAAAAATAATTTATTTATTTATTTATTAAGCCTCAAACTGAAGGGTCTTTGAGACCACTAACACAAGTCTGTACAATTTACATAAAAAGTATTTTATCTAGAGGGAACATATCAGTTGAGGTCCCCGACACATTTTAATCAGGCGATTGATGCGAACTAAACTCTCCAATTGTCCAATAGTCGAAAAATTCAACAAACATTTTTCCGATCTTAGACCAAACTTGGCAAAGTAAGTCATCCCTCCAGTGGCGCAACCAGGCTTAATAAGAGGGACCCTGCAATTTTTCCAAGTCTGATGAGTTTTTTGTAGGGGGTAGGGGGATTTTCAATATGCCATAGGCACAACAATCACGAACCCTGTTATTTCATGAAATTATGATCATTGATTTTCTATTCGTTTTGTCATATTGATATAATTATCATAATAATTGTAATTTATCAACAATGTGAAATAAAATGTTTAAACGTTGTACTTACTTACTGTTTCTAATTTAAATTCTCTTTTATCAAAAACAAAGATCAAACTGGAAATTAAATATGGACGCTTGTTTTCAATCTAACTATAATAATCAGTGGCGCAGAAGCAGAAGACTATTTGGTGAAATGGACTCAGAACTTGATTTAAATTAGCACTGTTGCTCTAGTTTTGTATTAATTTTTACTTATGTTGCAATAAACTTGTTTAACTAATCATGAACCATCACTTTTCAACAAATTTAAAAAAACAAAAAAAAACAAAAACATCATAACAAACTCATAAAAAACACATAAAAAACTCTGACCAGAAAAAACATGTTTTTTTACATCTCTAACCCCAACCCCATCATAAGGACCTTGAAATATTGAAAAAACGTTCCATTATGTCATACCAAACTATATTTACAATAATATGCTATAAATTTGTGTCTTTGTAATTGTAGTATTATTCAATTAATTTTGAAACTGTTTAACTCAAAGTTAATGAACAACTTATGAGATGATTATTGAATTTGCAGTCCTAATAAACATTTAAAAAATTTACTACATAAAAACTATAAGAGCGCCAATTCTGAATTTTGGAATATGCGTTCCTTATAACGTTCCGAATACATAAACAAATAAATCAAAAAACAATTTTTGTACGAATTTATCTTAGACCTAATTTTAATGTTTAAATAAAAATAATTCGTTAAATATTAAAATTCAAATTATGTAATTAGGTTGCTCAAATAGAACATTTAAATACTTTTAATTTCATGTAAATATTAAATTTCTAGGTGCTCTAGAATAAACTTACAGCTTCTCAACCATTTGCTCATAGATTGACCAAAAAAAATCTACAATTTTGGGTTTTTTAATTTGCTCATACAACATTAAGAAAAGTGCCAAATTTCAGCAAAATCCATGATGCTGTCAGATGTTGATTTGACGTGGAATGACCCTACGGTGATACGTCTATGTCTGGTTGTGAATGGGAAATTTCAGACGACAGTGATTGGGCAAGCAATTCTAACAGGGACTCAAAGTTATCAGATAAAAACAGTGGTGATACATGAATTGTGTTAATCACCTTCTATCAAATTTACTATTTTCAAAAAAAAAGGTATATTCTGAAGCAACAGATTAAATACTTTATAAAAAAAATTAGTTCCAATTTGTTCAAGATTTAAAAAAAAGTCTTTCTTCATTTAAAAATTTTGCAGTTATACTAATATAATTTGTAGTAAAAATTTATTATCTCGGCAATTTTAAATCTTTTTATTGTACCTCTGATTTAATAATTACCAATTAAACAACCATAAAGAAACATTGAAATTGATATTTTCGTGTGCATTTTCTAATAATGAGTTCAGAGGAAGGCGAAAGCAATGACATTCAAGTTCAAGATGGCTGGGTGCGTCTCTTTTGCAACATCGAACATTGTGATGGAGTATTAGCGGAGCCGGATCCAAAGGGAATTGACGAAAAATGCTCAATTTGCCTTGAAAATTGCGACGGGTTATCAGCAGCAATAATTGATCCTTGCAGTCACATCTTCTGTAAATCTTGTATGGATGATTGGAAGACTAAGTGAGTCGTTTTAAATTATTCCGCATTTACTATGCTGCAAAACATTCACTTAAAAAGTATTTTACATTTATATAATTTAGCTCTCTCAACCATATGTAATGAAATATATTTTCAGACACACAGATTGCCCTTTATGCAGGCAGTCGATTATGACAGTCTGGTACCTTAAACAGTTCATGAAACCCTTAAATTTTAACGGTGTCAAGGCAGATGACCACATATTTTGTTTACTTGACGGCGCCAAAAACTATTTGTTGGCGATGGAGGGAAATTGGGCCAGTCTTATACGCTTCATAGTTGTCTCACAAATCAATGAAGCCAAATATTATGGAATAAAAGGTACAGAAATTTTGAAATTAAAACGATATGAAGAAGAAGGAAGAATATTGGCTCGTGGTAAATCACAACTTGTTCTCAAAACGAGAGAAGGTAAGATTCAAGTCGTGTGTTGTTGCCAGATACCTCCCTGCCTAACAATAAGACTCGTTGTCATGGCAAACGAGGATGATATTCCTGTCGAAGCAGACAGCGATTATGCCGACAAAGTTGTCGAATATCTGACAGACCAGATCGATGCCTGTTGGAAAGTTTTGCCACAGCTTTTGAATCGTAATAATTTGAAACACATGTATGTCCGGAAGTTTGAAAGATACACAGCCACTTTGCAAGTAGGCGGACACGAAGATACTGGAATCGAGAATTATCATAAACAACCAATGAAGGATCAACTTTCAAGCATGAATAAGTTAAATTTTAATCCTGAACATGAGCGTGAACAGTGGACTAAATTACCGCCAGTTAATTACACTTATAACAAAGTCAAATTTGGCTACAAATATTCAGATTGCTGCGAGAGAGTACAGAGTGATGGTAATGATCGTAACAACGTTGAAGATGGCAATAACGAAAATGTCGAAGATTTTGAAAATGTTGGCGATTGTGAAAATGCCATTAATGATAACAAAGATTGAAAAATTGTGAAATAAAATTAAATTGATGTTGATTTATTTTCATTCCCTTTGCGCTATATTAAGATTAATAAAGTTCATTAATGAGTTCATCATTTGGCAGTAACAAATTTTGGCTATCAAAATAAAACAATCCTAATCCTAAATTGTGATATGTTAATGTCTAATAAGCCTTGAAGACATGACGCTTCAGATGACGTTTGAAGAGTTCCAGAGATGGCTGAGCTCTTGCGATCCGAGGTATCACATGCTGTTGGAACTAATTCCTAAAACATCATGAGATATCTCTGGTCCAAAGATATCTTTGTGCTTTAATAAATTTATTTGCTGGTCAATCTCAGCGATTTCAACCGGTTATGGGCCCACTGATCAAATAACCAGCCGATTTTGTACAGCTAGTAGATTTGTAACATTTTAGATTCGATTGACGCTTAATTTTTATCCGAGTTGTTTGAAGACTAATAAAAATGGCGAGTTCGTTAGGAGTTGCAAATCAGATCTTACACCTTCAACAACAGCTTCACGGTCAGAGTTTTGCTTTGTTTTCCACGTTACTGGAAGTTTGCCGGAATTCAACAGATGAGAGAAAATGCAAGTGGAGATTTTGGATGTAAAATTTTCTGATTGATACCGGTTTTTGGCATTATATGGAACAGGGGTGTCTAACCTTTTGGACCGGAGGGCCAAGTGCACAACTTGTAGAATAATCGCGGGCCGGATTAGCAATTTGACAAAAACAAAAAAAAAAACAATGAAACACAAAATACCTCTTTTTGCTACATTTAAGCTAGAAGAGTCTTATAAGTTTATGCTTATGATCAGTTTAATGTGCAATCTGGCACTGCTTATGTTGCTTATGTAGTCTACGTTTGCTCCAACAGTTGAAGTCGCAATCCATTTAATTCTAGAAAACAGTTGTTCGCAACAGTAGGTGCTTCCGAACAGAACAGTGAACTTCCTGGCATACTGTGAGAGATTGGTACGTGTTGTCTGATGACACACAGTGGCTGTAAAACTTCAGCAAATCAAACACAAAACGCTACAAAGATGTCCACGAACATTTGAATGAGCGACACAGGAGCCATCATCTGGAAGCAGGTTTTTTGAAAAAATTAATTTTGTCGACAAAAAATGTTTTAAAATAGTAGAAAAGAAAGGAAACATAATTTCATAATAAATAACTTCTTGTGTAAAAAAAAATATATTTTTATTGTTATTAGTTTTTTGACTTTTGACTTCCTATATTTTTTGAGCACCGCAAAAATACATTTTGAGATTTTTTGTTATTAAGTTTGAAAATAATACTCCATCAAATTTAAAACGTAATTTTGGAAGCATTATT
Organism: Whitmania pigra; assembly: GCA_021613335.1. Taxonomy (NCBI): domain Eukaryota; kingdom Metazoa; phylum Annelida; class Clitellata; order Hirudinida; family Haemopidae; genus Whitmania; species Whitmania pigra. Next base: position 2,162,534 of record JAJTWR010000113.1, read on the forward strand.
TACATTGCATAACATACTAAAATTTTCGAAATGGCGTATTAGTTGAGACATCGTCAAAAGACGTGTACTTCCTATATATATTGGGTTGAGTGGGTGACCCGTCATAACAGCCCGGCGACAGAATAGCCCCGACAAAACAGCCCCGTCAAAATAGCCCGGCGTCAAAATAGCTCAAGACAAAACAGCCCCGACAAAACCGCCCCGGCAAAACAGCCCCGTCGAAACAGCCCGGCGTCAAAATAGCCCAAGACAAAATAGCCCCGTCAAAATGGCCCCGTCAAAATAGCCCCGACAAAATAGCCCGGCGACAAAATAGCCCAGGACAAAACAACCCGGCGACAAAATAGCCCGGCGAAAAAATAGCCCCGACAAAATAGCCCGGCGACAAAATAGCCCAGGACAAAACAACCCGGCGACAAAATAGCCCGGCGAAAAAATAGCCCCGTCATTATAGCCCCACGATAACTCCATGTCAAAGTATTTTTAAAAAATGTTGTGAAACTGAATCAAAATTTAATTCGAAATTAGTGGCTTGAATGCTTTGACCGTTTTGAGTATTGTTTGTTGTTATTATTGTTCTCCAGAAGTTTAATTTGCATAGTCTTGCTTATTCAAATTTGTATCTGGCTTACAAATTTGTGTTGACATTATCCTCATCACAAGTTGCTTGTGAGAGGTCGTTTTCATCAAGATCATTCATGCTGATGTCTTGTGAGAAAGACTCTTTTCCAAGAATCAATAACAATGAAATCATTGATGTTTTAGCATCGACTAGTGAAACGATGAAAAAGCTGTTATAATAGTTAATAGTGAATAGAAATTTTAGACTCTAGTGTTTCTTATGTTTAAATTGATCAAACTAGGAGTTAAATAAAATTTCCCGGGCCGGTTTTTTAAGCCAGTCCGACCCTGGTGACAGGGCTGTTTTGACGGGGCTGTTTTGTCGGGACTATTTTGTCGCCGGGCTATTTTGTCGCCGGGTTCTTTTGTCCTGGGCTATTTTGTCGCCGGGCGGTTTTGTCGGGGCTATTTTGACGGGGCCATTTTGACGGGATTTTTCCGTCCTGGGCTATTTTGACGCCGGGCTGTTTCGACGGGGCCGTTTTGTCGGGGCGGTTTTGTCGGGGCTGTTTTGTCTTGAGCTATTTTGACGCCGGGCAATTTTGACGGGGCTGTTTTGTCGGGGCTATTCTGTCGCCGGGCTGTTATGACGGGGTGCCGGGTTGAGTGCACACTCTCGGTAGCTCCTCGGAAAAAGGGCAACCACGTCTTGCACGCCTAGAGTCGGTGCGTGTGCTGATGTACATGTGGGACAAAGTTCACTCTCTTATGCGACTTGATGTGTGCGATGAATTGGGACAAAATTCGGTGTTCCACAGCCCTCTCTTTTCGGTCCTGCGTTTGTGTCACAGGCAGTGACTTCGAATTGGAGCACCTGTAACAATGAATGAACAAGTTGTTTCTTTAATGTTTGCTGCTAATTTGATCACAAATTGCCAATGGAAAAAGCTAAAGATATTTAGAATAATTGCCACTAGTTTTAGTGAACATTAAAAATGTTTTTATTTTATTGAAATGAACTAATACATTTCAATAATTAATATACATTTCGAAATTATCATCTATTTTAAAAAAATAAATCTAAACTATCCTGATTGGAACTAGATAGATGTAATATCCATGAAAGCCGTTCTCAGCTTAACTTGATGACCAGGAAAATGGAAGATCTGATATTGATAGATACTGTAGGAAACTTGCTAAATCGATGGTGATTGCTGTCAGTGGCATATCTAAAACACTCTGGCGGGAAGCCATACACCGGAACCAGTGAGCAAATTTAGGAGAAGGGGCAGCTACTAAAGTTTTAGTCCAAAGTGATAAATTACTGAAATAACCTAAACAAATTTTAAATTAAAATAGATTTATTTGTTTTTTTTTTAAATTTTTAAATTATAATAGATTTACTTATTTAACAAACTCATGGGAATAGACATGCTCCCGTTCCCCTAAATCCGCTTTCAAGTGAACAACTTGTTAAAACCTTATCAAAACTATCAGATTTTTATCTTCATATCCAAAGTTATTGTTATTTTCCTTGCAATATTCAACGTTTATCATTGTATGTGTATAAATGAATATTTAGGTACACCATCATTTACATGTTTTCTGCCCGCATGCAAATCCATTCTTGATCAAATTGAGAACATTGTCCTATGAATCCCACTACATCCCACTACGATTGTGCAAATCTAAAACAGTGAGGCAATGAACAAGTTAAATCTTAAATATATTGAAATGTTTAAAAGTTTTGCAAATATTTATTAACATTGTATATTAAAAATCTACTCCATCGGCGATTCTAAATCTTTTGATTGCACATCTAACTTAAAGATGACCAATTAAATAACCTTACAGAGACATTAAATTTGGCAATTTCGTGTGCATTAACAATGAGTTTAGAGGAAGACAAAAGCAGTGAAATTCAAATTCAGACAGGTTGGACTCGTTTCTTTTGCAGTGTCGAACATTGTGATGGAGTATTAGTGGAGCGAGATTCAGGGGGAATTGACGGACGTTGTTCAGTTTGCATAGAATCTCTCGAAGGGATGTCAGTAGCGATTGTTGATTCTTGCAAGCATACCTTCTGTAAATCTTGTATAGATGATTGGAATGCCAAGTGAGTGATTTTAAATATTTCCTGCATAGAATTCAGTTTCAAATTATTGTACGTTTACGTTAAACTTAGCTCTTACAACTAAATTTATGTGAATTATGTTTTCAGACACATAGACTGTCCTTTGTGTAGGCAGTCAATCAATATGGTGTGGTACCTCAAAGACTTAATTAAACCCTTACATTTTAATGGTGTCAAGGCAGATGACCACATATTTTGTTTACTTGGAGGCACTAAAAGCTACTTGTTGACGATGGAGGGAAATTGGGCCCGACTTATACGCTTCATAGTTCTTTCAAAATTCAATGAAGGCAAATATTATGGAATAAGAGGAACAGAAGTTTTGAATCTAACAAATTATGAAGAAGAAGGAAGAATATTGGCTCGTGGTAAATCACAACTTGTTCTCAAAACGAGAGAAGGTAAAATTCAAGTCGTGTGTTGTTGCCAGATACCCTGCCTAACAATAAGACTCGTTGTTATGGCGAACGAAGATGATATTCCTGTCGAGGCAGACAACGAATATGCCGATAAAGTTGTCGGATATCTGGCAGACCAGATCGATGCTTGCTGGAAAGTTTTGCCGCAGCTTTTGAAACGACCTCATCTGACTCGAATGTATATTAGAAAATTTGAAAGATACACAGTTACATTGCATCTCGGTGGAATCGAGGACGTGGATATTCGTTCTTGGCACAGAACACCTATGAAAGATGAACTATCAAGCGCTGAACGATATAATTTCAATCCCAATCCCGATCTTATAAAAGAACATTGGAGCAAGTTACCGCCTCTGAATTATGAGATGTGTACAGTCATGGAAGATTACGATGATTCAGATTGCTGCCACGAAGTTGTTGTTGAATGAATTGATATCTGAGAAGATGTCAGTGATGATAATAATAGTTAAATGTTATGAATATAAAAATTGATGTGGCGAAATTGTGGAACAAAAATAAATTGATGTTAAACAATTATCTTCGTTTTTAAGATACATGTAATCTTGATGTGGGGATAACTGTATGCATCTTCCCGACTTGATGCCTGCTCTAACTTGACTTTGGTGGATGTGAGAATTGAGGGTATTATGGACGCAACTGGCAACCTTACAAATTTGATGCTTGTTTGGGAAACACACTTGGTAAATCTAGCTTCCAAAAGTTTTCGGAATCTGTCTATGTTTGGCCATGTATTTCCACTGAAATTTTTAAAATATAGTTTATGCATGTTGTTCGATGGCCTCATGTTATTTAGAGATCGCATTGGTAAAGTAGAAGAATGCGTGTGGCATGAGGAAAATTGATGGAATTGTATCAAAATAGAGTATCAAAATAACCGTTTTCAAATTGGCGACTTTGATCTCTTTCGGGACACCAAAAACTGCTGATACAATGTATCAAGAAAACCTCAGAAACTGCATTCGCCGTGATGGAGGAGAATTGAGCACATTCAAACCAACATGGTGCTCTATTGATGAACGTTGCATTTTGTGCCTTTGAACTGTAAAGGTTTCAGCGGTCCCACTCTGTCCACATGGACTGTTTGGAAACTCATTGAATGGGTTCATAGGTTGCTGGTGGTCGGACCAAATGAACTCAATCATTTTGTGAAAATGAAACTTACATAGGAATTCTGTTGACTGATTGTACCCAGTTTCCGAGCTGCGTTAATCCGCGTTTCCCGCATGGAAGAAAGCAACCGTACCTAAAACGTCTTTAATCGGTAATTTCTGAATTTATTTTTATTAACAATTTTGCAATAGTTGTCTTTTTTACTTGTTTTCCCCCGCTTTATCATTAGAAATTAGTTAGAAAGTAAGCAGTGGCGACTTTTGAAAATAATGGGGCAGTGGAGCATCCCAGTGAACAGTTCAGCAGGCATTTTGTTCTTAAGCTAATTGCTCATGAAATAGCCGTTAATAAAATTGTTTTAGAGTCTGATTATTGTATTTATTTATTGGTTTCTTCGCATTTATATTGGAATTTCTTAAATTAGAATATAATCGCTTTCTAAATATTTGAGTCTTGATTTGGGCACCCCGTCATAATAGCCAGGCGAAAAATAGCCCAAGACAAAATAGCTCCATCAAAACAGCTCAATAAAAGTTATTGTAAAAAATTAATAAACTAAACTAAATGTAAATTAGTCAAATCAAATTATTTAAATTTTGAGATTGTACGCAATTCCGCGTAGATAATCAAGAGATTCTCTGATCTGAGGAACAGGCGTGACGTGATGAATGTCTGGTGATTCACGTTGTGTGGCTCGAATATGTTGTACGTCAAACGATAACATAGATTAAATTCCAATTCCAAATCAAACCCTTCATTGAACACATTGCAACTGGAACTCGGGGAAGGATAAAAAAAAAATAAAAAAATAAACGATCAAAGGAACCTTCGTGACTTAATGAGTGTCTGGTAAATTCTCTTTGTGCAGATTGTGTTGCACGTGTTGATTGTCAATCGATAATTTATATTAAATACCAACTTGAAAAGTTGTAAACTGAGAAAGTAGCCGGAATTATAACAATATTTTAGACGATAAATCTTCCACTGAAGTGACATTATCAGTTCAAAGCATCCTACTAATGATCATTTGATAAAGCAAATTTTTGGACTTACATGTCAAAAAATTAATGATAATTAATACACTGAGACACAGGCTGATTGCAGAGTTGCACTTGATGGCATGCCATTCGATATGCACTCCAGCAAATTCTGGAACATAGATATAAGTTCTCAAGTTGACTGAAAGAATAACACGTGATAAAGGGGTTGACTTTGTAAGTTTTGCAACTTATGTCTGGACTACTCAACGCACAGATTCACTACTAAGTCTGACTGTCCACTGGCTGGATGGAGATTTCAACAGATATTGTGCATTGTTACATGCCATTCACAAGATAGGTCAGCATTCCACCGTTCACATTGCACATACAGTGCTAGAAAAAATGTTACGACAGTCCCCATTTTTTGTAATAACTTAAGTTTAAATTATCGTACGAAGCTCAAATTTAAAAGAGCTGTATAATATCTTGAAATAATATAACTCGTTTATTTTTTTTCACTTTGATCAAGAATTAAGCGCAAATACCACAAAAATCCATTTTTTTGCATAGAAATATTGTTACGACAGTTTACAAAAAAACTCATGAATTTCAGTATTTTGGCAAAATTTTTTTTTTAAAACTAAATGAAATAATGTTTCAATAAGATGTCATTCCTTCTTTCTTAGAAATAACATCTATGCACTTATTCTTCATGGAGAAAATCAGTGTTTTGATGATGTTTTCATCCAAATTTCTCCAGGCGCTCCAAATCCCTTTTTTCAATTCATTTTCTATGTTATATTGCTGTCCATTGCCATAAACTGATCTTGAAAGAAAGCCCCAGACATTTTCAATCGGATTCAAGTCAGGTGAACACGCAGGCCAGTCCATCACTTGCATGGTGGACTCCTGGAAAAATGCTCTGGTTGCCTTGGAAACATGAATAGGAGCATTATCTTGCTGAAATTCAGTTGTTTTGCTTCATCAAAAGGAAGGAGATGATCCTTGAGCATTTTGATGTACTTCTGAGAGTCCTGCCTCCCTTTCAAAATTATCAGTTCAGTCCTCCCAAATGCTGAAATTCCTCCCCATACCATCACAGAGCCTCCTCCGTGTTTTCTGCTAAAAAAAAAACATCTCTTTCTTTTCTAAGAGCATGCCAGTAATATTTATAGCCATCTGGACCATCAAGGTTGAATTTTTTTTCATCTGTGAAAATTACGCGTTCCCATCTTTCGTTGTAGCTGACCATCTCTTGGCCCAGAAGGGGCGTTTTTCTTGTGATGGACTTTCAACGCTGGAGCTCGCTTTCGCATTTCGTATTTCGACTGTCCACTTGAATTAAGATAATTGCAGACTGTCCTAACTTAGACATCCAAGTCCAGTTTATCTTTTAGCTGTTTACACGAATATTTCCCTTGTGAAGCCTCCCTGATGAGACGTCTCTGAATCTGATTCGAGAGTTTTTTCGGTCCTCCGCCCTTGTACTTCTTCCCATATGAGTCTGGATCATCCAAAAAACATTTGATGACAGCTCTTGACCTATTCAACTCATTTGCAATCTTTCTTATTGAATAGTTTGCCTTCCTAAAGGCCTTAACTTGTCTTCTTTCTCCTTCTGTCAAACCTGCTTTCTACCCCATGATGAAATGAATGTAAAAGAAAGTTTTGAATTTCACACTCCTTTATATAGCCTTCTTAATGACAATTTAATGTTTGATCTTTCCAATAAGCCCTTGAAATTGATGAAACGAGCCCAAAACGGAAACTGTCGTAATAATATTTCCAGGCCAAAAATGGTTCATTTGCATAATTTACGGGAACCATTAACCCACATGAAAGGAAATTTTGCACGATGTTTACAAATGGTGTTTTATATAATTGCTGAAAATTTCAGCAAGATATGTTAATTTGTAAGGAAATTATCCACAAAAAGTGGGTATGTCGTAACAATATTTCTAGCACTGTATGTTAGAAAAGATGATGCAAAACTGGGATTTATAATGTTTATTTGTAAAGCGCCATAAGCCTAAACGTCAGGGGCGCTCAAATTTTTGTGAAGCGCTGCATCCAAGAGGCACTTTGTGGAGGTTCAAGCTAGGTTACGAACGCGACACGTAACGACTGTTGCTTTCATAGTCGTTCGCAGGCACACTACCTTTTGAGCTAGCTTTAAGGCTGTAAGGTCTCTCGGTGAGAGAGTGGTCAAATTTTGTGCAGCCACGGAAGATCTTATGTTAATTGTTAAAATAAAAAAATATAAATGATAAACTTATTGGAGAAAGAAAGCAAACTCTATAAGTTGTTTTCATTGATGCTGCAAACAACTTTGCTCAAAGAGTGTCTTCCTTGCGCATTGGCATGAAGTCTTATTTTAGTATGAATCTCATGATGTGTCACGGAAAATTCATGAACTGCCCACAGGAAAATATAAAAGTATTTAGAACTATTTTAAAATTTTATTACTTTAAAAATTTATTATTGTCGTGAAATTTCGAATCTTTGGAAAGGCACCAGTGGTATGTAAAACCAAAAGCAAAGACGTATTTGAAAGTTAGTTCAAATAATTTCAGCTGCCAGCACATTATGAGTTCACAAGAAGACAGCAATAAAGAAACCGAATGTTATCTGTTATCTGTTATCCTTACGGAAGGATTGTTGAGCACATTTTGTGATAGTGAATTTTGCGAAGGGGTGGTACTGGAAGCTCAAGATCTTGATGAAGACGAGGAATGTGCAATTTGCTCATCTTCTATGAATGAGTCATCAGTAACCATAATTCAACCTTGTCAGCACTACTTCTGCACCACGTGCATTAAAGAATGGAGGATAACGTTAGTCAAATTGAATATTTCAAGTTAGTTATATAGTATATAAAATATGCTTATGTACGCATTGATAACCATATCTCAGACATTTAAATAAGTTAAATAAGTTTTAGAACATTTGTAAACCATTTTCAGGCGCTTCCAGTGTCCGTTTTGCAGGCAGTTCATTAAGTCTGCAGTTTCCTTCATTCTATCCAGAAAACCTTTAAATTTTAATGACATTAAATTGGAAAGCCACTTGCATTGCTTATATAACTTGAAGTGTCATCACGCTAAAAGTTATTTAGAGAAGCTTCAAGGAGATTGGAGGCTGCTTGTTGAATTCATGATTCGCACACAAGTGTACAAAATGATGTATCCTCATGTTAATGGTACATCTCACCTGAATTTAACAGAATACAAGGAAGATGCAAGGTTGTTGAGCTTAAGCAAATCCTATGCAACTCTCAAAACAGAGACTGATAAGATTCAAGTTGTTTTCTGTTGCCAGATAACAAATCTGTCGATGAGACTTGTCGTTATGGCCAGCGAGGATGATATTCCTGTTGAGGCAGATAACGAATATGCAGACACTGCCGTAGGATACTTAATAACTCAGATCAATAGCTGTTGGAAATCACTGCCAACGCTGCTGAACAATGATATTATCCATCACTTGTTCGTTCGGAAATTTGAAAGTTGCACTGTATCGCTACTTCTCGCTGGTACTGAGAATCGTGTAATTAAGAAACACAAGATGCCAATGAAAAATGAAATTCTACAATTAAAAAAATGTAATTTTGAGGATCAATGTTTTCGAGAACAACGGGGCAAATTTCCTACTATAATATACCAAGTGAGAAAAGTCGATTATGGGTACTTTAACGATTTAAGTTGCTGTTGCCCTGATGAATACCAATAATGAAGACTAGCAATTTGAGTCGAATATGAGGAAGCAAAACAATAAATACAACCTTTCTGTGATAAATAAAAAATAGGTTTTTGTACAGCAGGCTTTTTCTCATTTCAAACATTTTTATGCAAAGTTTATAAACCGAACGAGACTTTTAAATAATTCGGATTTTGTAACAAACTTTTTAGCGGATAAAACGACTTAATTGTCCAGATGTGTGACATGCTTCGCTTTGTTGTTGCATTTGTTAAATACTCGTGAGAAATATCTCAACCAACCAATGAAAATAGAACTTGTAATATTAATTTTTTTAGTTGAACATAATAATAATGATGATGATAATAATAATAATAATAATAATAATAATAATAATAATAATAAATAATAATAATAATAATAATAATTAATAATAATAATTAATAATAATAATAATAATATAATAATAATAATAATAATAATAATAATATAATAATAATAAATAATAATAATAATAATAATAATAATAATAATAATATAATAATAATAATAATAATAATAATAATAATAATAATAATAATAATATAATAATAATAATAATAATAATAATAATAATAATAATAATAATAATAATAATAATAATAATAATAATAATACTAATAATAATAATAATAATAATTTAGATTTTCGAGCGAGTAAGCTGAGGAGCGGTCGATTTTTTTCGTAAGTATTTAATGTTAATTTCACTCAGAAAACGTCGACTTTCTCTGAATTTAGCTTGTTTGGGTACCCCTTCTGTTTAGTCTGAAAATTAATTTACCGTTTTCGTAAAACAAGGGCGGGGAAATTGAAGATCTGCGAGCTAAAATCCTTCCGAATAGTCGTCTGTTGACTTTCGTTTACCCAGGACCCGCAGTCTTCTTGTAACTTCATATACGATATCCTTCTTTGTAATGGATATATCCAACTCTGATAATAACATAATTTGAATACTTCGTTCATGACAAATATTCAAGCATGACTCCTGGCGAAAATGGTGTTGTGTCTCACGGAAACAAGTCAGATAAAGACAGAGAAAATGAGGAAAAGGTTGAATTTGCAAGTTCTATGAAGTTTTTTTTTAATCAGTAAAACTTCTCAGAGTTCATCAGAGCCAGCTCATCCAGAAGAATACCATAAAGAAAGAGCAGGTAAAAGCCATTCCAAGTGTGTTTGGCATGAGGAAGAATCCACCATGATAGCCAGAATTGAAGAAACTAGGTTTTCGTAAATTTTGTTCAAAATATTGACCAAAGTATGCGATCTGTAGTCACAGAAAGCAGAGACTGTTAATTTATTAGTATGATGCCGAAAAGGTAAAATTTATAAAAGGCTTAGAAAAAATTAGGGATTGCTTCAAAAATTGACCGAGTTAATGACCTTCTTGCTTTCTCTATAATTGCTGAAGCATTTAAGAAGAGTAATGGTACAGTTCCAAGTTCTGCAGCTGTTGAAAGGCTGTTCAGTGAAGTTGCACAGGTGCTGACTGCTAGTAGATGCTGATGAAACTATTGACATGCTGATTTTTTTTTGGTCAAGATTGAAATCAGAAAACACTTTCACTCTAGATGTTATCATGTAAGAAATTTTTATTTCTAATTGCGGTTTTATTAATTTGAAATAAATATTTATAACATTGAGTCATTGTCCACTGGTATTGGATAAATATATCAAATATTTGACAGAGAAAAAGTTAGAAAAAAGTTATGAAAAGTTTAGCTATGTTTTTTAGTTTAGTTAATAACATTTTAAAAATAGTTGTTTGACCCATATCAAACCATGACGCAATTTTATAATTTTATTAATTGCATTGCTCAAAGGCATGAAAACAATCTAATAAATAAATTAAAAAATTTAATTGCCAAACTCTGCCCCGTGAGATACAGAAATGTAACCGTTAGTTTAAACTGATGCCAGTCACGAAGGGTACGATGTTTTTCTTTGTTGGTGGACTCTATGTTCAATTGAGAGTCGAGAAGATGATATGCCCATCATCTAAAACTTTTGAGGTATTGCCGGGAGTCACGCTTGTAACTTGTACAATCTAAAACCAATACCATTTTTATACCTATGCTGAATCATATAGAATGCCAGCTTTTGATCCGAGCAATCCACTCTACTCATTCCATGTATAATTATAAATTTGAACAATTTTGGGTTGGTCAACATCTTTCTTTTACTTTTGGTGATTTGAAAACCTCTTTGCTTATTGTAGCGGGTGGACTCATGCATGTGTCGAAGACTTAATGGCGTGTCACGAACTTCACAGACTTCGGCTTTTTATTCCAAAACAGCATAAAAACTGCAAGTTTCCTTTTCAAGATATCTTTACTTTTCACAAGAACATCGGTGAACAAATTTTATGGGTTCTCCACGCCTTTCTATTGTTTATAGTATAAGCTTTATAACTACGTTAAATGATAGAAACTGCAATTCGAAGCGGTCCTGTAAAATCTCAAGTTTTAAGTGACGACCAAAGAACATTTCCAAAACGCAATTTTAAATATAACCAGTGACAATGGAGAAGGTTACAAAAGAGATTGCAACACTAGCAATTGTGGTAAAAAAAAAACGCGTTGTTTTCCATGCTAAATTAGTTAAAGGTCTAAAGAATTACAGTGATGTAGATACCGATGAAGACCAGGCGAGGCAATGTGTGCTACTGAAGTCGTTTGTTGTTTTGCAAAAGGTGATGTCTCGATTTCAACCATGATTATTATGAAATGGTTTAGAGCTTAGAGCTCATTTAGAAACCAAGGCTTTGTGTTGATGAAGCAGCCGAGATATTAAAATTTCCCAAAAAGATGCTATCTTTTTCTATCTAATATATATCAGCCAATAACATGGCATGAGAAACAGCCCATGAATATTAATCGGCTTTTATTGAAAGTTTGGAACTTGGAATTGCATTTATATAAAAATTCACTTAGAAGTAGATTTTAAAAAAACTGATAATATTCTACATTTAACTAATAAAAATTTTTAAAACTAGCCATAAATAATTAATTATAAAATACAATTTAGATGTCTATATTTAATCTTTTGAAATTTACCTGTACGAAAATAATCAACAATTAAAACAGCCAAACCAAGCACAGCGAAAGAATTTATATAAATTTTCTACCGGATTAAATTAGGATGAGCATTCAGGAAGAAATAAGAAATGAAGTTGAGGTGCAACCAGGCTGGATGCGTAGTTTCTGTGACTTTGAAAAATGTGAAGGTATATTAGTTCAGATGGACAGTCAAGAATTCGATGATGACCAAGAATGCAGTGTTTGTGTTGAATCCCTCAAGGGGTTGAACTACGCTGTGTTAAGTTCATGTCCGCACATCTTTTGTGAACCGTGCATTACTGGCTGGAGAGAAAAGTGAGTGCTCTTTAATACGTCTTTGCGTTAGTATATGCGTAATATAAATTCATTTTAAATTTCAGACACAAAGATTGTCCAATGTGCAGAGTACCCATTGGTACAGTGTGGCGCTTTGATCAACCCAGGAAACCTTTAACTTTGGATTATCTTAAACTCCAAGACCACATGTTTTGCGAAATTAATATTCCGTGTCCCTATGCCAGAGAGTATGTATCAAAACTCCAGGGAGAATGGTGTCGCATGTTTATGTTTATATCTCGTAGTCAGTTGCGTAAGAAATCAAAGAACGAAATAACAGGGATCGAGCATTTGAACTTAAAAAAGTATGAAGAGGAAGGGAGATTACTGAGCAAAGGCGATTCTTATGTCACCCTTAAAACAGAAAGAGGCAAGATTCAGGTATTGTTCGGTTGTCATATACCATGTCTGTCGATTAGACTTCTTATTACTGCCAACGAGGACGATATTCCTGTTGAGGCAGACAACGAATATGCAGACACCGCAGTCGGATACATAACAACTCAACTCAATGTTTGCTGGAAAGTACTGCCACAACTTTTTGATCGTAATTCGTTTCATCGCACATACATTCGTAAATTTGAAACTCATACTGTGTGCTTGTGTCTCGCTGGAATTGAGGACGTGGGAGACGATGACCAACACAATACGATGATGAGGGAGCAAATTAGAAGTTTGAAACAATGTAACTTTGATCCATCTCTTCATGACACGCACTTAAAAAGATTACCGCGTCTTGATCCTGCCAAGTGCAGACCCTACGAGGATTACGATTATGATGATTGTTCCTGTTTTCAAAGCGATTCAGACGACGATGCATCTGAAGCTGATGAGGAAATTGCCGACGTTGATGAAAATGAGGACGCTAACAGTGACGATAGTGACATCAGTGAGGACAGCGATGACAGTGAGAGTGAGAATTGCAAAGATGATGATGATGATTGCAATAATAATGATGTTGGCAGCGATGGAAATAGTGAAAGTAAAGAAGTAAAGTAATATTTGCGTAATAAACTATATTTTGAGATCTATATAAAATGAGTTGTTGGTATGAGCTTTATGTGACAGCCGCGATGTAATTATTTACGTTTGCTTTTGAAGTTTAAGTTAAAGGTATCAAAAACAAGAATATCAATTTTTTTTACAATATTTTAGGTTAATTATTAAATAAATAAAATGATATAAGGGCGAAGGTGACATGTCAAAATAGCCCAAGTCAAAATAGCCCCGCCAAAACAGATCCGTCAAAATAGCTCAGAACTTGATTGAAATTAGCACTGTTCTAGTTTTGTATTGTTTTGTACTTATGTTGCAATAAACTTGTTTAACTAATCATGAACCATCACTTTTCAACAAATTTAAAAAACACACAAAACTCGGACAAAAAAAACATGTTTTTTATATCTTTAGTTGCAATGTGTACAATGAAGGGTTTGATTTGGAATTTAATCGATCTTATCGACTAACGTACAACACATGCGATCCATACAAAGTGATTCACCTTACCACACACTTTTTTTTTCCTTTTATTATTGAAACACAAAAACAAGACAAGTTGGAAATACCGAAAGGAAAAAAAAAAAAAAGGAACGACATAAGGGAAAAAAATTCCCGCTAACTGACGTCCTATTATCATTGATGAATATAGTTGCGTTTCAATGTTCTAAAAATGTAATAAATAACAAAGTAATTTTGAGTAATAAACATGGTTATTTAGAGTTAATAATAAAGTGTTTTAATGCCTTCTTAAAACTGTAAAGATTAGATAGGTTGGTGATACCACATGGAACAGTAGAGTAAATCTTTGGACCCATGCAAACAATACTACGAGAACCAGTGACAGATTTAGCAAAAGCTGATCTATAATTGTTTGACGATCGAACAGAGTATGTATGTAAAGAGGATATTTTTGTAAACAAACCATCGAAAAGACGAGGCAACATGTGGTGATCCACTTTGTACATGAGAATGGCCAAATGGAAATTATTTATTTGATGAATTTTAAGTATGTTTAAATTTACAAATGCATGATCGGTATGAGAGTTATATGGCAAACAAAGAGCAACACGTAAAAATTTTTTCTGAAGATTAAGTAAAGGTTTTAAGCAAGTTGAGTAGTTACAAGCCCAAATTAAGTTGCAATAGTTTAAATATGGATAGATAAGTGAATAATATAATGTAATTACTTTTTTATGTTTATATAACAACGTATGCGATAAATTATGCCAATATTTTTAGAAATCTTTGCCGTTATATAGTGAATATGTTGCTTGAATGAGAGATGTTGGTCTATAATGACTCCAAGAAATTTACAAGATTCGACACGAGATATAACAGAATTATTAATATAAATGTTACAATCCTACACGGGGAATTTCTTCCTGGCTTTATGGAAAAACATATATACGGTTTTTTTAGTGTTGAGAGACAAGAGGTTTGCCCTGAACCATTCTGCCAACTTTTCAAGCTCAGTATTCATGGTAGAGTAGAGATCAGCTATATTATTTCCAGACAGAAAGACATTAGTGTCGTCTGCGAACAGTAAGTACTCAAGACGATCAGAGGAGTTGCACAAGTCATTGATATAAATCAGAAACAAAAGTGGTCCCAAGATTGAACCCTGTGGAACACCCAGGTTAACAGCTGCCAACGACGATGTTATATTTGCGTATGAAACCATCTGACTCCGATTTTTTAAATAACTTTCGAACCAAGAAAAACATTTGCCTCGAATACCATAATGATGAAGTTTTTTCAAGAGAATATCATGATTTACTGTGTCAAAAGCCTTAGCAAGATCTAGAAATACTCCAATAGTATATTGATCCTGGTCAAATCTGTTTGGAGAAGTGCGATTGGCATATATGTTGAATGGTTTTGCCGAAAGCCGAATTGATTATTTTTTATAATGGAATGTTTTTCCAGGAAGGAAATTGTTCTATTATATATAGCTTTCTCGAAATATTTGGAGAAATACGGAAGGACAGATATGGGCCGATAATTAGCGATGTTGTCCTTGGAGTCTGATTTATGCAGTGGAATAACTTTGGCAATTTTTAAGTCGTCGGGGAAGATACCGAAGGAGAACGAGCAATTGACAAGTGCAGCAATGATATGGGCAATCTTAGGTACTGACACCCCCGCAAGAGCTGGATTGATTTGATCATAGCCCGAGCTTTGGGATTGCTTAAGAGTTCTTGAAATTTGAATAATTTCGTCAGGAGTAGAGTCTTCCAAATACATTGATTGAGAAACAGGATCCCCGAGATACTGCTTGTAAAAAGTATTGCCTGGTGTTATTTTTTGGGCAAGCTTTGTCCCAATAGTAGAAAAGTATTCGTTGAATGACTTCGCAATTTCGCTGGGTGAGGTTAGTGGCTGACCATCACAATCGTAAAAAACACATGGAGGCAGTTGATACCTTTCTCGATTCAATAGAAGCTTTAACAAGTCCCACGTTTTTTAATTTTTTTTGAGTATTCAGTGAATTTTTCTGAGTAGTAACGTCTGATGGTTTCATCCTTGACTCTTTTAAATCTATTCCTGTATTCAATGAATTTTGATTTATTTTCAGCTGAGGGATCTTTCAAAAACCTTCTATATAGATTGTTCTTTTTATTGCATGATTTTAAGAGTCCCAGAGTCATCCAAGGTTTTTTGAAGCGATAAGGTTTTGTACAATGAGGAGCAACTGGGAAACATCTGTTGTAGACTTCAGAGTATATATTAATAAAGGATTGGTATGCTTTAGAAACCTCCGGAGTCTTGCAATAACCCAGAACCTCAGACCAATCCATTTCCTCAATCTCTTTATTAAATCTAGCAACGCTTTCCTCCGTATGCATTCTAATGGGCGAAGACAGTAATCTGCTATAATTAAGAACACCAGCACTGAACGAGAAATAGATGGGAAGATGATCCGAAATGTCGTCTACAATAATTTTTGAAAAACTGTTTCTGTCGAATACGTTCGTGAAGATGTTATCGATAACGGTCGCGCTCTTTGATGTTATTCTTGTTGGTTGATCTATTTTAGGATGCAGGCAATGACTTGACAATGTCGTCAAGAACTCCTGTACCGACGTGGAATCCCTTGTTATGTCCAAATTGAAGTCTCCCAACAATACGCAATCTCCATTTTTCCTGATTTTATCTAGCATGACCTTGAGTTTCTCATTAAATAGTTGCAACTTGCTTTTAGGAGGTCGATATATCACACCGAGTGTTAACGTAGTGTTGCACAACTTTAACTTTACAAACATGTTTTCGAAGGTCGCAGCAGTAAAATGACATTTTATTGAAGAAAATGTAATATCCTGATGAATGAAAATTCCAACTCCTCCACCTCTCTTTTCAGATCGACTTGTTGCAATAAACGAACAACCAGGGATACAAATGGAGTCATAATTGCCATCATTCAACCAAGTTTCAGTAACCGCAATTATTTTGGCTGTTATCCTATTATTCAGCATAATGATGTCGTGTATTTTGTTAGGTAGGCTTCTACAGTTTATGTGGAGAAATGAGATGTTATTTGGAAGTTTTGGAAGCAGAGCAAAATCTTCAGGTGTTATGTATGTATGTGAGAATTCCTTATTCACAAAATTATAATCTGGATTAATATCTTCTAATTGAAAAACGGAATCTTCTTTATCAAAATAAAAATCAGGAACAGAAGCCATCTTCGTAGGGTAAACATAAATTTCTTGACTTAGCTCAGTTTCTCCAGCCCATCCAGATCGTGTATCCGAACGGGCCTCGAAGATTCAGTTTTTTTGAGAAGCACTAAGCCGTTCCATGTCCAGACTGCTGCAATTTTTTTCTCCCTAAGCAGTTTCCTTCCCTTTGCGAATATCTCAGAGTTTCTCTTTGTGAGATGTTCGTTGATGAAGATTTGTGAGTTGCCGCGTGTTTCCCGTAGTGCTTTTTTTGCTGCATACACCTTATCTCGGACTCCTTTACCCGAGAATGTCACAACGACAGGACGGGGACCCTTACTGGCAGATATTCTATAACAATTGACTATGTCATTGCTTGTGACGTCCAGTTTCATACGTGACCTGCAACAGTCTATTACAGCACGGGTTGTGTCCTGTCTAGGCGACCTGTGTACGCCTCCAGCGTCCTCAGAAGTCGATGCTGCCTCAGCGTATGATGTTTCAGGTAACCCATGTATCACGAGGTTATTTGATCTGGATTGCATTTCCAGATTGTCAACCCTCATTTTTAGACTTCGGTTTTCTTCAACTATTTTGTTGAAACCTTCTGTCATAGTCCTCAATTCATTTCTGACAGCCTCGGAAACCAGATTTGCAACTTCCTGTTTAATGATTTCCCTCATCATTCTTTCGATACTGGGCATTAATTTTG
Organism: Whitmania pigra; assembly: GCA_021613335.1. Classification (NCBI taxonomy): domain Eukaryota; kingdom Metazoa; phylum Annelida; class Clitellata; order Hirudinida; family Haemopidae; genus Whitmania; species Whitmania pigra. The sequence goes on from JAJTWR010000113.1 coordinate 2,180,256, forward strand.
CTTTCACTTTTTCAGCAAACTCATCGCTGTCCATAGTAGACTCCTCGCTTTTCACAGGTTTGCGGGACATTTTGTGAGATTAGGATTGGTTCGTTTTCAGTATTGGGTCCAAGTTCAGAATCGAACCAAACAACAAAATCTAGAAATAAACTCACCAATATATACAGCAAAAGAAGACAAATCCAACCGTATATTTTGTTTATCGAGTTTGGTACTATTAAACTGTGTTATTTTAAGTTAAGGCGCGAGAATATTCTTTTATAGCAGAACACAATACTCCCAACTCATTACGTCAAGCCTGTTCCTCAGATCGTTTAATTTCTTTTGATTCTTCCCTGAGTTCCTATTGCAATTTGGATTATTTGGAGCTGCAACTAATATAACTTATCGCAGGCTAAGTACGTGAAACCAAATGTCTTCATACTCTTGTTTAACGCAGAACCTCTCGATTGTCTAAGCGGAAATGCTTATAATCTCACAATTTAAGTAATTTGCTGTGACTAATTTACATTTGATTTAGTTTATTATTTTTTTTGTATACATTTTATATGGTTTAATGAGTTTTATGTTTTGATGGGGCTATTTCTGTTTTGACGAAGTGCCGTGGGCGGAGTTTGTAAAACGGCAGATACGATGTGGGAAATTTTACTAGCTATTAAATTAATCTCACGTCTCATAGAATGGAAGGTCACAGGTTGTCTTACATTTAAAACTGGTTTTCATTAACCAATAGAATTATTTTATCATTCAAATTGATTTTATCAAAAATCGCCACGAATTCCAACCATCACAACATCTGACATCTTGATTTTACTGAAATTTGGCACAGTTATTAATATAGATGATACATTTAAAGAAACCATTTTAGAATATTTGGTCATCCAGAAATATAAGTCCTTAAGCTTTGACCGAATGCCAACAACTAGCAATGATTGGAAGACTTACGTTTGTGGCACCCCGTCATAACATCCCGGCGACAAAATAGCCCCAACAAAACAGCCCCGTCAAAACAAGCCCGACATAATATGCTGTATATATAAAAATAAACAAAATCTGAATTGTTATAAAAAAAAATTCGTTTCGTTTCTTTTCCTAAAGCAATTTCGACCTCAAACAAAAATGAACCGAGACCTAAATTTCCTAGTGGGTTAGAAAACGAAATGCCGCCATTTGAAGACGAAACTGATATTCAGTCGATCTCTGCTTAAGATATTCTTGTGATCTTATTCATTTCAGGAAATGGAATAAAATTGACATGTTGCACTGAAATTCTTACTATCTTGATAGTGATCTTTTAATATGTCATCTTTGAAGCAAGTTTTCACTATCACACTATTAATTATTATCATTTCAATTTTAATCGCAATCGAAAAGTAAGTGAGCAAAACATAGGTAAGTCTAAACCAGCGAATCAAAAAAAAGCATATTACATTAAGGAAGTATAATCTTAAAATTTAAAAAAATTATTAATTATTATTTATTTATTATTACATTTGTTAATTAAACTTTTTAGTCAGTAACAAAGCGAAATTAGTTAAACTACCATTTTAACTAAACCTTTTGACTTAGTTAAACTTTGCATGTAACTAAAAAAGGTTCAACTAATAACTAGAAAGTTTTTAGTTAACTTTTGTCAATCGCTGGCCTTTGGTTTCTTTATGTGTGAAATTGTTTGCTGCCAATCCACTAAGCCAAAAAGCGATATCTAACGATAAACTACAAATTATTATTATTATTTTTAAAAATCAGCACAGCCCAATGACCCCTCTCCGAAACCTATGAAAAATTATTAGAAAGGTGCAAACGCCTCCTTAACCGACAAAAAACAAACCTAAAGTAACCTTAAACATTAACTTCTTAGCCTAAACTATAAATTCTATTGGCAAAAAATCTGTCCAAGTTCATTTTGAAACTTTCAACATCCCGTCACAATATCCTGAGGCAAACTGCTCCATTCCACTGCTGCTAAAGAAAAACTTTCTGCAATATTTGTGGGCCAGTCATCAGTTTTCTTTCACGTCCTCTGGTTTTGAATATGTACAGACATCTAGGAAAGGGCAAACCAAATCTCTCATTTCAACAACATCAGTTTGCAAGGACGTCATTTCAGCTTTTTCCAAAGAGGGCAAACCATCGCACAACTTGAGAAGACGACCTTTTTTGCTTCTAGCCAAAATTCAGGAGGGCAAACCCTCGTACAATGTAAGAAGATGACCTTACCCACTCCCCCAAATTACATCCCTAGACTGATGTACACCGGGACCTTGATTCTGAGCATAAAGACTGCCCTTAATGCACCCCGTCTTCTCTACTCTCTGTCTTCCTCATAGCAATGCGGACAATGAGAAGGCTCTCAGCACGGTTCGAAAAATCCATACTGATTTTACGAAGAGCATGTTTCCTGATACTTTCATTGAGATGAACTGCGATCTTCTCTGCTTTCATATCAAACCCTCAAAGGCGCTGCAAGAAGCAACCTGGAATTACAACAAAGAGCATAAGCTAGATCAGAACATGAATTTGACGCAGCTGAATTAAAATTTTAACAAATAAAAACAAACTTATTTTTCTCTTTTTTTTTTTGATCAATATGCTTATATTAGTGATTGGTTATGTTGTAAAAATAATACCTTAATTTGTTCCGTTTATAAATTTAAAAAAAACAAGAAGTATAACCTTTGTCCACGGCTTTGATACAGTTATGAGTTGCTTAACGCAGTTTTCAAATTACGAAATTAATTGGAGAAATACATATGTACACATACAAAATATTCCTTTGAACCCCCACCTTCACCAACTCTAAAATCATTGCTACGTCACTGCTTTTAAGTACAAATAAAAGTACAAAGTATCCCCTAAATACACGCATTTTCTTATTTACCTGTCGCTTATTTTTACAAGGTCATTGCAAATGATAATTTATTAATGCATTCGTGATGATTTTTTTCAGAAAATAAGCAAGTAATAAACAGTAAATTAAAATTATTTGATGTTGCTGAAAAGTAGTGAACGTATGTGAAATATATGAAAATCCAGCTAATTTAAAGCGCAATGCTTAATTGTTAACATTATTTAATACATTACAAAACAATATTAACGTATATTTTACAAATACAGTTTAGCTGAACAAAATTCATGTGTTTAAGTTTATTTTTAAAATTAACACTCTTTTGACCTCATATTATCTTATAAGAACCAAAACTTTGTTGCACAACATGCTTACCACGTGCTCAGTTTTATTTGAGGTACTATGTTCTATTGTAGCCTACGAGGATCTTGTAGTTAGTTGCGATATTGAGGAGTTATTTTATAAAATTTTAACGTCTAAATTTCTTAATAACGTACTTTGTAAAAGTGTATTGTTTCTAAGTTGTTATTACCGGCTTGAAGGGTAACACATTGTGACATTGCAAATAATTTGTTACATCACTGCACGTTTGCAATCTGCTGTTTCTGAACACAAGGAAGACGAATATTTTTTTTAGCAAAGGTCATTGAAGTTCTCAATTTCAGAAAATAAGCAATGGTTTTATTGCTCATTAGTGATCTTGGTCTACCACCCTTGGAGGCGTTGGTGCTTTTCTCTTTGCATTACTGGATTTTAACTCGAATTAAACGAAAAAAGATTTTGAAAGTGACAAAACCTTCAAGTTTTCTTGGAGGTTCTAGCTACAATAAGGAAGCAACTGTGAATGACATAGTTATTGCTCAAAACTCTGACAATTCTAGTTCAGATTTGTGGAGATTAGCAGAAAAAGAGGTTTATGAACTGCAGTCATGTTTAGAGCATGAAATAATGATGAACAACTCCTCTAGCACATGTAGCAGTTTAATTAGTGGCAACGAAGAGCTTACAGATAAAAAATTTACAGCAGAGGAGGGTGTGGGGTTTGCTAGAAATAATACAAATCTGGCAGGCAATGGAGGAGTAGTTATACAAAATGAAGAAATGCTTCACCAAGTTGACTGTGCCTTATTATCATTTGATAAAGAATGCCTGGATGATCTTTTGTACAAAGGCACGTCAGTGGTCCATGAGTCTGATATGAGGTTTGAAAACACAGCATCACCTCTATTGGCTGATGTAAACCTTGAATCTCTGGAGTCAGTCCACACAAACATGCCTCAGTCTCAAACAAGAACAACTTGCATTAATGGAGATGGAGAAGTTCTTCAAATATTTAACAAATCGGACTCGATACTTTCCGAAAATGAATCTGATGTAAATTTGTCAAAACTCGTCGAAGGGTACGAGACGTCAGACGGCCACGAAGCAGAAGTCGTCGGTCGTGGGTTCTTAAAGAAGGATTCGGAAAATGACGAGGATGCGTCCGTCCTCGAGGTGGTTACCGATCTTGAAAGCAGTCAAAAGGTTCCGTCAGAGATGTCATTTGACTTAGCTAAAGATTCTTCTGCAATCCCTGAACATAAAGATTATAAAAGTGTTGCAGGTTAGATGTCATGACATGTTTCTGCTGAATATTTATTATAAATTCAATGTACGCTTTGCTAAACAGTTTGTTTTATTGATTTCATAAATGTTAAGATTTAATGACCTTATATGGGTGTTATTTTGTTTTGTCATAATGAAGGTGATTTGTTTGATGGGGATGCAGTGAAAGATGAATCCAATGTTTATGTGAAGGATGCAGAAGAAAATGAGGATACCAAGTCTCAACTCAGTGGAGGAACTAACGAAGTGAGCAAACTTTTATCAATAAATATATATACTTTTTATCATCAAATAATATAAGTTTTATCATCAAATAATATAAGTTTTATCACCAAACAATATAGGTTTTATCAATAAATAATATACATTTTATCATCAAACAATACATGTTATTTTAAACAATACATTTTATTATTAACACTCATTTTCTTTAGCTTGCATTACAAGTTATAAGGTTTAAAAGATGCTTATTTTCTTAAACTTAATATTTGCAAAAAGTGAAATTATTGATGTCGCATTGGAGGCAACAAATTGTTATTACATCTTAACTTTTCTTGACAATGTATGAAGACCACACAACTCGATCTAATTAATAGCTAAAAATTTGTTTTTTCCTGTGGTATACCATCGGTATCATTGCATTGCTATGAGGAACGCAATTGGCACATCTTTGTATGAATGGAATCCTGAACATCTCATGATCTGAGCCTTCTTTTATACAGACCGCCATTGCACTGCTTCATGTTATGATATGATTCATCTTACAAGGCTATGTATTATGTATCTCGATTGTAGGGCATTATCTCATGACCTTGAAAGAGATCTTCTTCCTTCATAAATTGGACTAAAGTTCCTTTCGAATGCGTGGCTCCCAATTAAGATTCGCTTGTTGGACTAAATGACAATTAATTAATTAATTTCCAGATGCCATAATTCACATCTAATTCAACCAATGACTGACGAGAGCGCGCTTGTTGTCTTTATTTATTTGATTATAGTCCGTTTGTTGTCACGTAATAACTCATTTTATATCGAAATAAAAACAAAGAAATGTCACGTAATGCATTTTGGAACCATTGTTTGTACTTAGTATTAGGTCTCACAACTCTGATGCTATATTTGCAAGTTATTAAAAACTAATTTGCGTAAATAAATTATTTAGCATATAATAAAATAACAGTAATCGAATCAGAGAAGCTCTAAATTTATATTGCGCGTAATTAGCCAGCAATCTTTTGCAGATTAACTGAACCTAACATCCACTAAACAATGGTTACTTTCTCTTAATTTCAGACATATGAACATTAAGATGATAAACATGGAAATTACATAACTGATTCATAATTATACTTCTAAGTCATGTTTGTAATGTTGAGTAACTCTATTATTGATTGCCCATTGGCTCCATAGCGTAACAACAGTGAGATCATATGTACTACAACACAATAGACGTGGTGGAAGCATATTGCACAATCAAATGACAATTGATGATAATGATGAAACAAAAGAATAATAGTTTATCTCAATTTGGTTATAAGCGCGTTATGTAAAGATAGGTTTGTCGTCACATGATCTCTTATCGTGACAATGCTTATCAACTGAGACGACATGCGTGATAATGATTTGTTCCAATGCAGACATCTGAGGACAGTGGGATTGATAACGTTGTTGAGAGGGATCAGAAAATCTCAAACAGAGAGCAGACTTTGAGTAAGAGCGAGTCCGAAGACTGTGACTCCTACGTCAGTTCGACCCTCGTCTCCACGTCAGACAATGGTACTTAGAATGCCTACTTAATACGTATGGCTTTTATATGCAAAATGGATTGTTTGGAAATTATAACTATTCATAAGACTCGCATTATTTATTATATGTGTAATGCATGTAACAAATGCGTTCAAAGATATTACTGAACTGGAAGAAGTTTTGGGAGGTAGAGCTGAAGATGAAAGTGAAAAAGGTAGACTTTCAAGCTTATTTCAAACGTATTTTAACTTATTAATATTTCAAACGTTACAATCAACCGTGTTCACGTTTTAGTGGGAATTCAATTGTCGACTTGCACTGAAGGAGTCGAAACCATTATTGAGGTAACATTAGTATGGAATCAGTTGCTATTGATTTGTCGTAATTTAATTTCCTGAATCTCAACTAACTCGATTACAATTTTAATTATTGTTATTATTTATTATTGCTTAACTTATTAAACGGGATTCACTAGATCAGGTTAATGACCACCTGATATAAATAGTTTGGAATTGACAATCCTGCGTTACTTAATGACTAGGGACTTCAAAGCAAATATTTGCTTATCCAATGCATTTTAAGTGAACCATGATATAACTCCCATTGTACCTAAAATAAACACATTAAAGGTGGCTAACGGTGTCACAAACGAATTTTTATTACAAGCAATTTCCTTGTTACGTGATTAATTATTAATTAATCCACTCTTACTTAACTAAAGAACATTTGAATCAATTGTATGAACAAAGTATAATACTGAGTAGCAGTCATGCCAAGCCTATGTTGGAATGTTGGCAACAATTTCAATTTAATTCGATTTAATTAAACAAATTAATGATCATTAAAAATTATTAGAGCTTAAAAAATTGGACCATTTCCAACTTAAAACTAAGTTATATTTTTCCAATCACGTTTTAATAATAGCCTGTTAAACTTGATGTTTTTTTGCGCAAGATTTTCTTTATGATTGTGTAATGTAGCATAAGTTGAAAGGTTAACAATTAGAGTGATGGACATTGGTTACGTAATATATTGCTTAGCTTGCATCTTCTGTGAATACTGGTGCTGCTTAATTTGAAAACATTTTCTTTGTCTTTGTAGTATTTTCTTGACTATTTCATTTTTATTTATGCGCGTTTAACATATCTTAACATTTAAAATTATATAAGGTGTGGTTACTTAGATAATATTTATTTACACTGGTAATTAATGTCTTTAGGAGAGCTGTTTCACTTGATTAATTTTAGGAAAAATCTTGCATTTTGTTTGTCTTTTAGAAAATACTTATGTATATATCAATATATATATATATTATATACATATACTTGAGAACAAATTTATACTTGCGTCAGTGTTTTTTCTAAATTGTGTTGCACAGAATCAGTTCATGGAGTCGTACACTTCCTTCTTATTCCCTCAAAACCTTTCTGGTCTGCTAATTGGAAGGAGTGGTTCCTTCGTCAAAGCTTTGAATCGTGAGACCGGTGCATCGCTTTCGGTATTACCGTACAACGACCGCCTCGTAACTGTCATCTTGGTTGCCCTTTCCTGCGACGAGGTTCTCAACGGCTTGACTTCGCTTAGGGAAAAGTTTGCAGATTACGTCCATGTGGATTTTGACACCGTTCTGGAGGAGTCTTTTGATGTCACCGGTGAGTGCTAATGTTCGGTTGTCTTTGTCAATTTATTAATTATTAATAACGGCCAGTTAGTTTATTAAAGGAAAGTTTAAAGCATCGGTGGGCGTGTGCGACATATAATAAGCGTGCTAACATTGAACAGCCAGGAAGAAATTGATTGGCGAAGACTTATTGGCCAAGTACGCTCACGTTTCCGTCAAGTACGCTTTTCCTGCCGAACTGGTCGGCACGTTGATCGGCAGAAACGGTAGTGCCGTCAACGAGGTCTCGATGACTGCAGGAGTCGAAATCAACGTGGACGATGCAGACGATGGATATCACATTATAACGATAATAGGTGAATATTGTTTATGAACGATGCTTTGTGTGGACTTTAATTTTTTTGAAAGTCTCGTTAGCGTGCACCTACTTATTTTAAAGGTTTGCCCGACAAAATTGAAACTGCCAGAAGGATGATCAAAGCCAATTTCCCCTCGGAGGAGTTTCCACGAGTAGATTTGAAAGTACCTCTACCACAAACTCCATTCAAAAGAGTCCAGATCGACAAGAGCATGGTACGTATTTGTAGAAGTCAATGTGATAAACTATTCCTCAATTTATGCAATATTTGTTTCCTCATTACTCAGTGGATGGTGCCAAGTGAGTCACTGGAGTTGGTGAAAGTGTCGAGCATCGTATCGCCGAACCATTTCTTCGTGCAACGCATCATGATGCCGTCGTACAGCCGTCTCAAGTCGTTTTGCCTTAGTCTGAACAAATCGTACACCAGCTACCGCAAGGATCCATTCCCCCTGCCAGTCAGAAGTAGGCTTTGTTCTCCCAAATTGTACTCTTTTCATTAGATTTGTGGATATGGTGCTCCTTAGTAAGGGATGGTTGCTTTTCTACAAGTGAATATTATCAATGGGAAATGTTTTAATGTTAATTCTGGTTGTTTACACGTCGACGTTGATTTTTCCAGTGAACACGTTGTGCGTTGTGGAGCTGAATGGAAGCTTTTACAGGGGCATCACAATTGATTGCAGGAGAAATGATTGCACCATCCTCTTTGTTGACTTTGGTGGTCAAAAAGTGTACAATAACAATGAAATTTACATGATAAGGTTACACAAATGCTATAGTATTTATCAAGTGTGTACTTTATTGTACCAATGAATTTAATCATAATTATTTTGTTACTTGTTGGTAATTGCATCGATTAAGTGCTTTATTTCTTGTTAGCATAGGTATCCGTTCCAAGGTTCATTTCTTACATAAATTCACGTACGTGGATATATTGTTTTCCAGGAGCGAGTTCATGCACTATACCTTCCAAGCTGTAGAATGTTTTCTGGATGGTGTCGAACCGCTGGCGGGAGTTAAATTCTCTGCTGAATCTATGAACTACATGCAAAAGCAGATGGGCAACAAGGAGCTCCTAATGAAGGCACTCTACACAGACGATGTCGGGAGGACGCACGTTGACATTTTTGTACGCAACGAACGAGGAGAAGAGGTAATGCGAGATGATCGGCTCTCGTCAATCTGCAAAACTTATGGAATCACTTGAATGACTCGACTTGCATTTTCTTTCCAGGTGAACTTGGCAGAAAAGGCTGCCACTGCGAATGTCATATCGTACACGCCATCCTACCAACAGTGACTGAGATGCTTGAGGTGTACATAATCTCTCCATTTTCCACCTGTTGTGCATATTGAACTGTCTGTTATTTTTGTTTGTTTAAATTTCAAGGTTTTCATGTTCTCCGAATAAACATTCTGAAAGTAATTATCGCATATAACGACCTGTCCGTCATTAGGTCGACATGATTTGGAAGATGTTTTTATTTGTGCACGTTCTACGAATTTAACGAGGCGTGAAATGGACTTTCGAGAGGGTCTCAAACATCTTAAGTGTCATGAATGTGTTGGCGATGACTCAACTGCAACCATTTTTTTGCGGCAAAAGCGTTTTGGGAGCGTTGCAAATAATTTATTGTCAATTGTTCTTTGGTCTCGTGACGTAATGTAGTTTATACTTTGAGGAGCTCTTTAGCAAGTTTACTCGTGTTTTGGGCCCGAACGACAAAGTGGCCAAAATGCTTGATATCGGAATCTCACTTTGATTTGCCGGAATTATTTTCAAGAATGCGTTAACTTTATTTTAATTGTGGGACGTTTTGTATGGAATAGGTTGATATGAACATTCTCACGATCAACATTATTTTCGCATGGTTTGTGATTTCCGGAAATGGATACACTACTGAAGCTAGTGAGTTAATAGGAATTACATGATTAATAATAATGCTGTGTGGCCGATGTCCGACTCTGTTGATTTATGCCCAATCGGGCAAAGTTTTTTTAAGCCACGCGATTGGTGTAACCCTATTTATTTTTTCCAGCCAAATTCTATCGCCTCGCAACAGCTCCAGAACGTAAGCAAAAAATTACGCGTTATCTTTGAGATTCCTATGTCAATGCTACAGTACGGAGTGAATGAAGTCTGTGATATTCATTCTGTCGAAATTTCGCTTTTCTTGTAGTTTTAGGATCTTGTAGTTTGGGATCAGGTAGAATTCTTCTGCGGCTTAATCGCAGATTGAGGTGCTTTGACTTTTGGCGCGGTCTGGGGACGAAAGCCTAACGCATTTCATTCTTGCTTACGAGACGGTAGCAGGAACTTAACTTACTACTCTATCATTGGTATCCATTTCTTTAAACGGATTATTATAAGATGATTATGGGGCTCTCATCCTGACGAATTGTTACGGTTGCACTTTAACAAAATTGATGTTTTGTGGTGGAGGCCTTTCGATAATAGTAAGAAATCAACGAGCCTCATTTGCTTCTGTAACAATCTAATGGCCTCAAACTGTTCTTTTTGTTTAGAATTTACAGAATTTAAAAAAAACGAGAAACCATTTTGTCAGATCCGATGATGTCTGTAAATGGTCACCCTCAGTAGGAATTGCACGCAAGGCTAAGCAAACCATGGGAAGAGCTATTTATTAGAGTACTTTAAATTAGCCATTCTTCGTTGCGAGCCATGGGAAATGTGGTTAGAGTGCGATGGACTCGATCAACATACCATTGGATTGTGGATGGTATGCTTTGGCTTTAAAAAGATTACTTTCAAATTGACATCCCTGGTCAGAATTGATACAGAACAGAACGCCAAATCGACACAACAAGTGGTTCAAGAAAGTTTTACCATAGATTCTGCGGTGATGGAGGAGATTGCTCACAACGGGTTCTCCTATCAAGGAATGTAGCCACGTACCGATTGTATTTTGGGAAAACTCTGCCTGAGGTCCGTAAAGGTTTTTTGACACAGGCTTCACAAGGACTTGTCTTGCCAGTTCTTTGTCGGACTCTGATAGCCATATCTTTGGCTAACTGATCAAGTGAATATTCAAATGGCCTAACCTCCGATGCCATATGTTGTCGTTAGGTGAGGTTTTTGTGAAATAACTGGTTTCTCTGTATCCAGCAGAAGTGGACAAAATTCTGCCCACTGAGATTTTAAAATGCCAAATACTAAAATACTTAAGAAAAGTATTTTAAAATACTAAAATATAAAATACTTGCTTGATGTGCTCAAAATACTAAAATACAAAATACCTATTTTGAACTAATTTTATTCAAAATAGAAATTACCACAAAATTTCATAGTATAAGTTATGGTATAAGAATCCGCTGCTGAAAATTATCATCAGTCATACATCATTTCTTTTTGTTAAGTACCATTCCTGCTTATGAAAAGAGCCGCTCAACCGGTGCAGAAGATGGGATGCCAGTGTTGTGTTTTACAAATAGCTTCTTCACTGTGGGATACGTGTGCAAACTATCCAGAGATGTAGATTTATCTGTGACAATTCTAGATGTGAATTGAATACTTCAAAAAAGAAAAAAAATAGCATTAACATTCTCCAATGTTTGAGCCTAATACAGACGTATTCTATCTCCATTCCTTGGCAATGGCACTTCTTGTATAGCTCGTTCCAGGACATGTTTCTTATTCCCTCCATACTGATGTCTGGAACCCATGTTAATTTGAAAAAAGGGTGGGATACAGCTGCCCATATGTACTCATCAACACTGACATCAGATTCAAAAATTCAAAAGATTCAAAGATTCAAAAAGATTCAAATCGTTTGACAAAGCACTGCATCAGTCCCTTGTACAATGATGCACAATATCGTTTGCTTATTGCATAGGCAATGCAATTTCTCTTGAATGCCCAATAATTTTGGCACCATGTTGGACCAGGTAACGATTTTGATCATCTTTAAAGTGCTCCAGGCTATATAGAATGCTATATGCAATGGACTTCATGCATTCTATAAACTCCTGTAAAAACTTAATTTCCTATTCCTTAAAAACTGAAACATTAAGAGCAGCATACAAATTTTTCAGTTTGTCACTGGGTTTGATCAAACCACAGACACTGTCGTATAATGAATTCCATGGACACATCGATTGTTAGTTCACGATACCGGTAAATGCTTCAGGAAGTTAAATGCTGCATCCAAACTTCCAATAAAAATCTTGTTATCTCGAACAAAGACAGCATTTCGCTTTTATGGAGCCATTTTGGTTTTGAACTATAGCAAAAACTTCCCATGTAGAATAGGAGGAAGACGTTTGAGAACAGGACGTATCCATATACGTATGATGTTTCTTGAGTGAGTTCAATTTTTTAAAGTGGCTCTTCTATTGTTGGGTCTCCAGGTCATTTTCCTGGGCCTTTGAAATTTTGTGAAGATCTGGATAATCGTATTCAGGCGCTTTTACCGGTCGGGGCATCGTGTTTTGTCGACAATGTTTTCTGCACCATTAATATGATGTATTTCGTTTACATATTCAGCATGGAGTGTCAGACGGGTTTACTGTATCTGAGTTTTCTGATTCCGGGTTCTATGAAAAGTTTGTGTTAATGTTTTGCGGTCCGTGAATAGATGAACTATTCAACCTTCAATGGTGATGAAAATGCAGCTCGGACTGATTGGCCGAAAAGCTTTCTATCAAAAGTCGAAAGTGCAGTTTCAGATTTAGTTAATTTATTCATGTAAAATGTTATTGAGCATGGAAGACCATCAACTAATTGATGCAAAGCAGCACCGACAGCTTTGTTAAAAGCATCAGTGACTATGTAATATACGTCACTGGCATTGTCAATATATCTGAGATTGCTAGAATCCACCAAAGATTGCTTGATTTGTCGAAATACTGCGCATTGTCCCTCCGTCCACTGAAGTTTATGGTTACAGTGCTAGAAAAAATGTTACGACAGTCCCCATTTTTTGTAATAACTTAAGTTTAAATTATCGTACGAAGCTCAAATTTAGAAGAACTGTGTAATATACTTAAAGAATATAATTCGTATATTTTTCTTTCGTTTTGATCAATAATTAAGCGCAAATCCCTCAAAAATCCATTTTTTTGCATAGAAATATTGTTACGACAGGTTATAAAAAACTCATGAATTTCAGTATTTTGGCAAAAATTTTTATTTAAAACTAAATGAAATAATGTTTCAATAGGATGCCATTCCTCTTTTCTTAAAAATAACATCTATGCACCTATTCTTCATGGAGAAAGTCAGTGTTTTGATGATGTTTTCATCCAAATTTCTTTAGGCTCTCCAAATCGTTTTTTTCAATTCATTTTCTGTATTATATTGCTGTCCATTGCCATAAACTGATCTTGAAAGAAGGCCCCAGACATTTTCAATCGGATTCAAGTCGGGTGAACACGCAGGCCAGTCCATCACTTGTATGTTGGACTCCTGGAAAATGCTCTGGTTGCCTTGGAAACATGAATAGGAGCATTATCTTGTTGAAATTCATGTTGTTTTGCTTCAGCAAAAGGAAGGAGATGATCCTTGAGCATTTTGATGTACTTTTGAGAGTCCTGCCTCCCTTTCAAAAGCACCACTTCAGTCCTCCCAAATGCTGAAATTCCTCCCCAGGCCATCACAGAGCCGTGTTTCCTGCTAAAAAAACATCTCTTTCTTTTCTAAGATCATGCCAGTGGTATTTATAACCATCTGGCCCATCAAGATGGAATTTTTTTTCATATGTGAAAATTACGCGTTCCCATCTTTCGTTGTAGAGGAGGCGTTTTTTCTTGTGATGGACTTTCAACGCTTTCGAATTTCGTATTTCAACTGTCCACTTGAATTAAAATAATTGCAGACTGTCCTAACGTGGACATCTAAGTCCAGCTTATCTTTCAGCTGTTTACACGAATATTCCCCTTGTGAAGCCTCCCTGATGAGACGTCTCTGAATCCGATTCGAGAGTTTTTTCAGTCTTCCGCCCTCGTACTTCTTCCCATATGAGTCTGGATCATCCAAAAAACATTTGATGATAGCTCTTGACCTATTCAACTCATTTGAAATCTTTCGTATTGAATAGTTTGCCTTTAAGGCTTTAACTTTTCCTCTTTCTCCTTCTGTCAAACCTGCTTTCTTCCCCATGATGAAATGAATGTAAAAGGAAGTTTTGAATTGCCCACTCCTTTATATAGCCTTCTTAATGACAATTTAATGTTTGATCCTTCCATAGACTCCTATATATATACATTTAGGAGTCCATGATCCTTCCAATAAGCCCTTGAAATTGATGAAACGAGCCCAAAACGGAAACTGTCGTAATAATATTTCTAGGCCAAATATGGTTCATTTGCATAATTTACGGGAACCATTAACCCACATGAAAGAAAATTTTGCACGATGTTTACAAATAGTGTTTTATATAATTGCTTAAAATTTCAGCAAGATATGTTAATTTCTAAGGAAATTATCCATAAAAAGTGGGTATGTCGTAACAATATTTCTAGCACTGTACTTCGGTTACGGCTTCCCAAAAGTACGGTCGGAGTGAGGTGTGAAGGTTCTGTAGAATCCGATCGTACCCATGAAGTGATGAAGACCTGCACTATCACATGTTGCAGAAGTTCAAGAATAGTTTTGTAGGTATGGGTTCGTCTTTAGGATATGCCTTCAAAATTCCAAGCTTTCCCTCGTGAAAAGGCATTTGTCTATATTGATCATTGGTATAAAATGACTTCAAGAAAATCATAAATTTGTAATTGTATGTTGCCATTTTTTGAGTTCCTTATGTATCCGGATAGGATGTGAAGGCACTTCTTAATCGATCCACCATTTATATAGCGCTTCTACCAGAGGGGCAGATTGATCCCTGGCAGTGCAGGCTGGGTCGCGAACACGACACCAAAGGCGTAGCAGAGGGAGGGATTGCTATTATTAAAGTGCAAGGAGGTACATATGTCCCGGGGCGCCAAGGTATAGGGCTCCAAAATGGGGCATATATCTGGCTTTCAATAACGAAATAAACAAGGCATTGTTTACCAACTATGACGACCACAAAAACACTTCAAATTATATATTCGTTTTTTCTCATACAACAATTCGTTGGGAAGAATTAAAAAAAATTTGTGCCCAACACAGTAAAGCGGGAGTCTGAAACACGTTGGAGTGCACGGTCAGAAGTTATTAACGCTATTCATGAAAAACTGGATGAACCAATAGGGCTGCTAGAAAAATTATCGGAGCTTCAATGGGACAGGGAATTGCTCTTCTTAGCCTTGGAAGAGTAACGTTGGAAAAAAAGATTTTGTTTACGTTTTGACAAGTTCAATATAGTAAATTCTAGAAAAATAAATCTTTTGCCTACTATGTAAACCAGTCTACAATAATATAATTTCTAGAAACTTACTTTTGTAAATACAATGTTTCATTCAAATTTAAATTGGTTTTCCTCACTCAATGTAATAGAATAATGTGATAAAACAGAGAGGGGGTTTGGTGCGCCAATTTTATAGTAAGTTCCCGGGCGAAAACATACTGGCTAAGCTTATCTTCACGTATCTTCACGATACTGTTGGTATTACCGCCGCACGCAGGAACGCTACACATCCAGCCGACCTGCATGAATCAATGGATTCAGATATTACAATATAAAATACTATTATAAAATGGGAAAATTTTCTTTTGTAATCATATGATTAAGGATGTCTTGCTATTTCGTTGGGGCGTGTGTGAGAATCAACCACTTAAAAAACTTAAAAAAAAAAAATAAATGCGGATAATTTATAAAATACAGATATTCTGTAATCATAGCATTAGGAAAATCTGTCGTTGTTTGATGGATGTCGACGCTTGCGTGAATGAACCATTTAAATACGATGATGTTGACCCTTATCCGTTACTTGGGTTGCATTCTGCATCCCTGGCGATTTGTTTTGCTACTGTAATCTTCAATGGTGTGCTGTAATTTGTAATTACATGTAATTCGATACTGTAATTAATTACTTTTTTGTAATTTTACTTATAACAATTACAGAAAATTTTCTGTACTTTTACTTGTAACAAATTACTATTGTTGATCATACTTTTACCGCGTTACTTTTTGTAGCATAAGTAGAGTTGTAAAAAAACATGTTTTTTTTGGTCCGAGTTTTTTGTGTTTTTTATGAGTTTTTATGGTTTTTTATTGTTTTTTTTTGTTTTTTTTTAAATTTATCGATAAAATGATAATTCATGATTGGACAAACAGATTTATTGCAACTTCAATAAGACAAACAATAAAAAATAAGAATAGCAGTGCTAATTTAAATCAGTTTTGATCCATTTCATCAATTTCACTGTCTTCATCTTTCTCAGATTCTTCGTCTTCTGCTTCAGAGTTGTGATTACTTTCTGAAGTACTGTAAGCCATAAGCTTTAAGTTTTGGGAAATAAAAACTAGTTTTCCAGCTCTGTTTGTGGTGAGGCGGTTCCGTTTATCATTCTTGATAAATGAATAGGCACTGAAACTTCTTTCAATTACAGCGGTTGTTGCAGGCAATGACAAAATCTTAGAAGCTTCTTTAGCAAGAGGTCGTGATGAACATATACCTTTCCACCAAGCTTCTTAATGATATTACATTGGAGCCCCATCTAGTTTTTACAGGCAGTTTCAATGATGTAAAAGTATTTTGTGGAAGGACTTTGGACTTCAACAATGCTGTCAATCGATTGCTTCTTTTGAACTCCTTTATTACATTTATTGAACTTGATATTACCTGGTTTATAGGTGTCATCTTGGCAATATCATTCATCAAGAGGTTAAGTCCGTGAGCACAGCAACCATAGCAATAAATGTGAGGATATTTCTGTTCAATGATTGCCCCCACTTTAGTTGATTTTTGTAAAGACAAAAGATGCTGAATATTACGTAATAAATTTACAAAAATTAATTAATAATTTCCTGCACGATAAATAATTACAAAATTAGTAATAAACAATAAAACTTTTTTTAATTAATTAATTTTTTTAACTTAACTTAATTTTTTTAATTAACATTAATTTGTTTTTGTTTTTTTTTGTTTTTTTGTGTTTTTTTTGTTTTGAAATATTTCAAAAAAAAAAACAAAACATTTTGAAATAAAACAATTGAAATATTTCACGCTCACAACACTAAGCATAAGGCATAACTTATGCAATACAGTAAATTAGTTGATTTTTTAAAAATTTATTTGAAAATTCATTTAAAAAAATGAATTGGTCGATTTTGTTAAACCGCAGTTTGTGGGTTAATAATATCAAAGTTTTTTTAATATATATAAATATATATGTCGTAGTACAGAATCTACGAAAGCCAATTTAAACATAGGTAGCGATGATAAAAGAAACAACATTGAAGAGCACACGTGGCCATATTTAATCTGTCCAGATTTGAATTAAAGGAAGCAAAATCGTATAAGTTAGCCAACTGTGCAAGCAAAAAAAACTGTGTTCAGCATTGGAAGGTTCATCATCAAACTTGAAGAAACATGGAACGCATGTATCCAGCATGTTTCGAAATATGAATTGTTGACAAGAAATAAGGGAAAGGTAGACAATGACTATGGGAGCGAACAAAGAGGAAATTTCACAAAACAACAGTTCCCAAGTCATTTGTCTGACATCGAGCAGCCGTCGGACAAGAACTTAGTTATGTTGAAAGTTAACAAACATTTGTGATTGTAAATAAAGAATAAAAACACTTTCATTAGTTCAAAATGTTATTGCTTAAATACTTAATGACTGTAAGTACTAGCAATTAGTACCAACAACTGATACATAGACATTAAAATAATATGGAATTATGTATGATCCCAATAACGGCGGCATCAATACTTTTTAAGTAACTTTTAATTGCTGTAACGTTTCACTTTTATTTAAGTACATCTTTGAACAAATGCTTTTACTTTTACTTAAGTAATTTTTGAAGTATTACTTGTACTTTTACCTAATTACTGAAATGCGCCATTTTTTAAAACACTGGTAATCTTATCTTTAAAATTACACCAGTTATCTTCTAGAACATTGTAAACACAACATTTTTACATATGGTCATGGAAAAAAAAATCAGAAAAACTGTTGAAGAAAATTATTGATGCAATATTTTCTTAAGGGATGCAATATGCACCCTATAAAAAATTAGTTTATGACGCTGATATATCAATAAATTCATCACTTTGGAGTTAATTACATTAGTAATTTTTTTAAAATTATTTATGTTCTAAAACACTATAGTTTGCAAGGTAATGGAAAGAATGATCAAAGAGGCTGTATCAACTTTTTTTGGAAGAAACGAAGTGATTGGATGGTTTTACTAAGAACAGATCGTGTCTTACCAACCTACTTGAGTTTTTTGAAGAAATTTATGAGTGGGTTGATCATGACAAGGCTGTAGATGTAGTGTACCTAGACTTCGCAAAAGCATTTGATAAGGTGCCCCATCAAAGGCTTCAAAAAAATTCTCAGTGCATGTGGAATTGAAGGCAAACTATTACATTGGTTTACAAACTGGTTGACAGATAGGAGAGAGAAGGTAGGCATGGGAGGAATTTATTCAGAGTGGCAACAAGTAACTAAAAACTAATCATTAGTAATAAGAACTAATTATTATGAACAAGTACTTTACAGTATATTTTTAAGGGTTTTGAATTTGATTATTTCAGAACTTTGAAACCAAACAACAAAAATTTTACAAATTCAAGGTGCATCCAAGTAGGAATCGACCTGGGACCCCAATCCGGCAAATTTTAGCGTGCGTTCAGCCGGGAAATGTCGTAAATCATGTATAAAAATTTTAGACACTTTTTTAAAATGCGAACCTCCATTCCATATCTAAATCCAAGTTATCATAAAATCTCTCATTTGATTAAATGTAATCATAAGATATTAGTTATATTAATAAAAGCTCTTGAGAGAGGCTAGGATTTGAATACCTAGTGGAATTTCAAGGCCTAAATTTTAATCACTCGTCTACCGATGCCTGCCATTAATAATTCATGCTAAATCGTAATAATTAATCGTAATAAACAAAATCGTCTGCTGCTTGGGTCACCTTTGCGGAATAATCCCGCTTCTCAAAAATATTTGTATTTAAGAAACGACAATGTTTCCACATTCTTTGGCAAACGTCTCATTGTGAATGCCACTTATAATTGCTTTCACTATCACTAGAGCTGGCGGGTGGGCCATCCATTCATTAATTCCAGGTTTGCCACGTCTGACAGCTCGTTAGGGCACACCGTCCAGAGGGAAAGGATCATCCGAGACATCTATCTCTTCCTTCTCAGATAAGTGGATGTCGTTTCAGCTTTTTCCAAGAGGCAAACTCTCGTACGACTTTAAGAGGTGACCTTATTCCTTTTATCTTAAAGTCAAGCGACTCAAAAAGACTGAATTTTTCTTGAGACTTTGATTAAGATTGATAACGAAAGTTAGATAACGAAATAGTAAACACATATTTTATGTGTACAAACTAGTCATGAAATGATGGAATTACAGCCAAATTACTGCATTCACCAATAAATGCTGGTAGAGAAGAAAATATGATTGCCAACATATGGCAACTTTTTTTTAAGATGGTACTGGCAAATTCAGATCTGAGTTGATTGGATGATCTAAGATTGCTATTATTAAAGTGATTGTTTATTGTTAAAATTTATTTGTCTCAGGTACGACAACATTATTCTATGTGAAATGCAATATCATAAGGAGTATATTTGTTATCACCATATAATAAATAGTACCAAACATTTATAGATAGAATGTGCAGTATAAGCAAAATTCTCGTACATTAAACGATAGAATTTAATTGGTTGCAAAATCGTGTCTAATGCCAAACAAACTGAATAGGAAGTAACATTTAATCTTGCTAAGTTTCATTTCACAAGTCCAACTACGCAAATAAGCGTAAATAAACATGCTTTTCAATAAAATGGGAAGTATTTGAGATCCAAGTACAAGTACACTTGAAGGTCCAAGTTCGAGAACAAGCACCTGAAATCGAAACTCGAGTACAAATACAAATGCCAAGTACCAGTGTTGTGCAGTATCGAATTACATGTAATTCGTTACTGTAATTAATTACATTTTTTGGTAATTTTTACTTGTACCAGTTACAAAATTTATTTTTTACTTTTACTTGTAACAAATTACTATTTTCGGCCATACTTTTAATTCGTTACCTTTTTAGCACAAGACGTTACAAAGTAACATAAATAAAATTTTAAAATAAAATAATCTAATTTAAAATTTTATTAAAATTCTAGATTGTTATTCTTTGGTTCGAGAACCTTCCTTTTTCCGATCATCGCTCATTTGTTATTGTGGTTATCGCCGGTCGTTTTTGTTAAATCTGAAATTCTTGATTAGTCATACCAAAACTTTTTTTAATATATAATATTGCATGTATATAATAATATAAGATTTAATATATCGTAGTATGGATTCATTTGAAGCCAGTTTGAGTGTCGTTAACGAAGATAAGAGGAACAAGGGTGAAGATAGTGTGTGACCGTATTTGAACAAAATGTTCAGATTTCGATCAAAGGAAAATTATATAAGTATGCATGCCTACTCTGCCAACAGAAAAAAAACCTATGTTCAGCATATGAAGATTCTTTATCTAACTTGAAGAAGCACGTGGAACGCATGCATCCAACAGAAGTTAAGGAATATGGGATATCTGTTGCCAACGGTTGTCAAGCTTCATGAGAAACTGGTAGCCAAAATAGCATCTTCTAATGCAGCAATGGTGGACGAGCTGAAAGCATCTCATTCATCTGATGCTGACAGTGTTGAAGACAGTTTCTTCAATTGCACAAGGTCAAGTGATATTCTGATGCAGTATCTTCAAGACCGATCAGATGACATGAACATTATTTATCCAGTTGAACGCTCCTCTGAACGCTAGTGCAGCTATTGAACGATTATTCAGCTATGCTAGTATGAACAGCCGAAGGACCATAATGAGTGACAAACTATTCGAGGACTTAGTTATGTTAAAAATTAACAAATGTTTATGATTGTAATAAATAATAAAAACACCAAAAGAATGCATTAGTTCAAATGTTATTACTTAGTGACTGTTAGTACTAGCAGTTAATACCATTAATTGTTTTAACAATAATAGAAACAATTTTTTTTAATTAATACGGAATGATGATCACAATAATGGCGGCATCAAAGTTACTTGTAATTTTTACTTAAAAGTAACTCTTGGGTGCTGTAACTTTTCACTTTTACTTGAGTAACTTTTTGAGATAATACTCTTACTTATACTTAAGTAGCTTTTTGAGCTATTACTTTTACTTGTAACTAATTACCGAAACGAGGTAATTTTACAACACTGCCAAGCACCCCATGTCTAGCAATAACTCCCGATTGGAAAAAATGATGCGTAGACGCCCATTTATCATAAATCTCGGGGCGTCTCTCGCTCAGCCATTGATTATAAGACGTTTGGTCAATTAAGCCAAAGTCAGAAAACCAATCATGATTGCAATTCAACTTCTCAAGCTAAACTTTGGAGAACTTGAGACAATAAATGAAAGACCAGCTAAAGTGAATAAAACACAGGAACGTTGTCAGCCGTGCCCGCGCGAGTTAGACGTGCTCTAGACCTGCTTGTCCATCATACTTTGTCAACACATCAAATGTGACAAATGCATTTAAATAAACAATTAAGAGATATTATTCGCCATAACATTGAACAATTTATAATTACATTGAATCCAAAATAAGCAATTTATTTAATTTTTATTTTTATTTAATTATTTGATTAGAGTCCGTTGCATAAGATGATTTAGACTTTAATTTTTATTTGATAAACAATTTTGTTTAAAAACGTCTTAATTCAACATGGTTTTTGACTGAGAACGTTCACATTCATAAATCTATAATGAATAAAATTGATATTGTTCAAACTAACTATGGCAAAAAGTCTCTGAATTAATATTAAATGCAAACGAATAGCATCCATTTTAAACCCAAAGAACGTAGCTCTTTAACATGAGAGTTAAAGCAAGCATTAAAATGGACCTAAGATGTTCTTATGATTTCAGTTCTGTGTGGCAACAGAATGCATACGTTTTACGTCTACGATGAATCGGTGTGCAAAACCACAGATCCTTGTGAGGAGCTTAAAGAACAGATGACTACGATGCAGAAGATATGTACCGATTCAGAATTTAATACTTTCTCGCATCTGGCAAGTGTTTTGAGCTCAGGAAAATATGCGAGATATGTGGTCAGAAAATACCAGTTAGTATTAATAGCAGTTAAAGTATGCGTTCGGCTAATTTGGTAACTGAAATGAGTTAGAGTTATCATTACAATGTAAAAACTAAATTAAGTTAAGTAAAATTAAAAATTGTTAAAAATCGAATACCTTAGCAATTATGTAAAAGGCTATATAAATGTGTAAATGTTTATTTTATTCAGTAATTACTCAGTTCAAAAGTTGTTTGTTATTATTACCTACTACGCAATACCGCACTCATGCAATGTTCATTCATTTTTTTATTATATAACAATAAAATGTTGCTTGTAATTCCATAATTTAGTTAATTAATAACTAAATTGTTAAACTGCGATTACAATAATATGAATGTAGACTTAAAATGAGGAATTTTGATAAAATGGTGCAGCTCATTGTCATATTTCGATTGATAAGACATCATCAGTTAACCAATGCACTTGTTATTTGAACTCAAACAAACGAAGGAGAACATATCTAACTGAAATCCTCCAAGACGCCGTTAATGATTATTCTCCGTATCTATCCAATCTTGCCGGTGCTCTGGGCTTGGTTTTGGCGCAGATTTACAAACGTGGAATCTATTACAAAGGCAGTAACTATAAAAACGTGATTATGATTTGTTCAGGCACTGAGATCCCGGTTTGATTTTTGAAACTTGTTTTGTTCAATTTCTTAAAGTAATAAAGGCTTATTTTTATTCGCATATCCCATAAAAAATAAAAACAAACAGAATATGGATATTGTTCAAGAATTATTAAACGAGGCATTTATGAACAACGTTCCTGTGTATACGTTTGGTATTGGAAACAATGTTCAAGAAGATGTTTTAAAAAAAATGTCATCTCCGCCACACGAGGTGAACAATTATTTATTGAGATGGATTATTTTTAATTTAAAGACGAATAAATTTTGTTCTAAGGATGTTTCTTGAGAGTTATTGTCGACACAGAATATAATTGACTCGCTTTATTTGAAAATTATGATCCCGAATAATGTTTCCGAGTTAGAATAGAAAATGACCACTTCAACCTTATGGCTGTATTGCATACTTGTAATGACGTCATGTTTTATCTATCCAATATTTGATTGCTGGACAAAATTCCACTGATAAATGTATTGGACCTATAAAAACCTATTTTTATGTACAGACATTAATCTTCTTAAGCCATTGTAATTAAATTTTATGTTGTGGACCTGCCTATACCATACATCAAGACGGATAAGTCTCTTTGTTTATCGAGAAACAAAACAATTAAGCATTATTTTTTCAGTAACCAGCAATTGCAAAGAGTAAATTCTCCGAACCTTATCCAATATCACTTGTGTGGGAAGTCTTTGATGTTTGAGAAAGAGTGCATCTTACCTTTTGATGTTTCTTATAATTTCTTTTCCATTATGATTTACTCTGTAATCGAACAGACTCCTCAAACTATATTTCTTTTTCCGTGATGTAGCTAAGGATGAATTATCCATATTGAAAAATTAATTGAACGTTTTATTTCAAAACAGAAAAATAAAAATTATTTCTTACAATTGCATAATGAAACTGTACTGCAAATTTTGAATGAGGAAGCCAAAACACTTTGTGACTCAACCTTTAATGGTAAGGGTTTTATTGATAAGGATGGCTAGGGATGGCCAGTACTTAACAGCTAAATTAATTCCAAGTACTGAATTAATATTAATTTTTAGTTAACTAGTTTTATTTTTTATTATTTTGTGATAGTACTTGTAAAATTTTTATAATTTTTTTTAAATCCTACAAACATTTTGGTTAAAAATGGTATATATAGGTTATATAATGGTAAGAGCGCTATACATTAATAACAGTAATAGCAACATTGTAACATTTTTTGTCATTGAATGCAGAAGTAAAATAAGTTGAGTTAAGAGAACATTTCTTTTTAAAGATGGAACATCGGTAAAAAAAGATAAAGAAAAAACAGATAGTGGAGACAATGACTATTCAGACTCAGGCGATAGTGACACTAATGATAGTGACACTGATACTGATACGTATAATAACGAAGCTACAGATGAATCCACTGACGATGACGTTCAACGTTTTCCAGACCAGGATGAAAAAATGGATACAATAAATGGTTCTGGAGTTGATATGACAGAAAACCCAGAGAAAGTAGAAGAAGACTTGGAGCGTTATGGAATTCTCGGATTTAGTTATATCTTTTGGATTTTACTTCTGCTCTTATTAATATTCCTTTTATTATTCACTGGAATTTACTTTTGTACGTATACCTTAATGGGCGAAATAATTCTATCTGTAATAAGTGTTGGATTTTTTCTTGTAGTGTTTTTGAACAAGAACGCAATATCGAAAGCGGATGCTCCAGATGAGGAAGATGAAGATGAGGATCCTTCACTTAAAAATACTGATTCAGAAAGACTAGATGTCAGTCCTTCACGAAGGAGCAATAAAATTTAATGTTCTTGTATATTTCAAGCATCTTTATCTATAAATTCATTGCACTCCAATTAAATCTTATTCACAAACAAAACTAACTTATGATAAACTTTTGTAAATGATCTTTTAAATGCTCAAATGAACATCAAAATAAATGAAGCACATGAATTTATTATACGAAAGGTGCATCCGGGCAAGGATTGCCGATATTGTAAAAAATGTCGTATCACTTGCAAAATACCGAATTAGGTTCTGCATCCTATTCCGATTCTTATAATTTTTTTATGTATCATCACTTTTTATAGTTTGATTTGTGTATGGAACGAATACACAATTAGTATTTAAAGTTTTTCACCTTATAAAAAAATTGTCAACAACAAGATTCATTTTGTAAATTCATGATCCGACTGATAATCACCGACGCTTCTTTCATCACTTCATTAGGACGGTATCATCATCTGTTTTTCACACTTACACTCTCTTCTATTGCTTAAGTCCTAATCATCTAGTCATGAAATGGACGTTAATAAAATACACACACACTAGGTCCAATATCACAAACACCCAAATTATGCCGGATTACACGTCCACGGTTCTATTTCCGTGCAACCTGAGTCGGAGGCTTATTACAAGAGTTAAGAAAAGTGTTGTTCCAGCTTCCTCTCCGGCTGCCAGTGAAAATTAAATGTTTTGCCTTTTTCGTCGTTGCCTCTCTTAAAAAAAAAAAGGAAATTGCAGCGATGACATTAAAAGTTCTAGGGCTTCATGAATGAGGATCCATTGCTTTTTTTACTGCGTCGACAGGTACTTAGAGTTATTGATCGCCAATGTCCTCATGTTGGATCTGCCCCTCATACAAACCAACCTCAAATTTTGCTATCACTTCAAAACTTCTGGAACGTCTCGTGCTGAAGGAGGTTTTGTCTTTTACCTTGACCGTAACATATCGCTTTCGGAAACGCAACCTGCTTACCGACAACACCCATCCACCGAGACATCAGTTTTAAAGGTTGCTTCACACATTCATAGTATTATTGACCTTGGGGTATTGATCTGCCCCTTCTCTTGGACATGTCAGAGGTATATCATTTCGTTGACTATGAGATGCTCTTAACAAGACTAGATAAATAATTCTTGGTACCCAGTGGATGCTTGGGTGGGTTAGATCTTATTTAACTGGTCAAAAGCAAACAATATTTTCACCTATCACCCAAATATAAGGCTAATCCAAAGCAGAATATGTTCACAGCTTATTCAACAGATTGTTGAGTGTTTTTGTGAAATTGCCACTTGGGAGTTTTCTCACCTCCTCAGTCTCAAATTTGACAAAACAGATTTGATGTGGTTTAGCTCTAGTTTCAAAAGAAATCTATCTTCCAGAGTATCATAGCACCTTCACGGGGCTGATGCTGTTTCATCGGAGGTAATAACAAATTTTATTCCTTAACACATGCATTACCCTTGTGGCACAATGCATTCTGACCAAACTTGATTGCAACTCAATCCTTAGAAATCAGAGATAAGGACTACCAAGAGGTGAGGAATGCAGCGGTCAGACCTATCTTAGGATCAATGATCTCTGACCACATCACAACATTGTTAAAGGGTTTACATAGGTTTAAAATACTTTATACGATATCATATAATATCTCCTCAACAATCTATGTCATTATCTAAGTCATTTCCTGTCATGCTCCAAAACATCTCACCTCTCTACCTGCTAAAACGACAATATCTTAATGTTGGTACTCTAAATAAAAATACTGATATTAGACTGGATTTTGTCAACCAATTAAATAATTGTATGAGAATTTTACTTAAAACGCACTTTATATCTATGCTGGACCAGTGCATATTATCACTAGAGTGGTTAAGTTTGGTGCTAACCAATGTGGGAAAGTTATGATGTTACCCCTTAAGACTTTTATATGCTGTTAGCCCAAAATCTGAGAAGCAAAAAAAAATTGCACATCATGTAATATAAAGGTTAAGATTTTGGTGTTCTCCTTAACATGGTGTAACACTTAACTTTTTCGTTCTTACGTTAATTATTATTGTTTGTGTTCTATTGCAAATAGAAATCTTTTTCATTGATTATCGTAGCAAAAACCTCAATAGGTACTCCCATTTGCTTCTGAAATATAGGTTTTGGAAGTCTTCATTGATCCGAAATTCAAGTTACATTAAATTGAAATAATCTCAGCATGATTGGACAAGCCATGAGATCCGTAGGTCTAAAATTAAATCAAGAACCTTGGCTTCCTTGGCTAACTTGTAACTCATACATGGTGTGATAAAGTTATTTTTTTCTATAACCACAAACACTCACTTTAAACAGTTTGGACAATGGAACAAAGATAAATGAGTTAGTTAATTGTGCAATACCGTGTTTCCCCGAAAATAAGCACTAGCACGATTTCTCAAGATGCTCGAAACATAAGCCCTACCTCGAAATTAAGCCCTAGTTAAGATCGTCAGCCAGCCTTTAAACCAAACAGTTAAATTAAGCGCAAGACACTCTTCCATAATTAAATAAAATAAAATATCATTTATTCAACATCACTAGACTGTAGCTGAAAATCGTCGGCATTTTGTCCTTCAGCTTAAGTCCAAATAATGATAATTTCATATCTGATAATTTTGAAGAAAGAGTGGAGAATTTGAAGTTCTAAGGTTGTATTTGTTCTCATAATAAAGTTTTTTATTTGCGATTATTGTTCAATAAATTTGAACATAAAGATAGCAGTGTGGTAGTTTAATTGGTAAGCGTCTAAGTACCTTACATTCCTAGAATTTATATTTGCAAGAGGAAGAAGTACGTGACGCATAACATGAATTATACAAGCTCGTGTAATATTTGAGAGGAACAAGACTGAGATGGTCCTAAAGTGCTAGAATGTGAAAATAAGTTCTTCATTACAACAAATACGTTTTATAAACTCTGCATAAAATTTATTCATGACAATTCTTTGGTCTCGTGACGTAATGTAGTTTATACTTTGTGGAACTCTTTAGCAAGTTTACTCGTGTTTTGGGCCCGAAAGACAGATTGGCCAAAATGCTGGATAACGGAATCAATTTTGAATTACCGAAATTATTCTCAAGAACATGTTAATTTTATTTTAATTATAGGACGTTTTCTATGGATCAATTTAATACAAATATTTTATCGATCAACGTTATATTCCCACTGCTTGTCATTTCCGGAAAAGGATTCAAAACCCAAGCTAGTGAGTATCGACAGGAGTTACATGATTAATAATGCTGTTGAATGGGCAATGTTTGATGTTGAGAATGCCTAATCAGACAAATGTCTATAGCTATAACTATACTCAGTTTACAAAGTGTCCTAGACTAAGTCAGCCCATCATCGGCAGTATATACGAGCCTTTGGGCTATCTTTTTGTACATTGATTTTAATGCCTTTTTTTGTCAAATAATAAAAAAAGTCATTGAAGTCAAATACGCGCGCAATATCACAAGAAGGACGTTTTCGGTTTGACTTTTCAGTTCAACTATCTTAAAGTTCTGTTATAACAACTTAATTTCTGGCGGTCATTTAGGTCGAGATAAAACGTTGGCCAAAATCACTGGCCGCAATTAATGGAAAGATACGAAATATTCACCAATATGTGAAATACTAAAAAATATTTTGTCATAAATCTTAAAGTCAGCAGGAAGCTCCACAACTTAACAATAATTGAAAAAACATGGAGCCTTGATGACATCGATATGCACGGTCTCCTTCATTATTTTCCAAATAGACATAAGCAGCAACTGTTCCAGAGTGCCAAGTCAGTAGGAAAGTTTTTGTACTCTGTTCGTTGCCGCTTTGGCAGCATGGAAACCTTCATTAGCGATCAAGGACGAGACTTTATGAACTCGTTCATCGATAATTTGATGGAGCAGTTTCAAAGAGAACGCCGCATTTCATATGCACACCACCTACGAAGAAATAGTCAGCTGAAATATGACAATCGCACACTGAAAGGGTCGTTATGATTGTCAGTGACCGAGGAAACACCTTTAAAAAAGCTCATCCAAAGTATTCTGTTTCGTTTCACATATCTGTGCATGCATCGCAACCACTGCATTTAAGATCATGTATTCCCATAGAACTCATATAATTTCAAAATTCTCAGATTTTTTTCTTATTTCTCGATTAATACTTAAGAAATTTTAAAATTTAAAATATATTAACGATCAAGGGAGGAAAAGTTATTCGTTAAAAATTGTAGCCCTAGTAAATATTAATGAGAAATTTTTAACTTTATGGAGGTTTAAATTTAATTACAAAACTAATTCATGTTTATCGCCATGGTTTATAATTGTCCCTACTTAATTATGTTCGTCTCTGTGCTACGGAGAAGCGTATTGGTTATAACAATAAATTAAACAAATAAATAATGAAAGAAATTTGATGTTGAGAATGCCTAATCAGACAAATGTCTATAGCTATAACTATACTCAGAACTTACTTAGTAAACTTGGGATGTTTTCAAGTTTATTAAGCAAATTATTTAGCTTACAAAATGGTGTTACCAAGTGTTCAAGTCGTCAAGGTTTCAAATCAAGATCGGTTAAGTCGAAATTTTGAAGTTCCGATGTTTTAAAATCAAATAGCTTTTTCTAGCATCAATCCCTCATATGTTCTCAACTCCTCTACAAAACATATAATGAGATGTGTTAACGAAGACTTTAGCCCAAGCTGTTAAGCCTTTCAAAAGCGTTCTAAATATTTCCTTAATGCTTGTCATTATAATTTTATGTTATACCTTCTTAGAGATAATTTGTAAGAAACACTGATACACAGAAGGTAAATTTTATTCTGTATTAATAAAGAAATTTGTTGTTGATGTTGATGCTTGCGAAAATGAACCACTTAAATACGATGATGTTAATTAAAGCAAGCATTAAAATGGACAGGAGACGTTCTTATAATTTCAGCTTTTTGCAATAACGTGTTGCATACTTTTTACATTTACGACGAATCGGTGTGCAAAACCAGAGATCCATGTCCGGAGTTCATAGAACAGATAAATTTGTTGAAGAACTTTTCTTACCGCACAGACTTTAATTCTTTCACGAATATGGGAAGTATTTTAAGTTCGGGAAAATATACAAGATTTGTGGTCAGAAAACACCAGTTAGTATCACTATAACAGTAATTAAAAGACGCTGCTAATTTCATAACTAAAATGACTTAAAAACATTATTACAGTTTAAAAATGTTGTTAAAAAATTACACAAATAATTCAATAATTCGATAAATGTTTACTATTTAAAATTGTATACTTTGTTTTATTCAGTAGTTATTCGGTTCAAGAGTTGTTGGTATCACCAAGTAATACCGCACTTGAGCAATGTTCTCGCAATACATTTAATATATAACAATACCTTGTCTAATTACTTGCTGAATAAGAATATTAGATATTACGCGATGTCACGAACATGTTTGCGCTACAATTTGATGACCCTGAAGCATGATAAAATGCGTCTTGTAATTCTATAATAAATAAATAAATTGTTGTACTAAGATTACAATAATATGAAATAAGACTTAAAATGATGCGGCATATTAGCTTATTTGGAATGATTAGATAACATCAGTTGAATAGATAACTGCTGCACTTATTATTTGAACTCAAACAAATGAAGGAGACTGATCGTAAACGAAATGCTTGATGAGGCCATTATAGATTATACCCTGTCACCTCCCAATCTTGCCAGTGCTCTGGCCCTGGTTTTGGCGCAGATTTATAAACGTGGAGTCTATCGCAAAGGCCTAGCCTATAAGTGCGTGGTTATGATTTTAACTAGCACTGTCCTCCAGGTTTGGTTTTTGGTGCTGGTTTCAATTTCTTAAAGCAAAAAAGTTTAATTTTATTTAAATATAATGATGAATGCAAGCAAGAGGATACGGAGATTATTGAAGAATTATTAGCCGATGCAATTTTTTACAATGTTTCTGTGTATGCGGTTGGTTCTGGAAATAATGTTCAAGAAGATGTTTTAAAAATTATGTCATCTCCACCACAAGAGGTAAAAAATTATTTAAGGAAATTGTTTATTTTCAATTCATACACAGACTATCATTCAGCCTACCCGTAACTTTTAGAAAATGGGATTTATCGATATGCAGTTCTTCATAGTATAATTTGATTCCCGTGACGTATCGAATGAATTATCCATGTTCAAACATTAATTAAACGTTTTATTTCAATACAGAAAAATAAAAATTATTTCTTACAATTGCATTATGAAACTCTCCAAAAAGTTTTGACTGCAGAATATACTAAACTTTGTTACACGGGAGTTTCTGAAGGTAAGGGTTTTTTTTAGATAAAAGTATTAACGTTAACAATTAATCAGTTAACAGTTTTAATTTACTATCGTATTTTTACTCACATTACATGAGCATTATGTTCGATTTTACGTATCACTCATCCCCCTCTGCGTGCTATAATCGTATGCGTGTTGTGCTAATTTCATATATAAATTTTACATGAATTTGATTTCCGACCAACAAAAATAAAAAATTTAAATGATAGCACAGACTCTTGGTTGTTTTTTTTTAAAGACTATATTTTTATTTTTAAATAGTTCATAATTGGCTAGGCGTTAGCGCATTGCATAAAGAATCATATGGCAAAAGTCACATTATTCGTTGCGCTGTCCAGCTCACCAATTTGTGTCGTCAACTAATTAATTGATGGCAACTACTTGTAGAAAAACTTGTGGAAACTTGTAGAGTGTTGTACTACTTTATGTATTTTTATCATAATTATTCAATTATTTGTTACTCATAGTTGTAATAGGTGTTAGTGTTTTTAGTTTGTAATATAATATTTTTTCAGCATTGGTGGTTCAGATAGAGCCTTGGTTGATGCCGTTTAACATTTTAATAGTCAAACATCACATGCTTGGACTTATTGCAGCAAATGTTCATTAAAAGAATAGTACCCTTTCAGTAATTCCTAACTAAAAGTGTATTATTTATATACTAGTTTATCAGTTTGTGGTCTTGTGGTGTGTGCAATAAGGAGAATTGGAAAGTGCCTCCCTTCCAATAGGGCTCAGGGCCACCCACTGCTTAATCCGGAACTAAGCACTCCTATCTATATACCTATATATATATATATATATATATCCAAATCTTATGCAAATTCGACGGTTTGTTGGTGGTCATAGTAATGGTTTAAATTACAAATTGACAACCAATAAACAAGCTATTTATTTAACATCACTATACCAGTGCTGGTAAAACAAGGAAGCCAAAATGTGCTCGCTCAGTTTGAGATTGAACACTTACAACTGCACATATATATATATATTTAATTTTATATATATATATTATAATAACGACGCTTATAACGCTTAATGATGAAATAATTTATTTTATATAAACATATATTTTTCTACTTGTGCAGAAATAAGATAAAGATGATATTAAATTCTATTTTCCTTTCAAAGATGAAGATGTTGAAACTGGAAATAATGCAACCATTAACTATGACGATTTAGAAACAATCGAAACTATCAAAACATCCACTCTTGACTCCAGTGATGATGATATTCAAATTATCACTGGTCCCATCAACCCTGAAGTAATGAATGCAGTCGATGATCCCGAAACTTCCGAATCAACTAATCTACCACTGGAGAGAGTGCATACTTCTGCATTCTCTGAAAGTAGAAAAATCATTGGGATCGGGCTTGTGGCCATATTATTATTATTTTTATTATTCGCTGGAGTTCATTATGGTAAATTTGCCTTTAATGGTGAAATTTTTACAACTTCTTTTTAAATTAGATTAATTGTTATAATTTTATAGGTTTATCTTACAAGAATAAAATGGCTGACAGGAATGCTCCCGATGAAGATGATGAAGATGAGAATCCTAAAGTTAAAAATACTGATTCAGTGCCACTAAGCGTCAGTCCTTCAGTAACAAGCAATAAAATTTAATGCTCAAGATTGAGTGGTTTTTGTTTATTTTCATCTACCATTTTCTTGCACACTTACATCTTATTCAGAAACAAAACTAATTTATTGTTTGTTGCTCATCTTCTCAGATGATTTTATTTTGAAAGTCGACCGTTAGTCACAAATTTTTAAAATAATTTATTTACAGCATGATTTAGGTGATTAAACTCAATCTTGCAACTGACTGATGGCGCTAATTGTAATCAAAGGTTAAATCTTATGCAAATTCGACGGTTTGTTGGTGGTCATAGTAATGGTTTAAATTACAAATTGACAACCAATAAACAAGCTATTTATTTAACATCACTATACCAGTGCTGGTAAAACAAGGAAGCCAAAATGTGCTCGCTCAGTTTGAGATTGAACACTTACAACTGCACATTTGATAGTTGAAGAGTGAAGCATAGAGATGGAGCAGTACAATTTATTGGAAATGAATTCAGTTTTATAGGACGAAATATCAGTGAAAAATATGTGATCAGAAATATGGTGTTACATTTATTTATTTATTTATTTTTGAAGCTATTTATTTTTTCGACTATGACATACATGCAATACTCGCTCCATTTATTTAACATCCCCTATCCTGATTCGAGATGACCGCAGTACAGAATGAGAATTACTCAATTTACATCATTGGACAAATTCTAAGCTGCCTTCTGTTACTGTTCCTTTCATCCACCAATTATTACACAAATTGAACAAGACTGAAATTAATAAAGACATTATATTCTTTTTTGGAAGTATTGAAAATCAGAATCTGAAGCATTTTAAAGACAACAACCCTCTCCAATTGCAAATTTTTTCTTTAAATATGGTAAAAGTTCAATCTCCAATCGCTTTATTTATTTGACTATAGTCCTTTGCATAATGGAGATGATTTGGACTTCTTTCCAATCGCCTAATCACAGTTCCTTTATTATTCCTTTCATCCTCCAATAGAAGCATGTCAGATACAATGGAGATATCGCAGAGGATGTATCTATTGTTGCTCCCCTAATACAAATTTAGTTTTCGTAAACTTTTTTCAGTATTGTATGGAGTTCGAGCCTTGTGACAAATCGTTTGGATTTCAGCTTGCCCTCCTATTGCACTGTAATAATTTTTTTGAACAATTTTTCTAACTGGGAAGTGCTGATTTATTTTTTAGATTTGCTCAGTGTTTTTATATCTGATGGGTAAACACAAATACGAAATAATATGTGCTTTCTGGTTATTCAAAGTTACATATCCTCTGAGATCAAGTCGAGAGAAAATTTAAATTTCTAAATTTCTAAATTTAATTAAAAAAAAAAAAATTCTGACTTTAGAATGTCATGCTTGGCATTCACTACAAAATATGGAAAGGGAAAAAATGATTCGATTATTTTTCAAAAGCGATTCTTCAAATTTAGATATTTTAAATTTTGCTCATTGTTTCTGATATCTGATGAGAATGCTCACATATAGTTTTGGCTTTGCTTAATCGATTAGAAACTCTTAGAAACAAACAGCTAACTGCTGTTTACTCATTAGTTAGACTTAATTAAGTATTACTCATCAGCAAACCTTATTTAATCGCGCTTATATTTGAAAAGCACTATTAATTTCAACATCACTAAAAGTGTTTTGCTCCTGACGTCCGTTAATATTCAATATCATCACGCATCAGGACGTAGTCCAACAATTGGGTAAGAATTAATAATCTGTTACCGAGTAATTTCAACTCGCGCCATTGCTGCAGAAATTAACATAATGTAGACTTCTCTTATCTTTAAAAATGAACAAAATGTTGCAATTCTTTTTATTTTAATTAAGCACCTTATTTAAATGTAGTGGTGGAAAATTTTGAAAAAATTACCTAGCATATAAAAATTAAATTTGTAACAGAATTATCTTGAAACACATTTACATTGAAAAACAAACTTATTTCATTAAATGTTACATTATTGTGACATTATTTTTAATAAATAGGAAATCAGAAAATTTAAATTTATGTTTTGTATAATTTGAAAGGTAAGTCAGACTTTTAATGTTGACCCAAATACGTCACCATTATTTTGATTCAAAATTAGATCACCTTAATGGAATTATTTATCTTAGTTCTTTTCATTTCCTATTCTTACAACATAGTACAAATTTAATGGGAAACAGATTTAATTTGTGCTATCACATATATTTTTAAAATATTTTATCAAAGGTCCAAGAACATGGATATGCAGATATTTTCAATTTTAATTTTGCTATTGAAATCGTCGGATGGTAAGCTGTTGCTGGTTGTTTTAATATCACGATTCACCTTGATTGTTCATTTCGACGCAATTTCAGCGAAAGGCATTTTCGAATGCATGCAATCATCGTCATCATCACAACCAGCAGCATAATCATCACTCTTATTAACCATCACCCATATCATCATCATCGTCGTCATCGTCAGCGTCATCATCATCATTATTTTAAAAGTAAAAGTAACTTGTTCATTTTAAAGTTATGACATTTTCATTCATCTGGAATGTCTTTTCAGACATAAATAGTGATATCAAATGTTAATAGTTATAATCATATTTAACATCAACAGCTTAATTTCATTATCTGGAAATAAAAATGCCCTTCAAATTATAACTTCAAAGTTTATTTCTTATAATATCTGAATAGTTTTAGACTTATACTTTAAAGAATAACAGAAATTTGCTTTATTAGTCGAGATAAGACCACGCAACAACTCAAAAAAAAAAAAAAATCAGGAACTGTTAGAGACTCACCGATTCGATAGAACACAGAAAATAACACCTTCTAAATTAGTCTGTGTAAATAATCAAATTTAGTTTTCAAATATAAATTAATAAAATTCAATAAAATCAGCTAAATAAATCACTTTATGTGATTAATTTATCATTTCTCGATCAAAAGTTATTTAAGTTTGAAGTTGCACACGGATTTTGCACACTTTGAGAACAGCACTTTACTGCAGTTGCTGACAGTTGGCTATTTTGACGGGGCTGTTTTGTCGGGGCTGTTTTTACGGGGCTGTTTTGTCCTAGGCTATTTTGACGCCTGGCTATTTTGTCGCCGGGCTGTTATGACGGGGTGCCGTTTCTGACTCATCGATTATCAATCGGGAGTGCACTTGATGAATCTGGTTTAGAAGCTACTCTGTCAAAGCACGAAAAATTGTTGACCATTTCAAGCACAGCAAATGACATGGAGCTTCAAACCGAACACCCTAAACTCAATCAGAAAGCAGTCTCTCGTACAAAATGTCTCTACTCATTTAAATTCCATTCTTCAAATGTCCTCTCAAGTTCAGTAACGGCTTCTAAACATTTTGGCTTTCCTTACTGATTGAGGTCTATCGTTCACTGATCCTGTTTCTTTAAACTTTTTCATCCAATTTTCAATAATATTTCTATGTGGTACAGCTTTTCAGTAATGAGACAGAAATATTCGCCTCATTGTTGTAACAGACTTCAGAGGCACAAGCAGTTAACTTTCATTTCAACGTTAGCCATTTCAACGGATTCAAAAATGAATTCAAACTGATTATCTTGGAATAGAAATAGACTGTCATTTAAAAAAAAAAATCCAAACTAAGCAAAAATTTTGAAGACACAAACTTCTTAATGCACTTTAAACGGTTTTCTGCCACTTCTTGAGATTTAATAACATAAATTTCATTTGGTTTAGTTTTTAAATAAAAAAATTAATTAATTAATTTAAATTTTCAAATATAATTTAATAAAATCAGCTTCTTAAAGCACTCTATATGATTAATTTATCATTTCTCGATCAAAAATTATTTAAGTTTGAAGTTGCACATGGACTTTGTAAACACCCTACCTATCGACTACGAGTCTACGACTACGGAACCTAACTAATTATGTTTTGCACTTTTCAGCCTATTGTGGAAGTAGAATGAATACAATTTTCATTTACGATGAATATGTATGTAAAGAAAAGGTTGTCTGCGATGAGTTCTTGAAACAAATTGAGCTAATTAAAAATTTTGAGAAAACTCCAAACATGACTGACCAATTCAACCGGACGGCTGTTATATGTCCGGGGTATCATGGAAGACAAGCGGTCAGATATTATGCGTGAGTGATTATTTTTGGTTAAAAATGAAATATATGATATATAATAGAATATATGACATTTCCCCAATGTTGCCAATTAAAGAGTTTTTGGAATTGAAACGTCCAATTTATTCAACTTTTTTATCATTTAATTTTTTATTTAAAGTCAAATAAATAAATTCATAAAATAGGAAAACTATTAAAACATTATTTATTTGTCAATTATTATTACAAAATTATTATTATTAATAAATTTTAAATATTATGAGCAATTGCTGCTGTAATTTCTACTCATGATGAAGATGATTAACATCAACGTGGAATTACTAATCCTTTCAAGTTCAATAAGGCATGGTCACTTCGTAACGTATCTTGATATGGCCGTCAAAGAATATTTCTGGTCTCTGCCAAACCTTGCTAGGACATTTGCCATAATAACTCCAATGGTGTACAGGCACGGTTATCATTTACCAAAATCACGGACTGTCATCATAATTTTTACAAGCACCCAAGATCAGGTTATTATTACATTATTTCAATGTCAATAATCTATTAAATAATCACCAGTAACAAAAAAGTGAAATAAGTTTGTTCAAATATAAATATCAGAGAAATTTAGAGATGCTTCATATTTTCTTGGGGGAAATAGCCAATCAAAACGGACAGGTGTATGCCGTTGGTGTGGGAACAGACATTGAAGAAAAAGTTTTAAGACGTCTGTCTTCTCAGCCTAAGAAAGTAATATACGATTATAAAAAACTATACACAAAATATATTACGTCATAAAATCATAAAAATCAAATGAAAAGTATTTGATTCGATTACCGGGCAATTAAACTTGTAAATATTACTATAAAGTAATTCAATGCTACAAATATTTACAACTACATGTTTTAACAGAAAAATGAAAACTATTTCTTACAATTTAATTCCGATATTCTGCTCCGAATTTTGAGGAAAGAAAGGCTTGATAGTCTATATTGCAGCACATTAGACAGCAGAGGTGGTGATCTCAATTCTGAATAAAAATCTTTTAAGTGTTAAGAATTAGATTGCTTAATGCAAAATAAAAAAAATGATGCAAAATTTGTTCATAAAATAATTAAAAAGACCTGGAGACCTGGTATCCATTCTATCACTAATTGCATACTTCTTAGAAACTAAAATATTTAACTAAAACTGATCCTTATAATATCAATGTCCTAAAACATTATTTATTATTTTTTAATATAATAATTATCATATGTTGATTTAAAAATACTAAAATAATTATTAAATTAATTTTTCATCTTTCAAGGTATGTTAGATACCACTCAACCTTTACCATCAACTGATAATTCAAATTTTCCGCTTATCTTATAAATGCTTTTAATTGAATGTAAATAAAATAAAATAAATAATTATTAATAATGAATGTAATGTGATAACATTTTAAAACCACTCTCAGTGTCAATTCATTCTGATAACGACAATGGGCTTAATGTTCATAATTAAGGCAAGAGTTTAGCTACTTTGTTGGATAGTCATCAATTTCTAGTTTTGCTAGGTCCTCCAGCGAAGAACCTTGATGTAAAGCCATTTTTGTGAAATAGTGGTGCCTCGGCTGGTCCTGGTTACTCTGTGGGTTGACTCGGACAACCAGGACAGCTTTTAAACTACCCGCTCCATCTAAATAATCTTGTCATAAATTCAACAGACTTTAATGTAGCCCCCTTTTTATCTTTCAAGTTTTATTGGAAAGCAATCGAGAAATGTTTTGCATTTAAAACTATTATTATTATTTAAAGTTATTTTCTAAATTTGTAATGTTGGTGCATTGACTCATTATGAAATCTAATCATCTCATAAATATTTCCTTCCAGAGTTTGCATCAGGAACAACTGAACCTCAAACCTCAATAAAACCCTCAAGTGCCACGTTTTCTAGTATTTACAAAAACCTTTCTTAATTAATACTATAACTTAATTAATTTAAAATTAAAATTTATTTTATCTAATAATGTAAATAAACAGACGTTTATGTAGCCCCTTATTTATAATTTAAATTAAATTTTATTAGAAAAAATCTATAAATGTTTTGGATTTAAAAATAAATGTAATGCTATTATAATTTATAGTTATTTTCTACATCTGTAATCTTTTCTACTGTTTATTGTTGCATTGACTTATTATGAAATCCGATCATCTCATAAATATTTCCATCCAGAGTTTGCGTCAGGAACGACTGAACCTCAACCCTCAATAAAGCCCACAAGTGCCAAATTTTCTAGTATTTACAAAAACTTTTCTTAATTAATACTATTACTTAATTAAAATTTAAAATTTTATTAATTAATTTGTTTTATCTACAATATAGTCAATTATCTGAATTATCTGTTATAAATTATATTGTATAATCGAATAGACATAATTGAACTCCTACATTCGATGCTTTTAAGGTTTAATTTAAAAAATTGAAACTAATGTAGCAAAACAAAATTAGTATAAATATTTGTCTGTAGAATTAAAATTTATTGGAAAGAAATCTATAAATGTTTTGGATTTAAAAATAAATGTAAGGCTATTATTCTTTTTAGTTATTTTCTACATATGTTATCTTTTCTACTATTTATTGTCAGTGTTGTGCAGTATCGAATTACATGTAATTCGTTACTGTAATTAATTACATTTTTTGGTAATTTTTACTTGTACCAGTTACAAAATGTTTTTTTAGTTTTACTTGTAACAAATTACTATTTTCGGTCATACTTTTAATTCGATACCTTTTTAGCACAAGACGTTACAAGTAACATAATCTAGATTGTTATTCTTTGGTTCGTTCGAGAACCTTCCTCTTTCCGATCATCGCTCATTTGTTATTGTGGTTATCGCCGGTCGTTTTTGTTAAATCTGAAATTCTTGATTAGTCATACCGAAACTTTTTTAATATATAATATTGTATGTATATAATAATATAAGATTTAATATATCGTAGTATGGATTCATTTGAAGCCAGTTTGAGTGTTGTTAACGAAGATAAGAGGAACAAGGGTGAAGATAGTCCGTGGCCGTATTTGAACAAAATGTTCAGATTTCAATCAAAGGAAAATCATAGAAGTATGCATGCCTACTCTGCCAACAGAAAAAAAAACTACATGTTCAGCATATGAAGGTTCTTCATCTAACTTGAAGAAGCACGTGGAACGCATGCATCCAACAGAAATTAAGGAATATGGGATATCTGTTGCCAACGGTTGTCAAGCTTCATGAGAAACTGGTAGCCAAAATAGCATCTTCTAATGCAGCAATGGTGGACGAGCTGAAAGCATCTTATTCATCTGATGCTGACAGTGTTGAAGACAGTTTCTTCAATTGCACAAGGTCAAGTGATATTCTGATGCAGTATCTTTAAGACCGATCAGATGACATGAACATTATTTATCCAGTTGAACGCTCCTCTGAAAGCTAGTGCAGCTGTTGAACGATTATTCAGCTATGCTGGTATGAATAGCCGAAGGACCATAATGAGTGACAAACTATTTGAGGACTTAGTTATGTTAAAAATTAATAAATGTTTATGATTGGAATAAATAATAAAAACTCCAAAAAAATGCATTAGTTCAAATGTTATTACTTAGTGACTGTTAGTACTAGCAGTTAATACCATTAATTGTTTTAACGATAATAGAAACAATTCCTTTTAAATAATACGGAATGATGTATGATCACAATAATTGCCGCATCAAAGTTACTTGTAATTTTTACTTAAAAGTAACTTTTGGGTGCTGTAACTTTTCACTTTTACTTGAGTAACTTTTTGAGACAACACTCTTACTTATACTTAAGTAGCTTTTTGAGCTATTACTTTTACTTGTAACTAATTACCGAAATGAGGTAATTTTTACAACACTGTTTATTGTTGCATTGACTCATTATGAAATCTGATCATCTCATAAATATTTCCATCCAGAGTTTGCGTCAGGAACGACTGAACCTCAACCCTCAATAAAGCCCTCAAGTGCCAAATTTTCTAGTATTTAACCTAATTAATTTAAAATGTAATAAATTTATTTATGTTATCTACAATTATATATTATATGACAAGTCGATTATCTGAATTATTAGTTATAAATAGTTAAAATTTGGTCAGAGAATAATTTATTCATTTATTTCTCAAGGCTATTCTTCAACTTCCGTAGTTTTAGGAATATCAAGTGAGAATGGTAATTTTATCATTTTATTTGAAAAATGTTATTAAATTACGTATTTAACGATTATTAATAATTTTAACTTATTAATATTGCATTTATTTAAGTAATACATACTTTTCATGCAGTTCATGAAAGCAATTAAACAAATAATAATATTACAGAAAATCTTTAAATTATTCGAAATAATAAACTATGAGAGTAAAATTAATTTTTTTATTTAATTTATATGTAATTAGTAAACTATTTAAAATTTTGTTTGAGCAAATAAAATCGCACATTAGATTAGATTTTATACATATTGTATTTATAAGCATTGTGAAAATTAAAACCGCTCATGTTCAGAGATTAAAGTACACTGAAAATAGCTAAGATGATTAATAGTAAAGATATCCAAAAAGCCAAATCCTTATGCATCGCGCAATTGAAATGAGGGATTTCAAACAGGAAAGGATTGCAAAGGGCCGAGAATGCATTTTGAATTGTATTTTATGCCCTTTATAGGAAGAGTAAAATATTAAGTAAGATATTAATCTTATTACAAGAAACTTGTTTTAAAAGCTGCCTTTTCTTTTAAATTGACAAATCAAAATTAAAGAAAACACGAAAACTTCGCAAAGATCCCGATTCAAAACATCGACCTTCAGGTCAACGAAAAACTCCACCACAGAAACCATCCCCATAAACGACAGCTGGGAATACATGGAAGGCGAAAATGACAAAATTAAGTCAAAAATCCATGTAAGTATTTGGAATGAAACGAAAAGATTGGCAAGAATATACGGCAAATATTTTATGATTGGAGCCCTCATAGGATCTATAGGAGCAATGGCTCCATACTGTGAGTACATGCACTTTAATGACTTATTTTAATTTAAAAACAGTACGAGTTAAAAATGTATCTCGTGACTAAAAGTGTACTAAAAGAACATACTTTTTTTAACAGGGACTTTTTACCCATCTGAAGCTAAAACAAAGACATAAAAGACAGAAAACATAAAAGGAAACAAAAAGCTCGAAAACCAACACAGCAAGATCAATTATAAC
The DNA here is from genome assembly GCA_021613335.1 of Whitmania pigra. Taxonomy (NCBI): domain Eukaryota; kingdom Metazoa; phylum Annelida; class Clitellata; order Hirudinida; family Haemopidae; genus Whitmania; species Whitmania pigra. The sequence goes on from JAJTWR010000113.1 coordinate 2,222,374, forward strand.
ATTATTGATGTAACTTTTAATATGCAAATATTGTAGCTCAGTAAGTAAGCACATTTTTGCAGTGTTGTAAAAATTACCTCATTTCGGTAACTAGTTACAAGTAAAAGTAATACCTCAAAAAGCTACTTAAGTATAAGTAAGAGTATTGTCTCAAAAATTTACTCAAGTAAAAGTTAAAAGTTACAGCGTCCAAAAGTTACTTTTAAGTAACAATTACAAGTAACTTTGATGCCGCCATTATTGTGATCATACATCATTCCGTATTATTTAAAAGAAATTTTTTCTCTTATCGTTAAAACAATTACTGGTATTAACTGCTAGTACTAACAGTCATTAAGTAATAACATTTGAACTAATGCATTCTTTTGGTGTTTTTATTATTTATTACATTACAATCACAAATTTATGTTAATTTTTAACATAACTAAGTCCTCGAATAGTTTGTCACTCATTATGGTCCTTCAGCTGTTCTTTGTCATACCAGAAGAGCTGAATAAACGTTCAACAGCTGCACTAGCTGGCAGAGGAGTGTTCAACTGGATAAATAATTTCTTCAGGGTATTGCTTCCAGTAATAATGTTCATGTCATATGATCGGTCTCGAAGATATTGCATCAGAATATCAGTTGACCTTGTGCAATTGAAGAAACTGTCTTCAATACTGTCAGCATCAGATGAACGAAAGCTCAAAGCTCGTCCATCTTTGGTGCATTAGAAGATGCTATTTTGGCTACCAGTTTCTCATCAAGCTTGACAATCGTTGGCAACAGATATCCCATATTCCTTAATTTCTGTTGGATGCATGCGTTCCACGTGCTTCTTCAAGTTAGATGAAGAACCTTCATATGCTGAACATGTAGTTTGTGTTTCTGTTGGCAGAGTAGGCATGCATACTTATATGATTTTCCTTTGATTGAAATCTGAACATTTTGTTCAAATACGGCCACGGACTATCTTCACCCTTGTTCCTCTTATCTTCGCTAACGACACTAAAAATGGCTTCAAATGAATCCATACTACGATATATTAAATCTTATATTATTATATGTATATAATATTATATATTAAAAAAGCTTCGGTATGACTAATCAACAATTTCCGATTTAAAACAAAAACGACCGGCGATAACCACAATAACAAAAGAGCGATGATCGGGAAGGGGAGGTTCTCGAACGAACCAAAGAATAACAATCTAGAATTTAAATTTTTTTAAATAAATTAAACTAATTTAAAATGTTATTTATGTTACTTTGTAACGTCTTGCGCCAAAAAGGTAACGAATTAAAAGTATGACCAAAAATAGTAATTTGTTACAAGTAAGAGTACAAAAAAATTTTTGTAATTGTTACAAGTAAAAATTACCAAAAAATGTAATTATTTACAGTAACGAATTACATGTAATTCGATACTGCACAACACTGCATTTTTGTGACATTGTTATACCAAAATAATAACTTAAAAATTTAATTTTAGAAACATCAGTGCTGTAAATTGTGTTTTACAGAAACAAGTAAATATTCGATTTTTTTTAAGATCATGTATTCCCATAGAACTCATGTAATTCAAAAGTTCTCAGATTACTCAGAAAGGAGTCCTTTCCAAGAAGGCCCAGGGCCACCCACCGGCTTAATCCGGCACTAAGCACTTCTATCTATGTATCACAGTGTCTATCACTTCAAAAATCGGCCGATCAGCCAACTTAAGATTTTTTTGTCACATTTTATATTTACTTGCATTATTAGAAACTGTACTAGAAACTGCTTCAATTAACTATTTTAATCTACGTAATTGTACTTTTACTTTTCTGCATTTTTTCATGTTTTACGTAATGCCGGACACTTTGCATAATTCATCATAATTCTCATTGAATTTGAACTCTTTCTAGACAATGAATATAAAAAATAATTTTTATGAAAACATAAATTTACGTGATTATTTGTTAAATATCTTTAGCCAAAAGAAAAAAATACCTCTATTGGTGCGTGTTAAAGTCGTCTGCGTTCCTGCGAACGGCGGAAACAACTGTGTTGTTATTATTCGATTATTTTTCAAAGCGATTCTTCAAACTCCGTTTAGATATTTTAAATTGTGCTCATTGTTTCTAATATCTGATGAGAATGCACACATAATTTTGGCTTTACTTAATTATTTAGAAACTCTTAGAAACAAACAGCTAACTGCTGTTTACTCATTAGTTAGACTTAATTAAGTATTACTCATCAGCAAACCTTATTTAATCGCGCTTATATTTGAAAAGCACTATTAATTTCAACATCACTAAAAGTGTTTTGCTCCTGACGTCCGTTAATATTCAATATCATCACGCATCAGGACATAGTCCAACAATTGGGTAAGAATTAATAATCTGTTACCGAGTAATTTCAACTCGCGCCATTGCTGCAGAAATGGACATAATGTGGACTTCTCTTATCTTTAAAAATGAACAAAATGTTGTATTTATTTTATTTTAATTAAGCACCTTATTTAAATGTAGTGATGGAAAATTTGTTATAGCATTATCTTGAAACACATTTACATTGAAAAACAAACTTATTTCATTAAATGTTACATTATCGTAACATTATTTTTAATAAATAGGAAATCAGAAAATTCAAATTTATGTTTTGTATAATTTGAAAGGTAAGTCAGACTTTTAATGTTGACCCAAATACGTCACCATTATTTTGATTCAAAATTAGGTCACCTTAATCGAATTTTTTTTTCAGTCCTTTTCATTTCCTATTCTTACAACATAGTACAAATTTATTGGAAAACAGATTTAATTTGTGATATCCACATATATTTTTAAAATATTTTATCAAAGGTCCAAGAACATGGATATTCGGATATTTTCAATTTTAATTTTGCTATTGAAATCGTCGGATGGTAAGCTGTTACTGGTTGTTTTAATATCACGATTCACCTTGATTGCTGTTTAAAAGTAAAAGTAACTTGTTCACTTTCATGTTATGACATTTTCATTCACCTGGAATGTCTTATCAAAGTGATATCAAATGTCAATAGTTATAATCACATTTAACATCAACAGCTTATTTTCATTATCTGGAAATAAAAATGCCCTTCAAATTATAACTTCAAAGTTTATTTGTTATAATATCTGAATAGTTTTTAGACTTACACTTTAAAGAATAACAGAAATTTGCTTTATTTCGACTCTAATTGAAATAAGACCACAACTTGTTAACGGAAAAGCATCTAAAAAAAATCGAGAATTGTTAGAGACTCAACGACTCGCTATATCATCGAAATGAAAATCTTCTAAAACCAGAACAGTCAATAATTTAATTTAATTTTCAAAATTAATTTAATAAAATTCAATAAAATAAGCTTTTTAAAGCACTTTATATGATTAATTTAATCATTTCTTGATCAAAAGTTATTAAAGTTTGAAGTTGCACACGGACTTTGTAAACACCCTACGTATCGACTACGAGTTGGAACTTAACTAATTAATTTTTAATTTAATTAGATTGCTTAATGAAAAATAAAAATATTATGCAAAATTTATTCAGAAAAGAATTAAAAAGACCCTGAGACCTGGAATCCATTCTATCACTAATTGCATACTTCTTAGAAACTAAAATATTTAACTAAAACTGATCCTTATAATATCAATGTCCTAAAACATTATTTATTATTTTTTAATATAATAATTATAATATGTTGATTTAAAAATACTAAAATAATTATTAAATTAATTTTTCATCTTTCAAGGTATGTTAGATACCACTCAATCTTTACCATCAACGGAAAATTCAAGTTTGCCTCTTATTTTAAAAATGCTTTTAATTGAATGTAAATAAACAGACGTTTATGTAAGGCTATTATTATTTATAGTTATTTTCTACATCTGTAATCTTTTCTACTGTTTATTGTGCATTGACTCATTATGAAATCTAATCATCTCATAAATATTTCCTTCCAGAGTTTGCATCAGGAACAACTGAACCTCAACCCTCAATAAAGCCCTCAAGTGCCAAATTGTCTAGTATTTACAAAAACTTTTCTTAATTAATACTCTAACTTAATTAATTTAAAATTTAATTAATTTATTTATTTTAACTACAATTATAGTCGATTATCTGAATTATCTGTTATAAATTATATTGTATAATCGGATAGACATAAATGAACTCCTACATATGATGCTGGTAAGGTCTGATTTAAAAAATTGAAACTAATGTAGCAAAACAAAATTAGTATAAATATTTGTCTGTAGAATTAAAATTTATTGGAAAGAAATCAATAACTGTTTTGGATTTAAAAATAAATGTAAGGCTATTATTATTTATAGTTATTTTCTACATCTGTAATCTTTTCTACTGTTTATTGTTGCATTGACTCATTATGAAATCCGATCATCTCATAAATATTTCCTTCCAGAGTTTGCATCAGGAACGACTGAACCTCAACCCTCAATAAAACCCTCAAGTGCCAAATTTTCTAGTATTTAACCTAACTAATTTAAATTGTAATAAATTTATTTATGTTATCTACAATTATATATTATATGACAAGTCGATTATCTGAATTATTAGTTATAAATAGTTAAAATTTGGTCAGAGAATAATTTATTCATTTATTTCTCAAGGCTATTCTTCAACTTCCGTAGTTTTAGGAATATCAAGTGAGAATGGTAATTTTATCATTTTATTTGAAAAATGTTATTAAATTACGTATTTAACGATTATTAATAATTTTAACTTATTAATATTGCATTTATTTAAGTAATACATACTTTTCATGCAGTTCATGAAAGCAATTAAACAAATAATAATATTACAGAAAATCTTTAAATTATTCGAAATAATAAACTATGAGAGTAAAATTAATTTTTCTATTTAATTTATATGTAATTAGTAAACTATTTAAAATTTTGTTTGAGCAAATAAAATCGCACATTAGATTAGATTTTATACATATTGTATTTATAAGCATTGTGAAAATTAAAACCGCTCATGTTCAGAGATTAAAGTACACTGAAAATAGCTAAGATGATTAACAGTAAAGATCTCCAAAAAGCCAAATCCTTATGCATCGCGCAATTGAAATGAGGGATTTCAAACAGGAAAGGATTGCAAAGGGCCGAGAATGCATTTTGAATTGTATATTATGCCCTTTATAGGAAGAGTAAAATATTAAGTAAGATATTAATCTTATTACAAGAAACTTGTTTTAAAACCTGCCTTTTCTTTTAAATTGACAAATCAAAATTAAAGAAAACACGAAAACTTCGCAAAGATCCCGATTCAAAACATCGACCTTCAGGTCAACGAAAAAATCCACCACAGAAACCATCCCCATAAACGACAGCTGGAAACACATGGATGGCGAAAAGGACGAAATTGGGCCTAAAATCCATGCAAGTGTTTGGAAAGAAACGAAAAGATTGGCAAGAATATACGGCAAATATTTTATGATTGGAGCCCTTATGGGATCTATAGGAGTGATGGCTCCATACTGTGAGTACATGCACTTTTAATGACTTATTTTAATTTAAAAACAGTTCGAGTTAAAAATGTATCTCGTGACTGAACTAAAATCATACTAAAAGAAAATACTTTTTGTAACAGGGACGTTTTACCCATCTGAGGCTAAAACAAAAACTGACAGAAAACATAAAAGGAAACACAAAGCTCCAAAACCAACACCGCAAGTTCAATTGTAGAACTGTTGATGTACAATTTTAATATACAAATATTGTAGCTCAATAAGTAAGCACATTTTTGTGACATTGTTATACCAACATAATGGCTTAAACATTTAATTTTAGAAACATCAGTGCTATAAATAAAACTTCTGTGTTTTACAGAAACAAGTAAATATTCGATTTTTTTAAATTTCCACTGTGAGAACAAATTGCATAGTCTTACACAACTGGATAATGTATATTGTTTAGTGAGCGAATTGAATAATTGCAGCGATGACATTAAAAGTTCTAGGGCTTCATGAATGAGTATCCATTGCTTTTTTTACTGCGTCGACAGGTACTTAGAGTTATTGATCGCCAATGTCCTCATGTTGGATCTGCCCCTCATACAAACCAACCTCAAATTTTGCTATCACTTCAAAACTTCTGGAACGTCTCGTGCTGAAGGAGGTTTTGTCTTTTACCTTGACCGTAACATATCGCTTTCGGAAACGCAACCTGCTTACCGACAACACCCATCCACCGAGACATCAGTTTTAAAGGTTGCTTCACACATTCATAGTATTATTGACCTTGGGGTATTGATCTGCCCCTTCTCTTGGACATGTCAGAGGTATATCATTTCGTTGACTATGAGATGCTCTTAACAAGACTAGATAAATAATTCTTGGTACCCAGTGGATGCTTGGGTGGGTGAGATCTTATTTAACTGGTCAAAATCAAACAATATTTTCACCTATCACCCAAATATAAGGCTATTCCAAAGCAGAATATGTTCACAGCTTATTCAATATGTTGTTGAGTGTTTTTGTAAAATTGCCACTTGAGAGTTTTCTCACCTCATCAGTCTCAAATCTGACAAAACAGATTTGATGTGGTTTAGCTCTAGTTTCAAAAGAAATCTATCTCCCAGAGTGTCATGGGGCTGATGCTGTTTCATCGGAGGTAATAACAAATTTCATTCATTAACACATTCATTGCCCTTGTGGCACAATGCATTCTGACCAAACTTGATTGCAACTCAATCCTTAGAAATCAGAGAGAAGGACTACCAAGAGGTGATGAATGCAGCGGTCAGGCCTATCTTAGGATCAATGATCTCTGACCACATTACAACACTGTTAAAGGGTTTACACAGGTTTAAAATACTTTATACGATATCATATAATATCTCCTCAATAATCTACCTCATTATCTAAGTAATTCACCGTCATGCCCCAAAACATCTTACCTCTCTACCTGCTAAAACGACAATATCTTAATGTTGGTACTCTAAATAAAAATACACCATAATTAATACATTGTCTGTCTTTCTATTATTAAACAATAATAATTAGCGTAAAACTAAAAAATCAGTTACAAGTGCACATTCATAATGAAAATAGTTCAGCTACTTGATTAAAGTGATTACTACAACGTCCTAAAGGAGAATTCCCAAACATGTAGGTAGAATTTAAATAGATTTTAGTAAATGGAAACACAGTAAATTAATTTAATATTGTTGAGTCAATTATGAATTAGACGTTTAAATACGTGCAGATTTGGCTGATTTGTAATAATTGATAGAATTCTATTATATATTTTTGGTCGCAGGTTTAGAATTATGTAACATTTGATGTTTGATTTAAAAAAAGGGGTATTTGTTAGATGAATGCTCGTTGTAGGAATGGACGGATGATGTTTTTTGAAAATAAAGTATTAGTTAAAGATAATGTAATCCTAATCTGATCCAATTTATATATGAGAATATCATAATTTATTTGACTATGGTAGAGATGATACTTGTGCCAGCGGCATATTGTTGAAAGGAAGTATTGAAATCATGAATGAAAGCAGAGGTCCTAGGACTTTGAGAAACATGGACAATAAGTTTGACTGAAGTGGAGGAGTAACACTGACCGCAATTAGTGGAAAGATACGAAAAATTCACCAATATGTGAAAAACTAAAAAATATTTTGTCATAAATCTTAAAGACTTCAAGAAGCTCCACAACTTAACAGTTCCTGAAAAAGCCTTGATGAAATCGATATGCTCGGTCTCCTTCATTATTTTCCAAGTAGACATAGGCAGCAACTGTTCCAGAGTGCCAAGTCAGTAGGAAAGTTTTGTACTCTGTTCGTTGCCGCTTTGGCTGCATGGACACTTTGATTAGCAACCAAGGACGAGACTTTATTATATCGATAATTTGATGGAGCAGTTTAAAAGAGAACGCCGCATTTCATCTGCACACCACCCACGAAGAAATAGTCTACTGGAACATGACAATCGTACACTGAAAGGATCGTTATGATTGTCGGTGACCGAGGAAACACCTGTAAAAAAGCTCATCCAAAGTATTATGTTTCGTTTCACATATCTGTGCATACATCGCAACTAATGCATTTAAGATCTTGTATTCTCATAGAACTCATGTAATTGAAAGGTTCTCAGATTACTTATTTCTCGATTAATACTAAAGAAATTTTAACTTTTAAAATAAATTAACGATGAATGGTTTTTGGTGCTGGTTTTGTTTAATTTCTTAAAGTAAAAAAGGCTTAATTTGATTCACATATTCCACAATGAATGCAAGCAACAGCATATGGAGATTATTGAAGAATTATTAGCCAATACAATTTTTACAATTTCAAAACAGAAAAATAAAAATTATTTCTTACAATTGCATCAAGAAACTCTCCAAAAAGATATGAGTGCGGAATACAATAAACATTGTTACACGGGAGTTTCTGAAGGTAAGGGGTTTTTTTTTAGATAAAAGTATAAAAGTTAACAGTTAAATAAATCTGTTAACAGTTTTAATTAACTACCGTCTTTTCACTCATATAACATGAGCATTTTATGTTCGATTTTACGTGTCACTCATCCCTTTCTGCGTGCTATAATCTTATGGGTATTGTGCTAATTTCATTTCTGAAATTTACATGAATTTAATTTCCGACCAAAAAAAAATAAAAAAAATTTAAAAGATAGCAAAGACTCTTGGTTATTTTTTTGTAAAAGACTATATTTTTATTTTTTAATAGTTTATAACTGGTTAGGCGTTAGCGCATTTCATAAAGAAGCATATGGCAAAACAGTCACATTAATCGTTGCATTGTCCGGATCACCAATTTGTGTCGTCAACTTGAATTTAACTGAAATTAATTGATAGCAGCTATAGGAAACTTGTAGGATGTTTTACTATTTTATATATATTTTTTTCATAATTATTCAATTATTTTTTACTCATAGTTGTAATTGTACAACATTGTTTTTTCAGCACTGGTGGTTCAGCTTTGGTCGATGCTGTTTAACATTTTAATAGTCAAACATCACATGCTTAGACTTATTGCAGCAAATTTTCATTAGAAGAATAAATAGTCCCCTTTCAGTAATTCCTAACTAAAATTGTATTATTTATATATTAGTTTACTAGCGTGTGGTCTTGTGCGCAGTAAGGAGAATTTGAAAGGGCCTCCTTTGAAAGGAGTCCTTTCCAAGAAGGCCCAGGGCCATCCACCGGCTTAGTCCGGCACTATGCACTCCTATCTATGTATCACTTTGTCTATCACTTTAAAAATCGGCCGGTGAGCCAACTTATTATTTTTTTGTCACATTTTATATTTACTTGCATTATGTACTAGAAACTGCTTCAATTAAATATTTTAATAATAATAATTGTACCTTTACTTTTCTGCATTTTATCATGCTTTACGTAATGCCGGACACTTTGCATAATTCATCATAATTCTCATTGAATTTGAACTCTTTCTAGACATGATGATCATATAAAAATAATTTTTATTAAAATATAAATTTACGTGATTATTTATTAAATATCTGTAGCCAAAAGAAAAAAATGCGTCTATTGGTGCGTGTTATAATCGTTTGCGTGTTTTATAAGCGATTTTTTACACAAATTGGAAAACTGCGTGTTAAATTCGTCCGCGTGTTAAAGTCGTTTGCGTTCCTGTGAACGGCGGAAACAACTGTGTTGTTATTATTCGATTATTTTGCAAAGCGATTCTTCAAACTCCGTTTAGATATTTTAAATTGTGCTCATTGTTTCTGATATCTGATGAGAATGCACACATAATTTTGGCTTTACTTAATCATTTAGAAACTCTTAGAAACAAACAACTAACTGATTTTTACTCATTAGTTAGACTTAATTAAGTATTACTAATCATCAAACCTCATTTAATCACGCTTATGTTTGAAAAGCACTATTAATTTCAACATCACTAAAAGTGTTTTGCTCCTGACATCCGTTAATATTCAATATCATCACGCATCCGGACGTAGTCCAACAATTGGGTAAGAATTAATAATCTGTCACCGAGTAATTTCAACTCGCGCCATTGCTGCAGAAATTGACACAATGTAGACTTCTCTTATCTTTAAAAATGAACAAAATGTTGCAATTATTTTATTTTAATTAAACACTTTATTTAAATATAGTGGTGGAAATTTTTGAAAAAATTATCTAGCATATAAAAATTAAATTCGTTACAGCATTATCTTGAAACACATTTACATTGAAAAACAAACTTATTTCATTAAATGTTACATTATCGTAACATTATTTTTAATAAATATAAAATTTATTTATGTTTTGTATAATTTGAAAGGTAAGTCAGACTTATAATGTTGACCCAAATACGTCACCATTATTTTGATTCAAAATTAGGTCACCTTAATGGAATTATTTGTCTTAGTTCTTTTCATTTCCTATTCTTACAGCGTAGTACAAACTTAATGGGAAACAGATTTAATTTGTGCTATCACATATATTTTTAAAATATTTTATCAAAGGTCCAAGAACATGGATATCCGGATATTTTCAATTTTAATTTTGCTATTGAAATCGTCGGATGGTAAGCTGTTACTGGTTGTTTTAATATCACGATTCACCTTGATTGCTGTTTAAAGTCAATAATTAAATTTTATTTTCAAAAATAATCTAAACCGGTAAAGTCAATAATTAAATTTAACTTTTAAATATAATTTAATAAAATTCAATAAAATCAGCTTTTTAAAGCACTTTATATGATTCATTTATCATTTCTCGATCAAAAGTTATTAAAGTTTGAAGTTGAACACGGACTTTGTAAACACCCTATGTATCGACTACGAACTTAACTAATTATTTTTTGTTTTTTTTTAGCCTATTGTAGAGGTATAATGAATACAATTTTCGTTTACGATGAATATGTCTGTAAAGAAAAGGTTGTCTGCGATGAGTTCTTGAAACAAATTGAGCTAATTAAAACTTTTGAGAAAACCCCAAACATGACTGATAGTTTTAATCCGACGGCTGTTATATGTCCAGGATATCATGGAAGACAAGCGGTCAGATATTATACGTAAGTGATTATTATTGGTTAAAAAAACAAATATAAAAAAATAAAAAGAAATAAATGATATATATTAGAATATATGAAATTTTCCCAATGTTGACAATTGGAGAGTTTTTAGAATTGAAGTGTCCATTTTAATCAACTTTATTATCATTTAATTTTTTATTTAAAGTCAAATAAATAAATTCATTAGATAGGAAAACTAATAAAACATTATTTATTTGTCAATTATTATTATATTATTATCATTATTAATAAAATTAAAATATTATGAGCAATTCCTGCTGCAATTGCTACCCATGATTAATATGATTAACATCAACGTGGAATTACTAACCCTTTCAACTTCAACAAAGACATGGTCACTTCGTAACGTATCTTGATATGGCCGTCAAAGAATATTTCTGGTCTCTGCCAAACCTTGCTAGGACATTTGCCATAATAACTCCAATGGTGTACAGGTACGGTTATCATTTACCAAAATCACGGACTGTCATCATAATTTTTACAAGCACCCAAGATCAGGTTATTATTACATTATTTCAATGTCAATAATCTATTAAATAATACCAGTAGCAAGAAAGTGAAATAAGTTTGTTCAAATATAAATATCAGAGAAATTTAGAGATGCTTCGTATTTTCTTGGGGGAAATAGCCAATCAAAACGGACAGGTGTATGCCGCTGGTGTGGGAACAGATATTGAAGAAAACGTTTTAAGACATCTGTCTTCTCAGCCTAAGAAAGTAATATACGACTATAAAAAAACTATATACAAAGTATAATACGTCATAAAATCATAAAAATCAAATGAAAAATATTTGATTTGATTACCGGGCACTTGAATTTGTAAATATTACTATTAAGTAATTCAATGCTATATATATTTACAACTACATGTTTTAACAGAAAAATGAAAACTATTTCTTACAATTTAATCCCGATATTCTGCTCCGAATTTTGAGGAAAGAAAGGCTTGATAGTCTATATTGCAGCACATTAGACAGCAGAGGTGGTCATCTCAACTCTGAATAAAAATCTATTAAGTGTTAATTTAATTAGATTGCTTGATGAAAAATAAAAATATTATACAAAATTTATTCAGTAAAGAATTAAAAAGACCTGGAGACCTAGAATCTATAAAAATTCTCTCACTAATTGCATACTTCTTAGAAACTAAAATATTTAACTAAAACTGATCCTTATAATATCAATGTCCTAAAACATTATTTATTATTTTTAATATAATAATTATCATATGTTGATTTAAAAATACTAAAATAATTAATAAATTAATTTTTTATTTTTCAAGGTATGTTAGATACCACTCAATCTTTACCATCAACGGAAAATTCAAGTTTGTCTCTTACTTTAAAAATGCTTTTAATTGAATGTAAATAAACAGACGTTTATGTAATGCTATTATTATTTATAGTTATTTTCTACATCTGTAATCTTTTCTACTGTTTATTGTTGCATTGACTCATTATGAAATCTAATCATCTCATAAATATTTCCTTCCAGAGTTTGCATCAGGAACAACTGAACCTCAACCCTCAATAAAGCCTTCAAGTGCCAAATTGTCTAGTATTTACAAAAACTTTTCTTAATTAATACTCTAACTTAATTAATTTAAAATTTAATTAATTTATTTATTTTAACTACAATTATAGTCGATTATCTGAATTATCTGTTATAAATTATATTGTATAATCGGATAGACATAATTGAACTCCTACATATGATGCTGGTAAGGTCTGATTTAAAAAATTGAAACTAATGCAGCAAAACAAAATTAGTATAAATATTTGTCTGTACAATTAAAATTTATTGGAAAGAAATCTATAAATGTTTTGGATTTAAAAATAAATGTAAGGCATTATGAAATCCGATCATCTCATAAATATTTCCTTCCAGAGTTTGCATCAGGAACGACTGAACCTCAACCCTCAATAAAACCCTCAAGTGCCAAATTTTCTAGTATTTAACCTAATTAATTTAAAATGTAATAAATTTATTTATGTTATCTACAATTATATATTATATGACAAGTCGATTATCTGAATTATTAGTTATAAATAGTTAAAATCAGAGAATAGTTAAAGTCAGAGAATAATTTATTCATTTATTTCTCAAGGCTATTCTTCAACTTCCGTAGTTTTAGGAATATCAAGTGAAAATGGTAATTTTATCATTTTATTTGAAAAATGTTATTAAATTACTTATTTAATGATAATATTGCATTTATTTAAGTAATACATACTTTTCATGCAGTTTATGAAAATAATTAAATAAATAATAATATTACAGAAAATCTTTAAATCATTCGAAATAATAATCTATGAGAGGAAAATTAACTTTTTTATTTAAATTATATGTAATTAGTAAACTATTTAAAGTTTTGTTTGAGCAAATAAAATCGCACATTTTATAAGCATTGCGAACATTGAAACCGCTCATGTTCAGAGATTAAAATACACTGATAATAGTTAAGATGATTAATAATAAAGATATCTAAAAAGCCAAATCCTTATGCATCACGCAATTAAAATGAGGTATTTCAAACAGGAAAGGATTGCAAAGGGCCGAGAATGCATTTTGAATTGTATTTTATGCCCTTTATAGGAAGAGTAAAATATTAAGTAAGATATTAATCTTATTACAAGAAACTTGTTTTAAAAGCTGCCTTTTCTTTTAAATTGACAAATCAAAATTAAAGAAAACACGAAAACTTCGCAAAGATCCCGATTCAAAACATCGACCTTCAGGTCAACGAAAAAGTCCACCACAGAAACCATCTCCATAAACGACAGCTGGAAACACATGGATGGCGAAAAGGAAAAAATTGGGCCAAAAATATATACAAGTATTTGGAAAGAAACGAAAAGATTGGCAAGAATATACGGCAAATATTTTATGATTGGAGCCCTCATAGGATATATAGGAGCAATGGCTCCCTACTGTGAGTACATGCACTTTTAATGACTTATTTTAATTTAAAAACAGTTAAAAATGTATCTCGTGACTGAACCAAAAGTGTACTAAAAGAAAATACTTTTTGTAACAGGGACGTTTTACCCATCTGAAGCTAAAACAAAAACTGGCAGAAAACATAAAAGGAAACAAAAAGCTCCAAAACCAACACCGCAAGTTCAATTGTAAAACTGTTGATGTACAATTTTAATATGAAAATATTGTAGCTCAATAAGTAAGCATATTTTTGTGACATTGTCATACCAAATAACTGCTTAAACATTAAATTTTTGATCAGTGCTATAATTAAACCTTGTGTTTTACAGATGCAAGTATTCGATTTTTAAAAATTTGTGAGAACAAATTGCAAAGTCTTAATAGCACAACATAGTCTTACATAACTGATTAATAAATTGTTCATGGAGCGAATTGACACAAAGTTAATTAAACAATTTCTCTAGAACTAGTCTTCGCTGTCCTATGAAGTCCTGAAGAGATGGGTCTTCAGGTGGCGCTTGAAGAGCTCAAGGGATGGCTGGGCTCTGACGGTGGGAGGGAGTCTGTTCCGGACAGCTGAAGAGGCGTACGAGAAGCCTCTGCTTGGGAGGGATGATCTATGTACTGGTTGGTGAAGTTGAATGGCTGACGATTAGCGAAGACCAGGTTTTTGGCGGCGATCTAGTAGGTGATGAAGATAAGGTGGGGTGGATGTTGCTAAAGTGTGATATGTCATGAGGGCATTTTTGAAAGTAATACGACTATGGATCGGCAACCAGTGCAATTTCTTCAGACGGTCCATGCTATTGAGGGAAATGCTATTGAGAACCTTTCAGTGATTGTACCCTTGATTCTAGTTGAGCTCGAATTAAACCATTCATACCAATGTAAAGAGGACAGTGAACCGAGCAAGATATCATCACGATCTAGATGAACAACTTAAATTTTGTTACTAATTGACTTACAAAGTGGCTTCACTTCCCCAGAGAGCTATTGTGACCCATATTGAAAACATCACCTAATTCACTTGAAAGTTCTTAACCCTCTTCAGGAAGCCAAAAACATTGAGACAAAACTTTGTCTAACTGCTTTCTCATTGCAGTAGAAATTCTTGGCAAATCCCTTGCAATCGGTAATAGTGATAATGAGTATGAAGATAATAATTTACAACACCAGCAGAATTTATAACTAAATCTGCAACGCGGGTTTAAGATTTCAACTCCACCTCCCAAAATATTATAAACAGATTTTAATTTTCAATTTCATTGATTTATATAACATCAGAAAAACATGTAATCATCTTTATTTATTTATTTATTATTATTATCATCATATAATTTTGATTTTAAATAATAACAAAATGAACCCTCTGAAATCATATTCTGGCTACAGACCTGTTGAGGAGTCATCTCGATAACAATTTTTTTATATAATATATATTATTGATATAAGCAATTTGATGCCTGCCACTTGTTGCTCTAATTTAATCTCGTTAAGAGGTTGTTCCTTCTTCAGGTTTGGATACATTTCCACATATTTGGATGATTTGATCCAATCAATTCAATATTTGTGTGTCAAGCCTCACAGGAATTATTAGTTTTAGGCGAAGCAGTCAAAGCATCATCATAGCATTTCCACAGATGATGCGGGAATCGAGGTCGTTATCGACAGTGTCGATATGTTCGTCTGATCCAAGTATCCTCAAAATATTCTACAAATGGCTTGGAATTTTCAAGGGGAAAAATCCGTCATACTAAGTTGGACACAGATCTAAAGCCAGCGCAGAAATTATCCTCATCTGCATAGCAAATTTCTTATTGTTTTTGTAAAAATGCTGCATTCCGTTGGCTTGGATATTTCTTCAATCTGGAAATTGGTGTTTGAAGGCGTTTATAGCTGATAACTCAGAGTCTGACATTATTGATACAGGTGACAGAATTAAGTTGGCATCTTTGAGTTGTGAAAAAAATCTATTGTAAGTTTCCTGAGTCCTGGATGGCAACAAAGCATAACCAAATGGCATCACTTCTTCGTTCGCAATGATTACACACCGAACATAATGAAAATAATTGCTCTTCTGATCATGAAAAATCACAGGACAATCTCAAGGACCGGCGATGAATTTTCCGGGTGAATGTTCCTGCGATGAACTTTCCAGCCATAAATTTTCCATGACCCACGTAATTCATCCATCAATTCATCAATCAAACTCATTAAAACCTTTAAGGCCTAAGTTGAGCTAAATATCACAGCATTTATAATATCTTCAAAATCTTGACTTAATTTACTTTAAATTTATTTCCGAGGCCCGAGTACTTCTCCTAAAATTTGTTTGTTAATTATGTAACAATACATTTAAATTGTAAGATATTTTTAACTTGTTTAAATAGTTACAAACAATACCAGTTTTATTTGAACGTAAATTCTGGAGTTAGTTTCTTATTAGATGTTGTTTTGAGTTTGTTTTTTCCAAAACTTTTGTTTTGACGAATTAACTTATTATTCATGTTTATCTTCGTTTTGTTCCAATTAAAAAAAATTGAAGGATTTCACTATTAACTACTTCTGGGATAGTTGAATGCAAAATTCCATTCTTAGTGGTTTTCCATTTGCCACATTCGGAAAATAAGAATTGCTGTCAGTTTTAAAACTTGCGCGCTAACGTAACCCTTAGCATTATCATAAGCATTATAGGACTTACGAGTGTATCATATGCTTTAATTTAATAAATCGAAAAACTCTAATGACATAATTAAATTAAAAATCAAACTTTAAACGTTTTTTTTTGTTTAAATCCAAAAACTTCATAAACCATCCCTAAACCTAACCCTCATAATACTTTATACGTTGAAATCAACTTAACACTTTTTATAATTGCTTTTGATTATCAAGGAAGATGATAATTGCAGCTTAACTATTTGGCAAGAATAGCTCAGCCAACGGAAGATTTTTTGACAACTTTTATATTTGATTGTTTTAATGGTCAATATTAGGAACTGCTTCAATGTAATATTTTAATATATATCATTTTAATTTTAATGTTAAATTTCTTTAGCCAAAAGAAAAAAATCCGTCTATTGGTGAGTGTTATAATCGTTTGCGTGTTTTATAAGTGATTTTTTACATAAATTGGAAAAATTGCATGTTATATTCGCCTGCGTGTTAATTTCGTGAAAATACGGTAATTAAATTCCATTTCGTTGCTTATCGATTTCAATAAGTGTCGCCAGAGCCCTTAAAATGTAATACTAAAGCGTTCATTAGAAAAGGATATTTAATTAACAGTAACAATGCATGATAACATGAGAACAAACATTTATTATAGATAAGCCATTCCTGTATGGAATCCCCACCTGAAATACCTTGTTAAAAGAATTGAGTCAGTACAAAGAAGATTCACTAAGGCAATTCCCACCATTCGTCACAAGCCATATCCAGCCTGACTTAAGATGCTAGGGCGCAAAACACTCGAACATAGACGTTTAATTACTGATCTTTGCTTTCTGTTTAAATTATTGAATGGTCTTGTGAATAGTGATCTTTTAAATTTTGTTCAATTTGCACAGTACAATCGAACACGGGGACACCGCTTTAAGTTACGTACGGGGAAGTGCTCGGCAAATGCTGCTAAAAATTTTTTTTTGAACAGAGTTGTTGCGGTCTGGAATTCCCTACCGGACGAGGTGGTATCTGCTGGCACTTTCTCCCGTTTCAGAGCATTAATCATCGAGATAGATTTTTCGGAATTTTTAACAATTACAGACTAATCTGTAACCTGCTTTTCCTCGCTCGATGTTGTATTGGTTATATTGTTTTTGCTGAGGCTGGTCGTATTAGTGGCTGTTCAGCCCTTCGACCGGTTAAATAAATAAATAAAAAAAAAATAATAATAATTACGATCGAATGATGCAATATTATATCGGTAGCTCAACTTATTCTAACAAATGACTAATAACCATCTCCACTCGCTTTGAAGGATGATAAATATTAGAGTCTAATATTATCATTAATTGTGGAACTAAGCAACATTCTGCAAAATGACTGGTACTCGATTTGGTAATAGAATTTTGTCGTGATTTTAACTGACTTCGAAAGCACTGCAAAGTGTCGAACAAGCTGAAGTAACGTCGTTTAACCACCCTAATCGTCTAGTTATGAAATGGACTTTAATAAACTACCACCACCAACGTTGTTTAAAAAAGTTGTTTAAAGACGATCGTTCCGAAAGAAAGCAGCAATCTGACAGCGCATCTAGCTGATCATAGCATGCGGTCCAATCCATGGGAAGGAAACATAGAATTCTAGACATATCTAGGAACACTAGATATCCATGGAACATAAGAACTAGGGGTCGAAACATTCGTTGAAGGAGACGAAAAGTTCCAGTAAGAGTTTCAATGTTCAACAAGAGTTGGTAGATTAATAATATAAAAAAAATATTTTTTTTAAATAATATAAAAAACTTAAAAAAATAAAAAAAACAAAGCTTTAAATGAGTTACTGTTACATTCCAGGTAAGAGCTTGGAAATGTGTATCATATGCATCTAGTTCAGACTTTTAAAATGTATTTTTACATATATTTATATATTTATTCAATCGGGATGTAGAAGCTAGCAGCGATGTAAAGGTCACTAGTTTAGTCGAAGCCATTTTGAAGAGAAATGAAGTCCTCCTCTCTGAAGCAAATAGAAATTCACTTCCTGCTATGAAAATGCACAAGTTACTTCAAAATAAATTTTGCCGGCCTGGTTCCCATAGAAAACTCCACTCACAAATTACAAAAGCGAACACTCGAATCGCATCGGGAAATCCGAAATTGTTAAATATCAGTGGAAACGAATAAGCCGGAATTCCCGATGATAATGGATCGTTTGGCCGTTTCATTAAATCAGTCGATTATTATCGCGAATATGTGCTCTTTGGGTTATTTCTGATCTTGAGTTTTATCATGGTTCTATACTGTAAGTTTCTTACTTAATCTTTTGGTATTTTTGAATTTAAAAAATTTGCAAACATTTTATTATAGGGTTGTACTTTGAAAAAGGTTCTGAGAGTTCTGAATAGTATCATTATTGAACATTGCTTAACATCTAGGTTCAAGTTCATAATTTGTAACTCGAAATCGATTATGTTGGTTTAATGGTAACGGTTAATGGTAAATGCAATGACTAAGATTTCTTAGAAATGCCGGCGTCAACAAACTGACATTATAAATGTCAATAATATTCAACCAGATAAGGAATTAAAAAGACGCTGTTATTATCTGATATTATGAAAAAATGTAAACTAATGAACATCACCCTAACTAAAAACCTTTTTGCAAATATAACGTTTTTATTAAATTTCGGTTAGATAAGCATTTTGTTGCATTTTGAAAAGTCATTTGTCATTAAATGAGGGAATTGCAGAGAATGGCCAATTAAATTCGAGCCTCTTGCTTTGATAAAAATGGGTATGGTATCTATGATATTCATTGATGTTTCAACAATGATATTCTATGTCTTCCTAGTTATCTCGCAGGCTTTATTGATCATTTGTTTTCAAAACACTTGCCAACTTACGTAGATTTATGGTATTCATCACAATATTATGTAAATATTTTAATTAGTCGTAATTATGTACAAGCAATTGAATTTGTGAAATAGATTTTATTAATAGTTCTGCCTATTGTCTTAGCACATTTCAATAACCTGATGAGGATCTTGCAGAAATTTAATCATAAATACCATGATTTGTGGTTTTAGTTAGTCCATGCAGGAATATGAATAATTTGTGTGATGCTTTTCTATTTAACCAGTGTTGCCGTAAGTACTCCAAAAATGTACTTAAGTATAAGTACAAAGTACTTGGGGCTGAAGGTACTTATAAGTACAGGTACAAGTACGTTGTAGTCAATGTACTTATACTTAAGTACTTTAAGGGACCTTCATTGATCAGAAATAATATTCGTTATCTTCAATACAATGTTAAAACAAGTGTAACAGAATTTATATTTATCAATAAAATTGTTTATTTTTCTTTAAAAGAAGCAGTGTTTCAAAATATTTGTCAGAGTCTGTTACATTATTTAAAAAAAAATTAAAAGTACTTAAAATTTACTTATTAATAATTATTAAAAATGTATTTAAAGTACAAGCACTAAGTACACAATCGTGAAAAGACTTAACTGTAAATACTCAAGTACAACAAATGTACTTAAGTACGTAAGTGTACTCGGCATCACTGTATTTAACTCTCATTTTAAAATATGGAATGACAATCTGAAACGTTGCAAGCTACTGGGTTTTTTTTTGCAAGATGAGAAGGAATTGTTAATATATATTGCTTATATATGTTTATATGTTTGAAGTATCTTTCGGACATGCGCCTCAGGAATGAGTTGCGCGTCAGTACGAATACGACAACAAGCTCGGCTTGATCTCGTGTTTATCATTCACGTTGCAGAATAAACGTTACATAGTCAGAAGATGGCGACTTCTATTCCAGTTCCCATATCGATGAGAATAACAGGAAATTCTACTAGAATGGCGAAGATTCCAGTGGCAGTACTTGAATTATGCGATCGCTGCAAAACTTTATTATGAATCGCAGGAGAGACAAGTTTCAATTTTCCTCGCCTGCATAGGATCAGAGGCACACGACATATTTGCTTCGTTTGACCTCCCAGAGGAAGAGACGCATGGCATTTAGAAAGTCATGGCTGCTCTAGAGAGCCACATTGTTGGAGAAGTCAACGAAGTGTACGAACGCTTCGTATTTCATCAGAAGAAACAGGAACCAGCCGAGACTTTTGAGACTTTTTCTGACAGCATTCAGGAAACTCGTCAAGACATGTGAGTAAGGAGATTTCAAGGACTCAGCCGTCCGTGATCAAATTGTAACCGAAATCATTGACGACAGCACCCGCTCACGACAGCAATCGACATATGCCGTGCAGCAGAGTCGTCAGTGTTGTTATCTCGAGTCATGTCGGGTATTGAAAATGTGCAGTTGATCAATCAGAAGTCAACATTTATTGCCAAAATATCATCGCTGAATCGAGATAAGACTGCAAGAACAGATACTCAGTCGAAAACCTGCCGTTATTGTGGTCGAAAACATCAGGCAGATAGGCCAGCGTGTTCCGCTTTTGGGAGGACTTGCCAAAGGTGTGGAAAGTTTAACCACTTTGCAGCAGTGTACCGCAGCAAGCCAGTTCACCACATCGACCTTGATGAACAGCTTCTGGCAACACAATCCAAACGGTCTTCCAGATGGTTGTCCAAACTGGTAGTTGCTGGAGAGGAAGCACAATTCATGCTGGATAGTGGAGCGACTATCAATCTTGTCCCGTCTAGCATCGTACAGCGCAATTGGAAAACACGTCGTCAGATTGAATTGGATAACAGAATCAAGTGCTCATTTTGATTAAGCTCATACCTAAACAGTTAATGCATCTATTTCTATTAAAGTTTATTTCGGTTAAAATAATCATTACTTCCTTCATAATATTTTGGAATATTAATTAAATCATACTGTTGTTGTAATTCAGAGTTTAATTATTGTCTTTGTTGAAATAGGTTTTGTTTTCTTTTTTTGGTTCTGGGGACTCTGAAGTAAACATTTCGTCTTGTTTGGCCTAATCATTTTCAACAGTCTTGTTCCTTTTATCTAATTTCTAAAATGAAGTTAAAATATGCCACGCATATTAGTTACATAATGATGTAAGTAAAATTCCATTCTTTTAATTTCTAAATAGAAATTTTTAATATACGCCTGGTCAAACGCAACTCTATATTTTTATATTTTCATTGTTGCATTGTTTACATGACAAATGAGCGTTACTTTTTGTTTTGAATTAACATTTTCGTGACGTGTTCAAACACTGTCTTCAGCAATGGAAAGACGGTCGTTAAATATTTTTGCTTTCGAAATGTTTGTGTTACCACCTAACAAACAATACAACTATCCAATTATTTCAGTTGTGAAAGATTGTCACTAACTTTTAAAAAAGCATTATGTCGTGGATTGCCTTACCTGCTTTTATTTGCTCAATAAATCTCGCGTACGGTAAGCGAATCTTGTTTCTATTGTGTTGGACTTCACAAAGAAATGCACTTATTGAACCATTACGTCAAACAGAGGGCCAAATGGTGTTAAACGATCTTCAGTCACATTTCACACTGTTCTTATATGGTTTGCAGAAAGTTTACCTGAAAATGTTCTCCTCACCATCATTCTCTTTTCTTTGGCAGACAATTTCTCCTTTTTTCTCCGAAATTTCTTGAGTCCATATTCTTCAGAGGCATTTATGTAATTAGAAATAACGGACAAAGTTGAGCTCTTTAGCAATCCTCAATCTTGAATATCTGGCTTTGCTTAAGTTCTCAATCTTTCCCTTCTCATTGCCTGACAAAGGTTTACCTCTACCCATCACTAAACTACAAAAGGAGATTTCTTTAAAAAATGTTTTATTAACGTCCGCTGCATAGCTAGGTGATTGGGACGGTGCTCCCGCAGATTCGAACCGCCATTGTGAGAGGCGCAGCCCTAACCATTTGGGCCATGCTGGCGCACCAGGAAATTTCTTGGTGGTGGTTGGTAGTTTATTAGCGTTCATTGCATGACTAGATGATTGGGACGGAAAGAAAATTTCTTAAAAGTATCTTGCTTATATACCACAGAAACCTTTGAAGTTCATTTGCACTTTGTTAATTTTATTTTATAGCTCCTAAGCAAAATCCCTTTCTATCTTATTTTGGGCGAACCAAAAACACATTTTTACGTAATTTAAAATTTTTAACTATTCTAGGAAGTCCACATTTAATAATGTTTTTTATATACGACAAGGTGATGAATTGTCAAAATTTGAATAAATTCCGTTGCTTGTTGTTCGAGAATTTTGCATAAAACGTGCCCTTTGTATATTTATTGGGCGGAGTGTAGCTATCTAAATAGGATGATACAAAAAATGCAATCTTTTCACATTAAATAAAATATTATTTAAAACTGAAACAAAATAAAATAAACTGGTAATGTGTGTAAGAGCCATGTTTAATAAAAAAAAACTTATAGTTTGTATGTTAATTTATTTATTAACCACATTTTGGATTCCCGGCCGATGGACGTTTTTGTTGGTTTAGTTCTACTTAAATCATTATTTGTATAATATCTGTGGCATCAAATGTAATAAAATAAAAATAAGTTTAAACAAAAGTACTGACGAAATGATATGCATGCCATGCTGACAAATGACAACTACCTGTTTCAGAATGATCTTGATCTCGGTCAACATTAATAAATTAATAAAAAAATAATTGCAGTTGAGCACTCACGATCTTACAATCAGGTCGCTGTGTAAATGAGTAACCAATTTCTCGTTGCTATTCAAAAGTAGACGTTGTTCAGAGGCCTTTCATCGATATTTACTCCTAAATTCATAAATTTGGGCATTACATTGACAATATTATTGATATCTCTTTATTTTGATGACTTTATGGGCATCATTTGGCGTGCAAGTTAGCTCAGAGGGTAGCGTTCCTGCACCAACACATTAGCGCCACTTGGATGCGGCGCTATACAAATGGTTGACCGCTTCTTGAACCCTGCAATCAGCAATGTTTATTCATATTGATTTTTTACATTTATGCTCCAAAATGTTGCTTTGTCAAAAGATAGATCTATAGTAGGCTGCTTTGAACATGCGCCTATTTATGTCTGCAGTGGCGATGCCGGCAGCTTTTTCTCTACTTTAGTCTGCTCCACATTTTTTAGGCAAATAGTCCAAATCATCTTGGTTATGCAACTGATTGTAATAAAATAAATAATAAATAAATAATTTTAAGGAAGTGGAGTGATAACGAGGTAATTGGAGGTAATGTAAAATGAAACTTAGGATACCAGCTTCCCACACTCATTACATCCCACTTTTGAATGGTCAGTAGCATATATTGTGAAATATTCCCTCAATGGATTTAGCTTACGACAAAGTATTTTTTAAGTTTGGTGTAACTATAACTGAAAAACCTTACTAAGCGAACAAAACATTCAGATCGCTGTGTAAAAGAATAAAGTTCAAACATCGGAAGAAGAGGAGCGCAAGTAATTTTTAGCGAGTTTTTGTGGTATTGGCTTTTTTAACGGACATTTTTCTATCAAACCTAACCCTAAATATTGGTTATCGGCGCACAAAACATCGTCGATACCAATATTTACCGATACTGCGAATATCGATGCCGATAAGAGTGCCGATATGATTGACGGGCACTACCCATTACATTGGTAACATTATTGACATCTCGTTATATTACATCATTGATATCTCAATAGCCAAAACATTATTTTCAGCATTCGACAACGATGGCCTTCATTTTTCCGTGATTTACGACGAATCGGTCTGCTCTTCAGACGATATCTGTGATGATTTTCGAAAGGAATTAACTGCAACGAAGGATGCCATTGCGTATCTCAACACAGATTCCCGCCACTACGTCTACGTCATCAGTTCAGGATTGTATACCAGACACGTCGTCAGAGTGCAAGAGTTAGCAACTGGGAAGCTTATCAAACTTGTAAAACATAATTCGCAGAACGTAATTCGTAAAACATAATTTGTAAAGCATAATTTGACTAGCAATGACACAAACAAGTAACTATAAGAATGCCATATCAAGGGTACATTAAATATTTCGGGCAAGTATTTTGAACACTTTTAATTTATTTATGAGCAAAGTTTTAGTTGGTCACAAAAAATATGATGTCATTTAAAATTTATCATAAATTATGTTTCTTGTTACTTTGCCTTGGAGCTCCGACAGGGATCCTCTCCTTACGTTTATGGCCGCATCCGGTGATCAGCCGGATGTCCCTGTGGGTTTTTATTTTTATAGACCCAACATTTACTGCCGACTGTGAGAGGCACTCGTTGGCCCTGTTATGCCGGTCGCTGCCTGGAATGGAGCTACTCTGAAAGCTCTCAATGGTTTCTTCATGCCGAATGCTACCTGCTTTTAACCTGCAAACATCGACTATGCGAGGCTCTCATTGGCCTTGTTATGTCGATTGCCCAGTTGTCCACAGCAGTCATGAAAGTTCTCAGCGGCTTCTTCACAGCGTGTACTTAATATATGCAAACTGGGCCTTATAATTTCATTCTAGCGGAAGCCAGTGATAAAAATTTTTGTCCGCAGTTCTTAGTGCTTTGCGAGTCCGCGGTATTTCCATTTCACCTGACAATATCGCGTCTCCCGGCCAATGATTTATGATTTGGCCCCGTCGTTCAGTGGATCATTCACACCGGAGACCGATGGCTTTCTCCAGCTTTCCTGCAATGGCCTCTTAAGACTTATTCTGGCTCCTCATGTGCCATATCCAAAATGATGCCGCTTCTGCAGCCTTGTCATAGCTTTTGTTCTCTTCTGGCTTGACAATCCAATCTTGGTGGGGAAAGCTTAAGTCGACCTGCAGACTCTGCCCTTGAGCCACCCTCGATAGGAAAGAGGTCTGTTGGGTATCTTTTCATATCCAGGTCCATCGACAGATCTGCATACTTATCCGCTTTGAACGCGTTGCTGAATTGTAGCCTATCCTCCCACGGTACCGTCAGCTCCACCAGAATGATGACATCCGTCGACAGCGACACGATCAAATCAAGCCTCTTGCCACTTTCTATCAGCACCTGGGGTAGTGCCTCATCCCTTCTAGGTGGGCAGCGACGGTTCAGTCATTTGCCTCTGCAAAAATGTCTCGCTTGAGAGTTTGACATCTTTTTTTTTTTTTTGCAGATATTTACGAAGCCCTTGCGCAAGAAATAAATCTTTTGCTGCTTTCCGATCATGCGTAAATTTGCTTCGGAAACTGCTGCTTTTGCGGCCTCACACACTTCTCGAAGGACCTGGTTCTGTCGCCATGTGTACCGACCATTGGCAAGGGTTACGTGCAATTGCCAAGCACCTGATGCAGTGTCTCGGTCTCTCCATAGAGACGGCATTCGGTGTCTTCCACCAAACCCCACTTCTGTAAATTGTCCCTGGAGAGCAACAGGTTCACTGACCTTACAGCGAAGATAAGTCGGAGCGGAGACATCTCTCACATATCGCTCTACGTAAGGGATTGTTGCATCATGTCTTCCCACGTTGTCCATTTACCCTGTTGTGATTGTTGCACCGCCCTCGTGACTCGGTCTTGTTCCACTTTTTGCCTCCTTTCTTGGCTAATCATAGCGGCTCTGACTGATGAGCATGCCATTTTGGCAAGTGGTCTTATCCTACATTCTGTATTATACAACTGTATTCAAAATACAAATTGAGGATGTTGTTTAATAACTTCGGATAAAATTCGAAAATAATCACAGGTTTTTGAAGTCATTATGTTACATCATGTTATATTAATAAGCGCTATTGAATCTTTATTTTTAAAGTAATCTTATATTGGTTATTACACTAGTCAATTGAAATAGTTATTCACTTTGTTATTCCAAGTGAAAACTTTGCCAAAAACCTCGATAATTGCATCAATGAATTCATATATTCCTCATCTTACATCACCCATTCCTTGGCCATGCTTCTAGCCACTATGTACAGGCATTCTGAAACCAGTATTAGGAATGTGATCATCCTTTTCCTCAACACCAATGAACAGGTTCTTTTTAACCATTTTAAGAACATTTTTTTTAATGGGTATTTTCGATTTTCGTTTAAAGGTGTCATCTGCGTGTCATTCGCTAATATGTAAACATATTCATTGAATTTATTAGACACATTAGTCTATGAATAACCAATTTTTATTTTTTTCTTTGCTCGCCTGTGCTGTTATTCATTGTATATATTATCACATCATATTGATATAACAACATCAACAAATAATGATAATGATATTTACATTTAGTTTAATAAATTATTTTCACTATTTTTAAACCAACACTAATATTAAGAGACAATCGGATTCATATGTGTATGATTCATTAATGACTGAGATCGCTAAGACTAAAGGATACGCATATGCAATCGGTGTTGGGAATGTCAATGAAGAAGTTCTGAAGAAGTACTCAGTTCAACCTCAACAAGTATAACAACCTTTCTTAGAGTCATTTAATAAAACTTTCCTATGGTGCTACTTAAAGGCTTGCTTTTTCTTGACAGAGAAACGTAACTTATTTTCTAAGTTATGACTCCAATACCATAATCGAAATTTTGAAGGCAGAGAAACAAAAAATAACAACCAAAGGTAAATAAAATCGAAAATATCAATTTAATTTTAAATCCTACGCGTACTTCACTTACGGAGCTTGGTTTATTTTTATGAATCTGAAAGAATAGCCCCAGAATGAAATATTAAATAATGTATTCTTATTGTGTAACGCATATCGAATATTGCATTCCACGACAAATCGACGCAACCTCTTGGATTTTGATAAAATCTGGCACATATGTTAACCTATATGAGTAAATTAAAAAGCTAAAATTTTAGTGTTTTTAATCAATCTATGTCCGAAATCGATGAACTTTGGCCAAATGCCAACACCACGCGATGGTTGAGAAGCTGTAAGTTTAGTTTTAGAGCACCTAGTAAAATAATATTTACATAAAATTAAAGGTATTTAAATGCTCTATTCAAACAAAGTATTTAAACATTTTTATTTTTAATATTTAACAAAATATTTCTATTTAAACATTTAAATTCGGTTTAAGGTAAGTTCCTACATAAATTTCTTGGTTTTATATCACACGTATGTATAATATCATAAAAAACACATATTCAAATTATAGTTTTTATGTTGTAATATTTTTAAATTTTGCTTGAAAATTGCAAATTTGCTAAACATCTCAGCCAATTATTAATAAATTTATGTTACTTTTTATATTTTGTGAACCCAAATTTCAAGAAATTAAACAGTTACTGTTTTTTTTTTACATTTTTAAAAAGCAAACAGAGTGTAAAATATTATAGTAATTATTTTATAACATATTTAAACTGATTTAGAACTGGTGCAGCAATTTTTGCTAAAGTATTTTGCATTACATTTTATGATTTACACCTTCAGTATGAGAAAATTATTGTGTTATGTTATGGAATGCCTTGTACATTAAAATCTGATGACCAAAAGGCTACTTCTTCATATTTGTCCGTGGTAGCAAAATGGAATCTTATAGAAGGGCTGTTTGTTGAGGCAAAAAAATAATTGATGTGGAGTCGTAAGTTGGATAGCAACTACATGGTCTTTGAAAGCTGGCTTGTGCAGTACTTTACACTTTGCAGCACCCCAAACCCATCTTAAGGACCGTCGTGAAACATTGCAAAAAACGTTCCATTCTAAAGTCATAACAAATTAAAATCAAACTATTATCAAACTAAATTTACAAATATATTATTAAATATTTAAAAAATTATTTAAAATTAAATATTTGTGCCTTTATAATTATAGTGATATATTATTAATGTTAATTTGAAGCTGATTAAACCAAAGTAAATGAACAATTTATTAGATGATTAGTGAATTTGCAGTCTTAAAAACATTAAAAAATTACTAGATAAAAACTATAAGAGTGCCCATACTGAATTTTTTAATATATGTGCCTTATAATATTCTACATACGTGTGATATAAAATCAAAAAATAATGTTTGTACGGACTTACCATAAACCGAATTGTAATGTTTAAGTAAGAATATTATGTTAAATATTAAAAATAAAATTATTTAAGAAGCTTGCCTAAATAGATCCATCAAATACCTTTAATTATATGTAAACCGTCGGAGCCTAACGACCCATATTTCTGACACAGATCGAGTAAAAAACCTTAAATTTAAGTTTTTTAATTTATTCATTTAGGTTAATAAATGTGTCCAATTTTAGCAAAATCCAATGTGACATTGTCAGATGTGTTGATTTGACGTGGAATAACCCTATTACATAATTGCATATTGATTATTGACCAATTACTTTACAACGTAAATTACTTGAGATCAAAAATAATTTTTATAAAAACCTTCCATTGTTCAAGGAGTTGAAACAACGACGACAACTTCAGGTAAGAAATGGAAAGATTTTTGATTGTCATTTTTTTTTCTATTTATTTTCTTATAAAATAATAAAACTATAATAATAATAAAACATGAGAAGTTTGCATTTAATATCTTGCCAAACTACCCTTCGCAATTTATTTTCGTAGATAATAACTGAAATATTTTTAATTGCGATTTAAAAATAGTGAATTAAAAATCATTATGTGAAACTAATCATTATTTATTTTAACATATCTATGAAAGCTACAACTTCTCAAACATCAACTAAAAGTAAGTTTACTATTTTAATTTAATTTATCGATGAAGCAGACGTTTTCAAATTGATTAATCGTTAAAGTTTGAGCTTAAAGAATGTTTTACCCATACATTAATTTATCAGTAACTTTGTTGATGATGATGACGATGGTAAAGCTTGAGGCACATATTTTTTGAAAATAATTTGAAAACCACTGTTTCATTGGCTCACCTTTCAATTCCCGACTGTTGCACTTAATTATTCACTTTGATTCATTTTTTTATTAATATTGGTTTTTATAAACACCGATTAAAAACAAAATTTAGTTTAAAACAATATTTCAACTTATCACTTCATTAAAATTTTTTTATTAAAAGTTACAACTCCCCCAACGACAACCAAAAGTAAGTCGATTTACTGAGCTTATGTTGTCTGAATGCACATTTTCGTTTTTATGATTAACTTATTTATCGATGAGGCATAATGAGAATCTGATTTGTGAGTACATTGCATAACAAACACAATGTTTAGTTTAAGTAGAACTGCTTTTTATTTTTATACAATTTGGAAATATTTAGAAATTTTTAAGTTAAACATTCAGAAACACGGCTTAAAGAATGAGAACATCTCATGTATTAAGAAAGCTAACCAAATTGCGATTATTGGGTTCAGCATTATAGGCAGATAAGGGGCCGTTCATAAAGTATGTCACGCTCGAGGGGTAGGGGGGTATAAGAAAGAGTGACAGTTTGTGACGTCACACAAATCAGAAAATTAAAAAATATAAATAATAAATTTTCAAATTTTTATATTTATTAATAATAAATTTTCAAAATGCTGATTCTGTGTAATATTTGGGAATGAATCTCCGAAAATCACGATTATCTTTGTTTCGGTCAGCTCGTTTATTGCTAAGTATTTCTAACAATGGAGAAATGTAATTTGTATATGTCATTATGTAATGCTTATATTAAAGCATAAACAT
This sequence comes from Whitmania pigra, assembly GCA_021613335.1. NCBI lineage: Eukaryota > Metazoa > Annelida > Clitellata > Hirudinida > Haemopidae > Whitmania > Whitmania pigra. The sequence continues at coordinate 2,252,574 of JAJTWR010000113.1, forward strand.
CTAGGAGTAAACAAGAAGTTGTCAAAAAGAAGTTGATGAGATATGGAATAGAATCAACTCTGATGCTAATGTATTTGAGAAAGGGGAATCACTTATGAAAGAATACAATGCAATTGCCATAAAAAAACAAGGGAATGCTCATGACTTTTTTGGCAAAACAAGCAGTGAAGCAGGCAATTTGACTAAAACATCGACTGTATTAGATGTTCCAGTAACATTATCACATGTAAGTGAACAGGCATGTGAATGTGATGAGATCACTCCATCTACATCCATAGTTGAATGCAAAAAGTATGAAAAAAAGCACAAAACAAAAGTTCAAGATGGAAATTCCAAGTTGAAAATGATTTTAAATTTAAAAAGTGTTTAATGGTAGGTATGTAAAAAAAAATAAAATATAAAAAAAAATGCCATAGAAATTGAGCAACCACTTTTTCTCAAAGCCATTGCCGGCAATGCTGAACACCAGAAAAGAAAAGACACATTTCCATGGTGCCAGTCAAACGCAGAACGACTCAAATGTCAGACATATCGATGGACATTTCTGCGCATCCACATTATCACATTTGGAAGAGCTTTAAATATGAACTTTAGGACCTAACAAAGTTTGTTTCTTGAGCCAGGATGATAAAGCAAGAGTTCCAATAAGATTGACGGCACCAAATAAACAAACACCGTTACTCATGCGTATGGAATATCGAGTCAGTTTACCAGACCATGATTATGTTGTTGCAGCCACAAACACAAACTGATTCCGTCAATTTATGCTGGAATTCAAATTTTAAAAAATTGACTTGGAAAACCAGAAGCTGTAAGCTATTCGAGACCAACTTACATTGCAATTCGATCAGGGACGCATGTATCATCTGCGTTTGCTCATGGCTTAGATTTTGAGAGAATATTGGAGTTGGAAGAATTTAATACAATCGCACGGGAAGAAAGAGACAAGACGATCAAACATATTGTTGTAGTAACAGTTGACGGAGGGCCAGACGAAAATCTTCGCTATAAAAAAGTCATTGATGTTGCCATCCATCACTTCATAAAAAATAGTCTAGATGTCTTTTTCATTGCAACCAAAGGAGGCAAAGGGAGGTTATAGCCAGGAATGGATGAGGATGAAGTGGACCCAGGTGCTGAAAATGTGATGCCTTTAATAACTATGGGTGAACGCTTAACTTCACCTTGGATGGATGATATCTTGTGAACATTTTCAAAATTAATAAAAGCATATTAAATCAATATGAAACAAGAGTATTTCTAGTAATTGTAGCATTACCTTTTATTACACAAATTGCTTTGTGACATTGTTTAAAACTATTATAATGTGTCTTATGTAATTGTCAAGAAATTTCTAGTTTATTAATGTTAAATAAGATGAAATTCAATGTTTTTAGGTGAGTGTATTAGATTTTTGTTTAATCGGTTAAAGATTTGGTTCGTACGTGTAACTGTTAAGGAGGGGGGTTTGAGCTTTGTAACGTACTTTTTAGAGGGTCCTGAGATTTGTGACAGAGTGTGACATGGGGGAGGGTGGTTGAAAATGGTCTAAAATAGCGTGACGTACTTTATGGATGGCCCCGAATTATCGAGGCACTAAGTGGAATTTCCAATCTAATCCTTGTTTTCAGCTCAAACGGTGGAACAGACCACTCGATCTTACACGACATCAAGTAATAATAGAAGGGTTTTTTTATTTCTAATAACATTAAGAATATTATTTAGAAATGTAATTATTTATCTTTATATTGTTTTTATTTTTATTTTCTGCTGCAATTAATATCATCGATTCAAAGACAGGAGATTTTTAAATTAACAAACATTTTAGGTCCAGACCTAATATCTTCAACAAGCAGCTTCTTTCAAACGAAATCTTTGAATAGATTCCCGAAAAAACGCACTACAACAACTATACTGATTACAACCATTCCTTCAAAAAATAAACAAAATTTCACGCTTGAAATTGAATCATTGGATAGAGAAATGCTAATGCCAGCTGGATCAAACAGTTTTTTAGATATTTTGTCAAGGAAATATAGACTTCATCGCAAAAACCTGTTAATTGTGGCATCTGCATTTCTGATTTGCATAATGGTTCCTTATTGTAAGCATATTGTTTGTAGTTGCATGATGTTCTTACATTTAAATTTGATATCAATCATTCCTGACAGGGATAATCTGTAGCAAAGGTTCCGAAGAAGGAGAAGAGGAGTAATTAATCGCAGGTTGGAACAAAAGGGAAGTGAGTTAAGATTGTCCCATCGACATTCTCGGAACACCTCATCATTTTTAGAAATACAGAATGCCAAGTCATATAACAAAATTTGCATTGCTTCAATTGAAATTTACTTATCGATGACATGGCAATTGCGTTTGCAAGAACACAGAGCAACAGTTATTATTAAGTAATTTAACTACCTTTCATTTAAGCCTAAAAATTGTAAATTAAATGGTTTTAAAGATGACTTTTTTCTTTAAAACAGTTAAATAAAATTCGTAAAATAATTCAACGAAATGGAATTTAGAAATCCATAAAATCTTTAAAAATGAAATCAATATTTAGAGGTAATTTTAAAACCCAATACAGCTACGCTAATTATTTATAATTATCATAACTGAATGCAAAAAGCAAAGAATATTTTCTAATTTGGATGATGTCTTTAGCTGTCCCCACCGGGTCGAAGTTTAGTTTTTTTTAGTTTTTTTTCCTTTTTGTTTTTTAAGCGTTCGTACTTAAGTGAGTTTATAAAAAAAAAATTATTCACACAATCAAAACGCAAGGATTTCATAACGTTTGTTTGTATTTAGACAATCTGACGTTAATAAATATTAAAAAATGAGGAATAGGATATTCAATGAGAACAGTTAACTACAGTTATAGTTTCATACTAGCGCTTGGCAGCTAATTTTTTTTCTTTGGCTCTGTTGTTTTGAAACCATACTTTTACTTGTTGACTGCACAAATTTGTTAATTGTGCCAAATCCCGTCTTCTGTTTTTGTCCAAGTTTGGATTCTTTCTATACTCTTTCTCAAGTATGTCTTTTTGCCAGACTTCATATGGTTGACGATAACAATCGGCTGTTCTGATCTTTCGTCTTTTCTTAGGAGATGAACCAGCCTCCTCATATTTCCAACTATCCACAGATGAATCTCTGGAGCGTTTACCCACCGACGTCCGAGACATACTGACATTTTGATGTGCACGATTATTTGAAGATGAATTGGAACTTCGAGGAAGGCCAAACTGAGGAACTGTTGGAATATTGCGGATATTAAGTTGATGTGGAATTGTTGGAATATGATCAAGTTGTTTCGGGAGAGTCGGAATACCTTGTACAACGCGTTGCTGGGGAGCTGTGGCTATCTGAGGAGCACTATACATTACGCTAGGTTGCTCCTGTAGGCTTTCAAACTGATATAAATCATAAACCTGGGGAACAGTGATTGGTGAGGGCAATCGAGTTTTCCTGCTCAATTCATACGCTCGATTGATAATAGGATTATTTACTTTTCCCAATTCAATGTTTTTCATTTTAACCACAACAACGCTAATGGTAATATCTTCCCACACAATTTTCAGGCTATTTCCCTGATTTTTATCTATTTCTAATGGAAAGTCAATATTTTTGCTTTCCTTATCTTGTGACTCTGGGGAAGCAATGTTCGTTGGTTCTTTTAAGCATTCTCGAAACTGATTGACGGCACTAAAAGAGTTCGAATGGCTAGAAATGGAACGTTCAGCTTCATTTTCTTCTGGTTTATAATTTGTCTTGTGGATTACCTCGGACATGCTGTCTAATTCTAAAGAGTAGTAAAACTTTGCTTCTTTCGAACAATCAATATTGAGAGCCTCACTGAGAGCTGCATTATTAACATTCTCCGCATTAACTTGAGAACATTCGCGCTCAATCTCACTGTGAGCTGCATTATTAACATTCTCCGCATTAACTTGAGAACATTCGCGCTCAGTCTCTTGGATCGCGATATCCAATTCTACTGAGTCGTCATCATTTGCCTCATTCCGGCATTCCACCTCAGCAGAAAAATTTTCCGCATTAACATCTGAATTTTCAAGATCCAAAGTTTCACCATCATTCCCATCAGTATTCGTAAGAAAATCCAAATTTTCAATTTCTCGGATTGCTTCGAGTGTATCAAAATAATTACTTTCATCGTTAACATTTATGTCAATAACTTCATTTTCTTCTGCAGCTTCGGCGTTGTTATTAGATTCGTCAGAATCTTTTGCGGTGTTTGCTTCGAAAGTCTGGGCCACCCATTCCTCGTCATCGAAATCGCAGTCGCTCAACGACAAGTCACTGTCGTCTCCGAATAAATCAGACATTATTTTGAAAGTGCTTCAATCTGTTAATTGCGAATGTTATCTTATTGCTTTATCTTATTGAGTTACCAATAAAAACTCTTTGATTGAAATAATGAATGCTATGTCCTCGTCATAAAAAGAAGATACTGAATATAATTGCAATAAATAATTAGTTTTTTAATTATTCAAATTTTATTGCTTTTGTTAAAGATATACAAATTAATTTATGAATTAATAAAATTAATTAAACTTAAACAAAATTTATTAAATCATTTTCAATTTTACTACCCTTATGTAGACGCCTCTGACGCTGTGCTTATGGCGCTTTAAGGATTAAATATTATTATATAATAATTCCATGATGTAAGCAAAATATTAAACACGTTTTCTTATGCACTAATGATATTTTAGTATTTCAAATATTTCTAGTCTTATTGAAAGCATTGGCTGTACAGATAAAATGAGTAATTTTAATAAAATTATGGCTTATTTGGTACATAGTCTTAGTCATAAATGTCTCTTATTTTTGTGGCAAGTGTTGTGTTTAGCTTACTTAAGATTCAAATAGAAAGTTGAACAGTTCATCTAATCGTTGCAAATATCTTCTGTCGATAAAATTACGTTCTTCTTGTTGGACTAAGTAATCAAAAGATTAAAAATAAGTATTTATTTTTATTATCTATTTATTACTTATTTACATTTTATTGAATGATATAAAACAAAAAATGTCTTTTTTTATTATAATTTCTTCCTTCTTTATATATTCATTAAAAATTTATTAAAAGGAGATATTTAGTAAGTTTTTGTGACATCATTCAAAAATGTCATATGAATGTTCAATATTTCACCTAACCGTGCTGTGATGAAGATCGTTTTGCTGCAAGGAGGTTATTTTATTTTTGTTATTGAACTATAAAGAGGCGATCTTTTTCCCTTTTAACAATAAGGCTTACTGGGTTTGAAATCAGGTATAAAATCCAAAAATGTTTGAAACTATAATTTTTTGTAATACTAAACAAATATAATTCTGTTTTCGTTTAACGATTTATATCGAAAATTAATTTTCTTTCTGACAAAATTATGGCTCCGATTTTTAAAGGACCATTCAGAAATAATGTTCATAAAAAGCACTCATCCATGGAAATGGTTAAGAAGCAAAGAATAATTTTACATGACAGACGCGCAAGTGAACAATTCCACGTGTAGAATATTTCAAAATTAAAACCTTTCACAAATATCCTGTCAGCTTTAAAAACCTGGCATGCCAAAGTTCGTAATTCTTATCCTCCTTGCAACTACTTTCTTTTAAAAGCCTTTAATTGTAGACGAAATTTAACGGATACACCGAAAAATATCTAGGCCTTCCTCCAGCGCTGACGGTTGCATTCTACATCAGGAGCCTAAGGTCCATCGTGGAAGAATACAATAAGAAGGTAGTGGATGCTTAAAAACTCCGCAGACAGTAGGATCTGCAAAGTCAAACCACTGCTCAAATCTGGAAGGAAATTCTGGGCGCAGAACGAAATCGGACAATCAGTGGCCGAGAAGTGTGAGAGGCCATTAAAGCAACAATCTCCGAAGCAAATTTGAGCGTGTACACAAATAAGCGAAAGATTTATTTCTTGAGCGAGAGTTCACATCGCTGCAAGATTAGATGTCAAACTCAAACAGGCTTCAATAAAGCAACGCGCTCAAAGCGGACAAGTTTGCAGATTTGGCGATGGACATGGAAGCGCAAGGATATCTGACAAACTTTTTCGAGGTTGGCGCAAAGGGTGTAGTTGGCAAGTCGACTTACGCTTTCCTCACAAAGATTGTCAAGCCGAGAAAGAACTAAAACTAGGACAAAGATGTCTGAGGCCGCAGAAGCGGCATCATTCTGGATCTGGTACATGAGGAGCCAGAAGTAGTCTTAAGAAGCCACTTCAGAAAAACCTGAGCAAGTGACGGCCTTTGATCCACCAAATTGAATTTTTTTATTTCTGGCTGCCGCTACATAGAAAATATAAACCCCAGTTTTAATATATTAAGTATACGGTGTGGTGAAATCTCTGAGAACTTTCATGTCCGCTGTAGGATGGGGCGGAGGCGATCGACATAACAAGGCCAATGAGAGCCTCGCGTAATCAAAGTTTGAAGGTTTAAAGCAGGTAGCGACATGAAAAAGCTATTGAGAGCTTTCGGAGTTCCTCCAGTCCAGGCAGCAGTGACAATAACAAAACCATCGGAGGAAAACACCGACAGGGTGATCCGACTGATCACCAGATGCGGTCAGCAGGGTTATCAAGAACAGGGGTCAACAACAGTTTTTTGCAGTTGGTCGTATAAATGACAAAATAACGAGCGAGGGCCACATTATATACAATACTTGAATGTCAGAATGCTTTTCCCACTCTTGGAAAAAAGACGAATAAATGAATTTAATCTTCCATGTCAGTCATGGGCGAGTGGCGTGCAATGCTCTAGACTAAAAGACAACCAATATATTTATTTGGTAAAATGTTATCAAAGAACACAACGTTAGCAAAAAGATATTTACATCAGACCATCTCCATATATATCCAAATCTCACAAATTAAGCAGCAAAAAAGGCTAGTGAAACTGACCTTTAGTTTCAGAGATATCTACAATGTTTGGTTTTGGATGCATCCATTCAAGATAATTAATGAATGGCAAGAAATAAGCTGACATTACAATAAACAAGAAAACCTAGATCAGCGGTTCTCAACCTTTCTGGCACTGCGACCCCTCGGCAACACTTGCCATACTTTGGCGACCCAAACAATAAAATTGATTGGGCTACCTTTCACACAGTTAACTTCATTGTTGCTTTAAAGCCTTTGACTTTTAAATATTACAAAGATTACATTTAAACCCTTTAGACACACATTTTAACACTTTCATTTGAAAATTTATATAAATTTAGTCAACAAAATACAGGTCTGCTAGGACAAATCACCTTCAACAACAAAAAATTTAATATAAAATGAGAGAAATGAATCTAAACATGTCATATGTGCAATAGGAAATGTGAAAAGTCATAATCAAAGAAATTGGTCGTACATTTTGTACAAAGTTCAGACCAGTGCGGCATTAAGCGGTGTTTGGCCCTGGGTCCATTTGGAAGGGAAGCCCCCTTTCCAATTCCCTTTCTTGAACACGCCACAACATCACATGCTAGTAACCTAATATATAAATACTTCGAACACGAACCTAATGTATAAAATTAAATTTATTTACAGTTGTAATAATTTAATTTTCTACGAAATATAAAATTAGTATATCCTCAAATAAATATGGCTAAAATCGGAGAAAGTGTGAAGTTATAACAGCTGTGGTTACAGTCCAGTTACTTTACTAGATTTCCGTGTGGCAAAATCGCTGATGATGTCACTGAAGTTTAGTTCACGCGGTCCATCTGACTCGATGCTCATGATTTGTCGACCATTGTACTTGCCGCTCATTGCAGATGCATTGTCGTAGCTTTGCCCGCGACAGTTTACCAGGTCTAGGTCATGTATCTTCAGAAATTCCATCAAGGCATTGAACATCTCTTGAGCGTCATGACCTTTGTTTATCATGAATGTTACCAAGCGTTACACTGGGCCATAACCAGTTCTTAGCTACGAATTCCCCATTATGATTTTGACGACGGAAGAGCCTAAGCATGCAACTTCTCGGAATATTGCGGTCATTTCTAGGATGCTGCACCGAGTGCACAGAGATGTAAGATGTGAGGCTTTATCAAGAAATAAATGAGGAGAGGGAAATCATTGTGAAATAAATACCTGGTAATGGTGTCATAATAATTTGATTTAGATTGGACATTTGTGGGCGGTTCCCAGTGTTTCTTTGTCCTTGCATTGTCTTTAAACACACATTTAATAGTAAAACAAATCCGATTTTATTTGATCAATATATATATATTAAATTAGAGTTACATAAAATTATTCCTAAAATATATTGAATAAACATATTTACGTTATATTCTTTTTGTTATATTCACCATACGCATTATCGCTTATTGGCTGCTGGTTTCGTCTAGGTCGTTTCGGTGAAACCTCGAAAGTAGTTCTAAAGCATGGCGTCTGCGATATCTAACTACGCTAAACGCATGGCCAAGTTGAGTGCCAGAATATTTGGAGAAGTTGCACGTCCGACTCCATTACCAGCGATGAAAGTTGTGAAAATTTTCGAAGCCAAACCTGTCAATAAGCGGCCGGAATTCTACGATTACTATCCAAAACATATTGAAATTACCTCTCTCATGAAAAGAGTTCGATGCCTCGGTTTATTCAGGTTAGTATTTTGTGAAATGTACCGTAATGCCAAGATCAGTTACATGCAAGATTTTAAAGAAAACTTAGTAACTTATTAAGCACTTATAACAACATTTAATGGCTGAAGATATATTATCAAATTTTGAACTACATGCTTTTTGCAGGGATGAGCATCAAGATTTTAAGGATGAAACAAAGAGATTGAGGATACTTCGAGGCAAAGTCAAGCCCAAAAAGGGAGAAGGCAAAAGGAAGCAAAAGAAGTGAACATTTTCAGACAATCATCTGCTTATTTATATGTGGTATGAAGTTACAGTACTTAAAAATTTCATCAAGCAAAATCATGACGTTGTCAATTTTTAAATCAACAAAGATGCCATTTTTAAATTCAGTGAAATTGAAAGTTAGGGAAATGTAATTTTTTGTTAGAATAGGGTTCATTTTATTATTGCTTCAGTCGCAAGTTGGTAATGGTATCGAATCAGCATATATCCCAGCTTTAAGTTCCAATGAAATGCCAAAATTAGTTTGGATGATAAAACATATTCTTCATCTGCAAATCCAAGAAGTATCTTCTGATGTTTTTGTCGTTGTAATTGTTGGGCACTGTTTAATGTCTCGATGGTCTTGAAGCTGCTTTGAAGAATATATTTTCCAAAATTAGTTTTCAAGCTAATCTAGTTATTCATTATTATTTGACAACTTTTATTGTGGCTACCATCTCATCTCAAAGATATGACTTTTCTTATTATCTCTGTCAAGAACATTCAATTTGTTCTTTATTTCTCTTATTTTATATCCTCAGGTAAAGTAATAAATCATCTACAAGTACTTTAATCCATGTGGGCATGTTATTTGATATCATGCTGGCTGAGATGACAATGATTAGCTTTTGAAGGGTTTTGAGATTTTTCTTTCAAATTGACTGATTGATCATCAAATTGGATAAATTCAACAATCAAGATAAACAGTGTTAGAAAAACTATTGCGACAGTCCCCATCTTCCAAATAACTTCAGTTTAAAATGTCATTGAAAGCTCTCATTTGGAATAAAACGCATAATGTCTTTAAAGAATATAACTTGTATATTTTGTTTCACTTTAATCAAGAATTAAATTCAAATTACATAAAAAAAACTTTTTTTAGAAATAACATCTGTGCACCTATTTTTCATGGAGAAAATTAATGTTTTGATGATATTTTCGTGCAGATTTCTCCAGGTGCTCAAAATCGCTTCTTTCAAATCCTTTTCTGTGTCACATTGCTGTCCTTTGCCATAACCGATCTTGAACCTTCTAATCCTGTTAAATTAGAAATTGTGGATGGTTGCAGGGTATGTTGTAAATTATGACAAGTACATAATAATAATAATAGACAAATAATATAATGAAGCACAAAATTGCAGATGAGGGACAGACATTTTCTAATCCCTTCAACTTAATATTCTCCTGCATTACCTTGTTATTACCAAGCGGTTTCTTCAAATTACTGCCTCCAAAAGTTTTCTCAAGGAAGGAGATTCAAGTTCAGAGCCCTCAAACCTTTTCGAGCGGTTCTCAAACTGTGGGTTGCCTGAGACACCGAGAATTTAATATTTTTTAACTATGTTTTTAACAATATTTTCAAAGACAGGTGGGAAGGTGTTATGTAATATTAGCAAGGAAATAATATTTGATCATATTTCATTGTCAGCAAATATTATCCACATTCGTTTATTAACGATAATGGCTTGCTTTCTTCGACCGGAGAGCTGTTCGTGAAGTTGGTAAAAATGATTTAATCCATCAAAAAAACACCAAAATAAAATCAAGGTCGTATAGTTGAATCAGCCGATTGACGAACCAACCAATCATTACCAATGAAGCTGACAAGGGTTTTAGTTCCACAGGAGACTTAAAAAATGAGTGAAATTTGGACATTGGTCGATGGACCGTATTCAGATGCCTTCAAGAGAGTTTTTCTTAAGTTTGTTGAGCATCAACACAAGCCACTTCTAATTGTGGCTCGCGAGAAGATATGACTAAACCGGGCATAAGATGTTGAGTTCAAAAATGAAGACTTTGTTATAATATTTTCAGATGGAAAGAAATTGAATTTGGATGGTCCAGGTTGTTATAAATTCTATTTGCCCGATATAAAATTTTTTTAAATGATTAAATGTGAGATTATTGTTGATAAAAATATTCATGATAAGGGTGCAATCACATCTTTCGTTCTCGGTCAAGTTTTTGTTTGCTAGTGAGAAAGCAGAGACCGTTTGTTGGTTGTTGTCTGGAATTTTGAAAGCACATTATTATAAACCTCAAATAAATAATTTTGAACATGTCTCATGTTTTTTCATTTAAAATTAAGTAAATCCCGAGTGAAAGGTAGCCCAACTATTTTTTTTAATGGGGTCGCCGCAGCACGGGAAATCGCGGCGTCAAAAAGGTTAGGAACCTGTGATTTAAAGGCTCTGGATGTAATAGGTGGTCTGAAATCCCTGTCCTCGTTCCCTAACATGCGTAACGTGGGTGGTCCTTAATAACATATTAACTGCAAACCTTAAAAGCAGTGTTATATCGCATACGAATATTCCTCAATAAACTTCTTAGGATAATATTTTATTTTATTATTTTATTTTATGTTTCACAGGGAAGTGTTTCTCACGTTTCAGCAGATCTTATGAATGGGTTCTTTTTAAGTTTAAAGAAACATCTGATGCTCAGTGATGTCTTTTTATCAAGGCCGTGTTATTATTATTATTATTATTATAATATAATTTATTTATAATTATTTTTAACATTATTAATATTATTTTATCATCGTTATTATGAACATTTAATAAGTCTATTTCAGTGAATCATTTTGCTTAGCGCAATGTAAGCACGTTTGCTTAATAATAACATTAATTGACATTTATAACATGTTAATTGTAAACAGTAACATTAATTGACATTTATAACATGTTAATTGTAAACAGTAATTAAACAAAATGATTACTTTTTCTACTACGTTTCGACTTTCGCTCCATTGTTCCGATAGGAAAGTCATTACCTGGATCCATTTCGACCTCTTTTGTCAGGATTGTTTGTCAGAGCGAATGTCTTGTGGCTGATTAAATTTCAACAGAAAAGCTATCCAAGCTCGGAAAAGCCATTTTCATCGATGTAATGGAATGGATGTAATGGCTAAGTCCCCATTGTCAGCGTCTGTACGACATTGTTAGCATGCAAATGGACCGTTGAATTTCTAGCTTTTGAATATTCGAAACATTTAATATAACATTCGTTCACAAAATGTTAAAAATCCCTTATAAGTGCTTAAAGCTTTTTTAGTAAGAATAATGCCGTAATAATGATGCAATATATGAACAAATTTAATTGGTTCTATATTAACCATTTGTATGGCTTCCCAAGGCTTGGGTTTCCAACTGACCGCTGTTTCCACTACCACAAACCTCTAAGGTAACTTGCATCAACTTCATGAAATTTTCATTCAGAATTTTAAAATAATTATAATTATACTTAATGTACAAGGCGCCACAAGCAGAGCAGTAATAAAATCAAAACCTTATTTAAGTTTAATCACTATAAGTAGTAGTGCAGCAATGTTCTTAATGTATTTTTATAAGATATTAATGTTGACCATCACTTTAACGATAGATACTCATTTTGACTATAAAATGGCAAATAAGCTTTTCGTATTTGCATGCAGCTTTTGTTTGTGGATGTAGTTTTTACATGAATTAATGATAATATTTAATAATAATATTAATAATAATAATAATAATAATATTTGTTTTAATACTATTAATGATACTAAATTAATAATAAAAATAATAAAATAATTATGCAATAACATTATTAATAGAAAATTACTGTGGAATCCGTCATTCACTGAATTCATTTTGCTTGAGATAAACGAATATTCTCAAACAAATTGATATTCACATTTCCTCACATATTCATTCCATTTGTGAGAAAGCATGCTTGAGCATTAACTTTTACAAATATCAGCGCATTCAACATTAATATAATTTCAAAACTGAATAATAAATAGGCTACGAAGCTTAATTTGAATTAATATCGTTTCTAATCAAATAAATTATCAGCTAACAAATTGCAAAATGATAATCACTCCCGGAGTGAGCATCTGACATTTAAGACTTTTAGCTCCAAGTTTTTTTTCCAGTCGATCAGTGCAGACGGAATGGAGCACCTTAGCAGGTGAATCACTGAAGAAATCTCTCGACGCCACAAATGTTACATCGTTAGCCTTATCTCGATTCCTGCTCACATTCGCCGATCACGTACAGCCACTAAAAGCATATCGTCGCCTTCCACTCATCATCACCGGGCTAAACAAGCACTCCTTCGATCGACTCGTGAAGGGATTAAACGATCCGAGGATGCTTTTTATCGGATAAGAAATTTGCTTTTTTAAGGATTTTTAAGAACAACTTTACGCATCTATTGCCGAGGCGATGAGAAATTCTATTGTTCTCGTGGCTTGTGCTGCCTGCTTTGTTGGGTCGTTGGTTCGTGGATATTCGGATGATGAAGGTGAGTGAATCATCATCATCATTATCACCATGTTTCCATCAATTCAAGCAATTATACTTTCCTATTAAACTGAACGGATGAACGTTTAGCAGTTCCACAATTTGTACTTTTGTATTTTATTATTCAATTGTTTTTCAAATGATTTTTCAATGCAAATCTACTCAAAGTTTGATGATTCTGCAAATAATTCAACGCGTATCGTGTGAAGACGATCACTTAAGTGATTGTGAGAACTCTCTCTGAGACTGTTAGGCTACTGTTTTATTGGTTTTATGTGAACCAATTTGTGTTGTACATTCTGCATGGAAAACGATGTTGACGATGAGATGGCTGTTCATCATTCAAACCAGCATTTCCAAGGTGATGGTCTGGAAAAATGTTTCCTTTCTCGTTTCTCACGACTGAACCGAACACAACACCATGCAGAAAAAAATACGTACAAGTAGAAAGCTGGAGAACTGTTCCCTTCTCACTCAATCACTCATTCACTTTCGCACTCATTCATTCATTTATTTATTTTCTCATTCATTCTCTCACTCATTCAATAATTCTCTCATTCATTCATTCATTCATTCATTCATTCATTCATTCTCTCACTCATTCAATAATTCTCTCAATCATTCATTCATTCATTCTCTCACTCATTCAATAATTCTCTCATTCATTCATTCATTCATTCTCTCACTCATTCAATAATTCTCTCATTCATTCATTCATTCATTCATTCTCTCACTCATTCGTTTCATGACTACTCAGTTCGTCATTTGTTCCGATTTTTACTCGTGCTGGAAGGCTTTCCTGCGTGACAACAAGTTCAACAATCAGCCAAGATAAAGATTGATAAGAGATGAAGTGATTGAAAAAACATCAAGAATGAGTGGAATGATTGATTGATGGCGAAGTAAGACGAAGTGGTAAATTGGCTTCTGGTCCTTGAACGTTGCGTGTTTGTCTTACTAATTTAGTTCCTCTGACACCAACCCACGAAAAGAATGTTCTGCCCATGAACAAAACAATCCTGAAATTCATTGTCAAGATTTGAAAGCCATCTATGTTCTTTACCATGCATGTCAACCATGCACATCAACCATGCATATCAACCATGCACATCAACCGTGAATATCAACCTTCGAACATCGACCATGCATATCAATCATGCGTTCATCGTTGATGGTGATTATCTTGATGTCTCTCCTAGGCGCTAGTGCACAATTATAGGTCCTTGGTGAATAAGACTTCTGTTCGACACATCCACAAATCTTCCCACATTACATGAACATCTGTTATTCATTTACATAATAATTATTCATTACGTAACAACATTATTTTTAAACATGTATTATATATATACATAACGTATTTTTATAGCGTTCAATTTCATCACTTGCTATTTAATATGATCGTCGGTGTGATATATTTCTAAATGACATGCTTTTAATCATTTAATAATAATATTTATCAATATTTTTATTTATTAGTTATTATTAATAATACTAATTACCTATCTTAATCTCTTAATTTTATTTAAACAGTTCTTCAAATATTTGATTATTATTTTAATATTTATAAATAATTCTAAATTCTTAATAAATAATAACAATACTGTAGTACAATACAATATTGTAGTTTCAATATTTGTAGTGATTCCTGCTCACTCGAAGCAAAGGTTGGCGATCTTAATGATGATGCTTTTGTACCAGAATGTCGTCCACATAAAAATTTATTTTGAAAGCAAATTGTTATTTCCATAAAAATTATTTCTTACGAAATTGTTTTAATATTATTTAATATCACGGATTAATGTTTAGTAATGTTACGAATATTTGTTGATTGTTTTCCAAAAGATTTCCAGCTTTTTTTTCTCGTATGAATTCGTCACAAAATGGAGATTTCAACGCGGAGTGTTCATGTTCGAGTATTTCCTTGTGAAAACTTTCTGAAGCTCAAACAATGAATGTCTCATTTAGAAATTATTTTTCCCTTTGAAGTGATGGAAAAACATCTGAGGAAATGCTAAAACTTTGTAAAAGGAAGAACTTAGTTTTAAACATGTTTAATAATAACTGCTTAAAAATATTTATAATAATAACTGCTTAAAAATATTTATAAATAATAACTGCTTATAAATATTTATAAATAATAACTGCTTATAAATATTTATAAATTGTTGTCTGATGGACAATTTGCTGTTGCTGGTAGCATTATGAAGCGCTTAATAAGAACAATCAGCTAGATGAATTAATAATAATTAAATAAATTAATAGGAGAATCTAAATATTCTTGTACCTGGAAAAAACATTTCAAATTTCAAAGATTTCTTTGATACTATATCTAGGCAGGGATGGCATAATAATGAAAATAGCGATGATAACGACGATGTTAGTGAAGATGATGATGTTGGAATTGATAATGACAAAAGTGCTGGTGATGATGACAATGATGATGCTGACAAAAATGAAAGCTCAATTCTCCGGTGACCCGTCAAAACATCTCCGTCAATGTATCTTTAAAAAAAAAATATTTTTTTTATGAATGAAGACATTAACCGATAACTGATTTCAAATTTGATTAAATGAAATGAGTTTTATGTTTTGACGGGGCTATTTTGTCGCCGGGCTATTATGACGGGGTGCCCAATTCTCCATAGCATCAACTCAACGTCTTATACGCTAGTCGTTCCCTCCATTTTAATATGTTAATATTTAATGTTGATGGCATTAAATATTGAATGAGCGGTATTATATATAAATTTTATATAGTTGTATAACTATTCATATTAGTTATTTTAAATGTTCAGTTTAATAGAATATGTAATTATTACATCATATTATATTATGTCCAACCTTTGAATTATTAATTATTAAACCAATTAAATTTATGTAAAATCGTTCATCCCAAAAGTTTCATCGTTATCATCATCAACGGTCAGATAACATGTTATGTCTCGCAAACCTGGTGATATCGTAATAGTATCTTGTTGCATTGTTATTTTATTTACACACGATTCACGGTTTGTTCGGTTCAAATCCGTTGTAATCTTTGATTTTCATTGATAAAAGGTATCATCACATCATCAGATAAAAGTTATCATGACATCATCGGATTTCAACATCTCCTTTAGAAGACCTCCAATGTGGAAAAGGAATTGAATATGATTTCAATTGCGAGCATTTCAACACTGGGACATTTCAATAGAATACTAATACAATATTTAGATTATAAAACCAAGTAGAAAAAATTAGCTATGGTTGTGGTTAAATTTTGAATCAGATCTTAAGAAATGTCAGCAAACAAAATGTACGGAAAGTTGACGTTAAGAAACCAGCTTCGGAAAGGATAAAAATCAAGTACATTTAAAAATCACCTGCTGATATCAGGAGAAGGTTTTCCATGAGTACTTTTGTTTTCGTTTTCGTTTTCGTTTTTGAGTCCAAATAATTCGTCTTCATTCAAGAACAAAAGCAACTAAGTGTACCGCACCAATTACCTTTCCTACCTTACTTTGGCTGTTTCTTAATGGCTTCTTTGTTGATAGCGTTGTTTTGGATGTTGCCGTTGCTTTGATTGTTGTTGCAGAAGTAATTAATGATTTATTTACTAATCATATTATTCGTTCGAGTGAGTGATGCTGATGTGCAGATTGAGTTGAAAATGCAACAGCGTTACGATGGTCGACATCTTCAGTTTGAAATAAAAATTTAAAGAAAACGATTTTTTTTCGTTTGTTGTTAAGTTTATGTCACGCAGGATGAGGGTGCTGCACACAGTTGATTACAACGAGCGGGAACTCACTTGTGAAGTTCAAATGAGAGAGAGAAAATGAAGTCGACGGCGACGATGACGACAACGATGAATACGCATGAGAATGGGGAAACCGCGTTATGATAAATTTATGGGGGCAGATGATGGTTCTCGATGGTCCGTTGATGTTCTTCTTACGTCGCAATATTCCGAGAAAACAAATGCAGAACTCAGTACATGGAAAGATCATCATCATTACCATGAAGATGCATTCATATATTGAGGGGGGGCGGATGCACCATCCATTCATCCCTTCATTCCTTTAATAATTGATTAAATTTCATTCATTCATTTATCCACTCTCTTCACTTCCAATACTATAGGCATTCGCACATCCGTTAGCAGTCTCGTGGGAGTCAACACACAGACGCAATTAACCCATTCACTCTTTCCTTTCAAGCGCACACACTCGACTCAGCACAAGAACACACACCGATCAGACACGTCTGGTTTCGCTAAAGAAACAACAGTTAGGCCTCTTAGACAATTGATGAGATCCATATTTTTATTTCATTTCCATGTTATTCCATAATATAACATTTTTATTTCATTTCCATGTTATTCCATAATTTAACATTTTTATTTCATTTCCATGTTATTCCATAATATAACATTTTTATTTTGCTTCCCTGTTATTCCATAATATAACATTTCTTTTATTAAAACACTTTATAAATAATTAATAATAATACTTGAAAACATGTTGAAACTAGTTGGGTGACTATTTGTATCTTTGGTTTTAATAAACGTCTAGAAATAATCAATTTAATGTCAATAAGTAATAAATATTTAAATAATAAACAGTACAACGCTAATAATGGCGCCACAACAAAATCAATGGTTGCACTGTTTCTTTCTTCAATGTTCCACTTGCAGGCATTTTAAAAGTCTTCGTAAGTTTTACTTTCAAAAAACCTTTTTGAATCCATTCTGAATTCTATACCGTGTTTCCATGCGTATATCCGTTGAGTCACCAAAGCATCCACCCACCCATCCATCCATCCCATCCATCCATCCATCCATCCATCCATCCATCCATCCATCCATCCATCCATCCATCCATCCATCCATCCATCCATCCATCCATCCATCCATCCATCCATCCATCCATCCATCCATCCATCCATCCATCCAAGCGAGACAACTCCTCCTCGCAATATCAAGTGGATCGAATGTTTTATTGGAGTCCCAACTTCCCAGATAAAATACCAATCCTTGACAGGAACCACGTGATTTACGAGAAGGAGAGATGGACGCTAAAAGGAACGAAATTTCTCCATAGGGGAGGATGGGGAGGTATTGACTGAATTTGTTGTGGTATTGATGATGATGACGATGGCGATGACGATGACAACAACGATGATGACGATGATGATGCTAATGATGATGTTGCTGCTGCTGCTGATGATGATGGTGATGCTGATGCTGGTGATGATGACGATGATGGCGATGATGATGATGATGACGATGATGGCGATGATGATGATGATGGTGATGCTGATGTTGGTCACTATTCTGAGCGATGCCATGCTATTATTCTTATAAGTTCAACAATGCATTAGTAACGACTGCAACAAAATTGTTACTATGTGTAAGCGTTAATAAATTAATTTATAAATATTATGTGATATTGTTGTTGTTGTTAACGGCAGTTTTTACTCACGATGTTGATAGTCATTGTTCAGTCAAGTAAGCCTTACTTAGTAAGGTGCTCAGATAAGCAGGCATGTGAACATAATAATGTCTTTTCAATGGTAATGCACCTCAATGCGAAGAATTCTCTAAATACTGTTGTTGGAAAGCTTGTCATGAATGCATGGATGCATGGATGCACGCATTGATGAATTACTGTATGAATGATGATCCACATGCACGTGGATGCAAAGGAAAATGACGCATGAATCGATACATAATCATCAATGCATTAGACGGATGGGACGTTGAAAGTGTGCATTCACATTTTTGCCTCCAAAAGACATCGATGTCTGATTGATGATCCACGCCAGTTCAGCACGCAATTGTGGCAGACATTGTCGCTGTCTTTCCACCTGAAGTGGTTCAAGTCGGTCATCGTTTTGATGACGATGTTCGTTGCTTGCTTGGAAACAAATCATACGTTAATGCTTTGAATTGTACAAGGGTATAGTTCTTTGTCATTAATAATTAATTAGACATTTGTACAAGAGTATAGTATAATTAGACATAGTTCAAATTATATTTTCATGAAATATCGTCAGCAGTGACAGATTCATATAATGAAATACACTTACCGCTATCAAAAATGCATATGACGATCTCGATGATAATGATGATGATGATGATGATGATGATGATGATGATGATGATGATGATGTTGTTGTTGTTGATGATGATGATGATGATGATGATGATGATGATGATGTTGTTGTTGTTGTTGTTGTTGATGATGATGATGATGATGATGATGATGATGATGATGATGATGATGATGATGATGATGATGATGATGATGATGATGATGATGATGATGATGATGATGATGATGATGATGATGATGATGATGATGATGATGATGATGATGATGATGATGATGATGATGATATTGCTGCAACTAATCAGGCAGTCAATCACAAGCGACGAAGGGGCTCGGGACATTTTCAGTAATGGAAATTCCAGGAAAATATAAAGTTAAAAATAGTATCACTCATGCTTTGGTGCTTGTACGCAAGCACAAGATAGACATCAGGATGGATGAGTAAAGGAGTGATGAATGAATGGAGAAGCGAACAAAGGAATTACTGAAGCTGTCTGAAGCCAGTCAGATAATGACAGTAGCAACTGACCTGGTCATTGGCCGCGTAAGAGATGAATAGAAGGATAGATGTATGGAGATGAATAGAAAGATAAATGTATGGATGAATAGGTGGATGGACGAATTGGTGGATGACCAAATCGACAGAAAGATGGGTGGATGAATAAATGGACAGAAAGACGGGTGGATGAATAAATGGATAGCTTGTGAATGCATCCAATAGCAAACAGCAGCACAAACAACAAAATGCTCCTATCAGAGGCAGGACACCTGTCACCCAATGGACATGTGATTGCGTTTTAATTACATATCACGTGACCACCACCTTCTGTTATTTCTCCATCAGTCCATCTGCATTAGAAAAAATGCTGAACTTTTGATCTCGAATGATGAACAGTTGAAACTACTGTTGATGGAAGAATGGACGGAATGCTGGATGAATGGATGAATGGATGAATGGATAGATAAATGGATGGATGGATGAATGGATGGATGGATGGATGGATGGATGGATGGATGGATGAATGGATGGATGGATGGATGGATGGATGGATGAATGGATAGATTTTTATAGACCTATTTCACTCAAGCACTTGTGTGATTTTGAGCTAGTATTTGAATTTGGATGTAAACAATTGCCAACTATTCTCCTTTAGTTTGAGTCTTTAAGTGAACCCAGTAAGTACAACACGAGTTCTTATTTTCAGTGGATTTCTTGACGATGAACATTCATAAAGATGAATTTGTTTGAATATTAATTTTAATTATCATAAATTTTCACATCTTTCATTATTTGCTTAATTATTGCAAAATTCAGAATTAATATTCAGAATAATCGAAGGGAAATGAACAATACTGAGTTTATCTTTACTAATTAGTTGGAATGCAATTACTAATTAATCGGTGCTGCAATCACTAATCAGTTGGAGTGCAACTGTCTGAAATGTTCCTCACTCAATGGTCCCAGGACATGGCAACGTTTGCTTTGCTGATCAATTTCGCGGTCAGTGTTTGTTTCAATTTTGTCTCTCTTTTATCTTTTCCGTCTGCTCATCCATCGTCCGTTCTTTTATTCATCCATCCATTCGTCCACCTATCCTTCTGTCTATATCCATCCATCCATCCTGCCTTCAAACTATACACAACCATCCCCATCCATAAATACAATCATGTATTTTTCTGTCATCATCAACCAATCATACCTCGAAGTTTTGTTTACATCCACAAGTTTCAATCAAGTTGTTAGAACTACTCCTCGTTTCTTGAGTCAAGGTAACATGCTGCAAAACCCATTACATAATTGTGTTATTACATTAACAACAACAATAATAATAATGGCTATGTAATAATAATGTTATTACTATCATTATTTTATGAGTTAAGCAATCCATTTATAATATGATTGAGAGAAAACGCTGAAATGAAAACAAACTATTGCATTACTTGAATTCATTAATGAATTTTCATTAATTCCTGAATTATTCATTAATAATTATTCATCATAATTAATGGTTTTTCAGTCTTCCTTTTGAGATGAGCATAAATGCATGAAAGTAGTGCATGAACTTTATTTGGTCACCATCGTTAACTAATTAATTGCATACTCATCCATCCATCCGTCCATCCATCCGTCCGTCCGTCCATCAATCCATCCATCCATCCATCCATCCATCCATCCATCCATCCATCCATCCATCCATCCATCCATCCATCCATCCATCCATCCATCCATCCATCCATCATCCATCCATCCATCCGTCCGTCCATCCATCCATCCATCCATCCATCCGTCCGTCCATCCATCAATCCATCCATCATTCCGAAAAGAGAGCACGAGTTCTCTGAAGAATTGTCGAATTTGTTTCTATGGTAACAAATCGGAAGTAAATTTGAAATTTCAGATTTGAGGGTACCTCATTAAAACAGTATATCATACCTCAATACGACATTATGTTGTACGTTAATACAAAATTATAATATGCCTCATTAAGATATTATATTACACATCAATGCGACATAATATTGTACATCAATACGACATTATGTTATACGTCAATACGAAATTACATTATACATCATTAAAACATTGTATTTGTAAAAATGTTATTACAAACAGCATGGACGATTAACTGATTATTAACTATTAACACCTGTTGATCACATTTTAATATTTTAACTATTAACACTTGTTTATCACATTTTAATACATGTTTCTCAAAAGTCATCTCAAATAAACTCAGCGGTAATTGAGCAAAATCAAAAAAGTAATTTATTTCATATTAACGAATATTATCATTATCATTATCGCTATCAACGAATAGGATTTATGATTAAATTAGAATTAAGAATTACAAAAATATATTTTTAAAAAAGCTGAAAATCATTAAAAAAGTGAAAAACTCTCAAGAGTATAAGAACAGGACCGCTGTTTGCACAGCTGTTGTTAAGTGGATATGCTTGAGGAATTTCTACCCTCCTTTCCTTGCTACCATTTCACCGAAGTGATGATGATGATGATGATGGTGGTTGTGGTTGTAATATTATCATTATTATTTTCATTATAAATATTATCATTATTATTAGAGATAAGAAATAATATTTTTATAATGATCATATTTAAAATGATAATAATGATAGTGATGGTGATGGTGATGGTGATGATGACGATGACGATGATTATGACGATGACGATGATGATGATGATGTCGATAACGATGACAACGATGATGATGGGGATGTTGACGATGCTGCTGCTGCTGGTGATGATGATGACGATGATGATGATTATAAGTGATTCATCACGAAACATATACCTCAGCTCTAAACCGGGAATGAAGAATGTTGCTTTTCAGGTAATTACGTTTAACAACTTAAAAACATACCGTGAAACATGTTCGTCTGCATTTGAAACAATTTTTCTGTAGCCTTTTAAACTGTGATTTTGGAATATTTGTTCTCATGAACATAAAATAATCTGAAAAATTTTGTTATTAATAGTAATAATTAATGATGATGTACAAACAACATTTTCGTTTCAAAAGGAATCAAATAAAATCAAAATAATATTAAAACTAATGAACTTGTCTGAAAGTAAAAAATTGATGTGTGAATCGAAGAAATCTTTCAGAAAGTTGAAAATTCTCAAAGGTAACAAGCAAACTTCTTCATGGAAAGGTTTTCGAACATTTAAAAGGAACAAACATCAATGGCAGATTAATAAGAGAAACAGACAGCACAGGATCAGACACTCAACAGCAGATATAATTAAAAATATGCTTTATTCTTGGCCAATCAGTTAAAAGTGCTGCAGATTTTGTTCCAAAGATGAAGAGCACATCACTAGTCGCAGTTGCAGGATGCGAAAGCAATCACATTGCATCAGCTGAATAACTGCAGAACCACGACAAGGTGGCAAGTTACACTTAATGGAAAACGTTTTAGAGAAGTACTACAGTACAGTTAGTGTATGCTTGAGCTTGCAAAAGTTATAAAGATTGAGGATAATGTTATTATGTGGTACGTAACGGTGCTAACAGATAAAACATTACTTGGAAACAAATCTAAGTTAATCGTCCTGAACAAAAAATATTGTTTGATTGTTGATGTGGCACTTACCCGATGATGCACATGTGTTGAAGGAAGAGACAAAGTAAATTATGAAATACAAAGACCTTGAGATAGAAATTGCATGAATGCGGAATGTCAAGACACAAGTAATTAAAGTAATTATAATAAAGTTGTAGTTGGAGCATTAGGAACTATGAGTGAAAATTTCATTAAAAAATGAAGAAAGAAATGATGCCAGGAAAGATGATCGCTGAAGATATCGAAGACGTTGAATTAAATGGCATGTTCTGAGAAAGGTATTTGGATTAATGCTAAATGAACTGACACAGAAAGGAAAAAGTTTTGATTTAAATTCTCCTCGTAGTCAAGATTATGATTCATTTAATATACATTTTTATATTTATTCTTGCCTGATATCTCCGGATGAGACTTTGCAATCTTCATAAGCTGCTGATTTTTGCAGAGTTTGACTTTGAATAAAAAAAAATAAATTGCTAATATTAATAGTAAATGCTCAATTCTTATGTAAGAAATAATTTTAAATACGCTCAATTAAAGAATAAAATAAAAATGTTTATTCAAAAACAAAGAATGAAAATTAATTATATAATTATTAATTGTAATTAAAGATCAAGTAATTAATTGTTACACCGAAATAACAAATGAAGGCTTTTCGTTCTGACTTCTCGACTCTGGTCTGGTGACGTCATTCTCAATTCTCTTTGAGAAAATGATGAATCTTTTTGGACGAAAGATTTTCGAGAGAAAAAGATTTTGTTTTTTCAAAAAAGGATTTTGAAGCGTTGATCCTGAAAGTATTGGAGCTGATTGCGTGATGTGAATAAAATTATGTGAATGACAATACCGACGATGATGATGATGATGATGATGATGATGAAGAGGATGTTGACGAAGATAAGATGCAAAAGTGATTTATATGTATAAATGATGATGCCGAAATGCATAATTTATATCTTATTATTTAATTTAATTTATTAATTTAATTTAATTTATTAATTTAATTTAATTTATTAATTTAATTTAATTTATTAATTTAATTTAATTTATTAATTTAATTTAATTTATTAATTTAATTTAATTTATTAATTTATTTTTATTTATTAATTTATTTTTATTCATGTATTTGTCTAATTAAACGTTGCAGATTCAAAGTGCAATTGTTGTTTCAATAAACTTATAAATTAAAGTTATTATTTGTCACATCCATAATATCTTAGTCTATTAAATTATTTTCTATTTCTTGCTTCATTAGGTGAAATTACGAAAACTGAAATATCTTTGCATTTGGAAGTCGTTGGTTTCAAATCGTATTTTATATATTATTTTGTATATTTTATGTATTATTTTGTATATTTTATATATTATTTTGTATATTTTATGTATTATTTTGTATATTTTATATATTATTTTGTATATTTTATAAATTATCTTTTATATTTTGTAAATTATTTTTTATATTTTATATTTTTTCTCCACTTTTCTGTTTACTCATCTAACATTTTGAGAATTCTTTACTTGAAACGTCATTTGTTTAAATATTAAATTAATTAAGCTAATTGATTGGGCATTTATTCAAATATTAATAATCCCCATAAACCTTTATTTCGTGGAAAGTTGTTCATTACGTTCTTAAAAGGACAGGCGTCTCCTGATAATGGAGGAATAAATCCTTACGCACAATAACGACACAAAAATGTCGGGTGAAGGTCAAGAAAATAACGATTAAAGGTCACAGGTCATCGTATGTAATGGGTTAAATACCACACAAGTGGCTGTCTGGAACCCTGATTTGTATTGCAAAGGCCTACTTAAAACCTGTAAATAAATTACTAATCGGATGTTACGTCTGAGAGATGTCCATTTCAATATTATCGCATTTAAAATAAATAAATTAATGCCTATGCAATGAAATAATTCAGCAAATCTAATTTATTAAATAAATGCACTTTCGTGTGAAAATAAAATATCATAGCATAATTCTATAATTAGCCCAAACGAATAAAATTTTATAACAAAGGTTACGATGTTTAGCAATCGATTTTACTTCAAAATGGAGAAAGCTACAAAGACCAGTTAAAACATGTTGCAACAAGAAATGGGTTGTCGTATTGAATAGAGCAGGTCTCGATGAAAATTCTATCATTGTACAATATAGTGTGTTATAATCAATTTTTATCAGAACATTAACTCACATTAATTAGCTATTCACGAACATTAAATTGAAATTAACTGACTGAAGTTATTCAATCCACATCAACGATAAATTCCAACAAGTGTTAAAGCTGATTTTTTAAATTCACGATTAACAATTTAAGTAGCTAAAAACATAAACATTTAATTAATTTAAAAGTAAGAAAAACAAAAATTAGTTAAATCATTTAAATTGTTACAACCATTACAAAATTAATTTAACAATTAGTTAATGGCATAAAACATTGCTTAATTCAAATTGTTAAAAACATAAAAAAAAGTATTTTTAACCAAAAATTTAAACACATTTCATTTTCTCAACTAAATGTTAAAATTAAATAAGTACAAACTATTCCTATTTATATCTTTTTAAAGTTCATAACCGAACCACCACCAATCCATCCAAACTTTCATCCATCAATCAATCCATTCATCCATCAATCCATTCATTCATCCATCCATTCATTTATTACTTCATCCATCCATCCATCCATCCATCCATCCATCCATCCATCCATCCATCCATCCATCCATCCATCCATCCATCCATCCATCCATCCATCCATCCATCCATCATCCATCCATCCATCCATCCATCCATCCATCCATCCATCCATCCGTCCGTCCATCCATCCATCCATTCATCCATCCATCTACGCCATCTCCTTTAGTCTTTTTTTATTGAACAATTTGTCAGTGGCAAATTCTCAATAGAAGCATTTATTTCTCTGAAATGTTCCCTTTTACGAGGGCAGGAATTATTTCATGTTCTCCAGCAAAAATAACTTCTGCTCTTTAGTGCTTTTTCAGCCTAAGCGATGTTTTTAACCGCAAATAAAAAGTGTTTTTGCTGGATGTCGTGATGACTGAAAAGGTCATTAGGTGTCAATCATTGCAGGTTGTGCCAATAAAACTGCGTGGTTTTAATGTAATATCTTTAAAATTTTATGGAGTAATAATAGTAATAATAACAATAATTAATATTATTAATATGAAGATTCCCGACAATATTTTTAATTTAATAAAATGTTCATAATTTGGAAAATAAAGCTATGAAAATGTTCTTTCAGTAATTAACAAATAAATGAAATTAAACATCGCCTGAACGGGATGATGATGATGATGAACACGTGTTGCCAGGAAGGAATCGATTGTTAACGGAGAAATAAACATGGATATTGTGCTTGTGGACTTGTAATAACCTTTGTAGCTTTCAAGTGCTCAATTTATTATTTAAATATATTCTGCACCAATGATTAATACATAGTATTCATACTATGAACATACTAATTTACAAATTGCAATCTATCAATACCACTGATCAAGTAATATTCATTGTCGTCATCAATGAATATTTTGTTGCGGCTAATTTGAATGAATAATTGTGGTGAAAAATATATGAATAAATGTAATATGCCACAAATAATATGAATGTATAATTGTAATAATGCGATAATGAGACGCGATTGAACACAAAGGCACATCAAAGTTAAACTTCAGTCAAGCGATTCAAAGCATTAAACATTGACATTTCAAAAGATGAGGTCGGAGATAAAAATATATAATTCTTGAATTTATTCCAAATAATGTTATTAATAATATTACAGTAAAATCACAATTAAATATTATGAAAACATGATCACCATCATCACAAATCTTAAGCGAGTGCACTGAAGTCAAACTTAAGCAAGATAAATATAATTTCTTATATATTATTAATTGCATGCAAAACAAAAATCGATTGTCATCACAGCATGAAATTAATCACATCTCCTTAAAATCCTTTTCCATAAAATTGCTAATAAATAATAAAATAAATAAAATTACCTAACTGCTCCATTTAGCACCCTTCAAACTATCCAAATGATCAATTCATCTCTTCTTCCCTCCTCCAATCCATTCAACAACCCAGTTGGTCATCCATCAACCATCCATCTCATTCATCCATTCAATTACGCATCTGTTGTGTTAATTCACTCATCCATTCTCTCATTCATCCATTCATCCATAAACACATCAATTTACCTATCCATTCATCCATTCATCCATAAACACATCAATTTACCCATCCATTCATCCAAACACCCATCTTCCTCCTCCAACCCCCATTCCTCCTCAAAATCCAACCATTCACCCACCCTGGGGAAGATGAAATGTTCTCACGCGAGAGGATGATTGGAGGAAGATTAATGTATCAGAATATTGTTTGTTCACAGTCTCCTTGGGGCACACATCATCGGACCCGGCATCACGGCTAGACACGTCATCGGATGTTATCATCATCGTTATCATAGCCGTAGATCCTGGGGATCATCGTCCTCATCATCATCATCACCATTGTCATCGACATCTTCATCATTATCATCGTCGTGGTTATTGCTGCCTTCTACGCTATAATTTCACTGTTATTGCTGCCATGGTCATTAAATGTCCTCATCGTCATCATTCTCAAAATCATTATCATCATCATCATCATCATCATCATCATCAGCATCATCATCATCATCATCATCATCATCATCATCATCATCATCATCATCATCATCAATCATCATCATCATCATCATCATCATCATCATCATCATCATCATCATCATCGTCGTCGTCGTCATCATCATCGTCGTCGTCATAGTCGTCGTCATCATCATCATTATAGGGAAAGTCTCCGTATTGTCTGGATGAAGATGGCGGATGATTGTTGTCTTAAAGTGGATTTGTGTATCCAAACCTTTTCATGCATTTTATAACATTGTGCAGCTATTATTAAATATTTTTCCACGTATTTAAATCTATTTTATTATGATTATTAATTTTTAATTAAATAATTATGACGTTTATTACCATATTATTGTTTAGGTGTTTTCCTGAAATTTGTCACCATCTCTTTGTTCAGACATTCAATCACATTTAAGAGATGCATCACGATAAACTCAGAGATGGATGAACATTTATTATTACCTAACTAAAAATGTTATTTTAATTAATTTTATAATTATTATTATGCAATAGGACATTTGTTATTGTATAATAATTATTATTTCTGGAACATGTCCTTGCTACAGAAATATTATTGTGATGTTCAGGGGATGTCTTGTATCATGTCTTGTGACATGACTTATGTCACGTTTAAGGTAACGCTTGTGTCATGTCTTATGGTGTGACTTGTGTCATGTCTTATGGTGTGACTTGTGTCATGTCTTATGGTATGACTTGTGTCATGTCTTATGGCATGACTCTCGGCTTCAGAACTCTCCTGACCTGACACTCAAAGAGCATGAAATAACCTAGCGGTAATGGAAATTACACTAACGTAATATGATGTATTTAATGAATGAATTAGTTATTAGATTTTAGTTATTTATTTATTTATTTAGAAAACCTACTGCTTTGCATTAGAATTTATAGCATGTGAGCTTGTAATTGTTTCATCAATACGTTTCTACACGGAGTCACAAAATGGCCAGACCTCTACTCATCCATCCACCCATCCATCCATCCACTCCCTCAACTAGTCAACTAACCATCCATCCATCCATTCATCCAAACTATTCAAAACATCCATTCATTTAATATTCCTCATGTATCTCATTATTATATCCCCTACACATCAACAGTATTTAGCTGCAAGGACTGGGTGATTCCATCAGTTACGATTACATTAATTATCATAATCACTTAATTTGAATAATTATATTAATATTAGTTATTGCATGATCAATGTATACATTACCACAAAGATAACAACATTGCAACTAGTAAATTCTTTGAAATAGAATTAATAAATAAATAAATGCATAATTGCATTCAATTTGTATTTGATCAAAACATTTGTTAATTAAAAGTATTAAAGTAATATTCAATGTGAATACAAACCGTTCTTTTAAAAAATTAATAAGTGAAATAAAAAATTAATAAGCGAATTAAAAAATTAATAAGTGGATTAAAAAATTAATAAGTGGATTAAAAAAACATTAAGCGAATACAAATACATGGTCAGCGCTAAACGTGGAGATTTAAATTATTCATACCTTTGAGAGGAAAATACTTATCGGCTACACTTTCAGTTTCACTCTGGACTTTAACTTCCTTGGAAATGTTGTCAAATTAAAATGTATTGAATTTCAGAAGTTAAGAACCAACGGACTGAATTCTCCTGGGTTTTGTTGCATTTTGTTTTGTTCAGTATTTGTGACTGAATTTATGTCTGCCTATCTATGCTTGGGTATTTCTTTCGGAGGTAATGAAACATTTCAACACAAAAAGGATTCTAGGAAAATCCATCGGAGGGGATTTGATTATGGCAGTCTTAAATAACAAACAACTTTTGAACTTTTGGTGATGATGATGGTGATGATGATGATGATAATAATGATGTGACGAGAAAGTTAATGAGGAGTAAATTAACATT